>JAAGEH010000032.1:18773473-18834896 GCA_011751065.1 Lasiurus cinereus
GAGAAGAGAAGAGAAGAGAAGAGAAGAGAAGAGAAGAGAAGAGAAGAGAAGAGAAGAGAAGAGACATCAATGTGAGGGAGAAACATCAATTTGTTGCCTCTCCTACATGCACCCACCTGGGATTGAATCTGCCACCTTATTGTGAACAGGATGATGCTACAACCAAACTGAACAATCTGTAGACAGCACCTGGGAAGGCACATGGGCATTTCTTTAATTATTGTCAGCTGAGTCCCAGGTGACAGGCAGAGCTGAGTCTTGGATACACATCTTGCCAAGAAGGCGGATGTGTTATCAGTACTGACTCTTACCTTTGCCCAGGTGTCTGGTAGTGGGTCTTTGATATGTAAATCCAATTTAGCACTAGGAATGCTGGGGCCTACTCAAGAATGCAAATAATCTCCTTTGATTCTAACTTTTGGTTAAACTTCCTGGAATTTGGGGGTATAAAATAAACTTGCTGTATGGGCTTTGGGTCCCTGTCTCTCCAGCAGAAGAGGGCAGTGGTCCCACTAGGTTCCCAGCTTTTTCCTTCCATTTTGTGTTTCGTCTTTTTCTTTCATTCTTTCTTTTATTTCTCAATACCCAGCAGCCTCCACTCAGAACTGGTTCATCTCTCTTTCCATGCTAGACACGGAAAAGGGAGATCCCCACCATGCCTAGCCCCCACGCTATAACTGCCCCTCTGCCCCCTGCCATAGCAACCCAGCCAGGGTGATCATTGATTTTTGCTATTTCAGTTAATTGTGGTGACTTTTAGAATAGTGTGTGTATGTATAGTGTGTGTGAGTATATGTATGCATTTGTGTGTGCAATATAGGTATCACCACATCCTCTGTGATGATTTTAGTCCAATATTGCTGTTTCTGGAATCTCCCACTTTTTAAAAGAACTTTATGTAGTCTATCCACTATATCTGCCAAGTTTTCTATCCTTAAAGACCAATATTCTTAAAAAGACAATTTCTTATGATTGAATATATTCAGGAATGTTTTTTGTGTTTATCTAAAAATTAAACTGTTGCTAAATCCTTTAAAAAATCTTATATTTAAATTAATTTTGAAGTTAAACCCAGATTTTTTTTGCCATGAAAGATGTTTGTGAGATTCTTAGTAGCTTCTGTTTCCAGCCAGAAACTTCCCCTTTTGAGATTAGAATCAATTGACAATTAAGAATCAGGAAACAGAGAGCTGAAGTAATCTTTATTACTGAAAAAGCCAGTTGGAGAATGTGGCTCTTGATTTGTGGGCAAAAAGGCTGTTTAAACATCCCACATGAATTGGATGGACTTATACCCTTGGTCATTGATGGCCTCCAGCATCTCCAGGCTAACCAATGGGGCAATTCTTGACTGTAAGACAGAAAAAGGACCAGCATGGTGCTCTTTGCAGGCAGGCTGGCTACCAGGAGGACAAGCAGAAAACACTGAGATCAACTCTCTCTATTGACTCATCTGTTAGAACAGTGGTTCTCAACCTGTGGGTCGCGACCCCTTTGGGGGTCGAACAATCCTTTCACAGGGGTCGCCTAAGATATTGGAAAACACCTATTTCCCATGGTCTTAGGAACCAACACACCACTCCTCGATGTAGCAAAATGTAGTAATGTAGTTTACTGTTGTCATATGAAGACTGTTACCCATGCTATACCACGATTCAAGACAAAATTTCATTTATTTGTAATTAGAAATAAATATTTCACAATATATAATTACATATTGTTTTTGTGATTAATCACTATGCTTTAATTATGTTCAATTTGTAATAATGAAAATACATCCTGCATATCAGATGTTTAAATTACAGTTCCTAACAGTAGCAAAATTACAGTTATGAAGTAGCAACGGAAATAATTTTATGGTTGGGGGTCACCACCACATGAGGAGCTGTCTTAAAGGGTTGCGGCATTAGGAAGGCTGAGAACCACTATGTTAGAAAGTCACTTGTTCCTGATGTTGAATGAGGTGTCAGGGAAATGGGGCAGGGAGGGCAAGTCCCATTCAAGTGCTTCCCCATGAAAACTCAAGAGGTAGAAAATACATATTCCTCTCTAACAGCAGGTATGATGGATTAATCCTCTGAACCACAAATGCAGTAAGATAAGTCATTTGTGCTGAGATTCAGTTCTACAGTTTATATTTATGCCTGGTGGTATATGTTCCTATCCCTCCCCCCCAACCCAGGACTGTCTTATTTGTGCCTCTTGGCCTGGAGTTATTAATAAAGTTTCTTTTATTTTCAAACCTATCAAAGTGTAGATGATAAATTATATGGTCTGTAGTTCCTGGGGATGAAGTGGTCAATAGATGAAACTCACATGCGTTATTCTTGGATCTTGAGATTGTTTTCTAGGATATTTATTTGGTGGAATTTCTATTAGAATTGAAATTATTCATGAGTGTGAACAATAACAACAGTGACTACAGCAATCTGAAAATACCACTTCTCATGGGAATTTGGCAAAGACCTCTCCAGATGTTTTTTCATTTCAGCGATTGTTATTTTTTAAGAGTGAATTTTCTCCTTTTTCAAAACCATAGTTGCAGCATTTATTATTATGTCTTTTATAACATGAGGATTATGATTATATTAAGTCTTCAGAGAGCAAGGCATTCCTGGGGCTGGAGGAGAACAAGAAACTGAGAAATGGGACATAGAGGTAGAACCTAGGAATTTGTATTGGAGAAGCAATATTTATAGCAAGTTATACAAAATAAATCCAAATCCCTCACATGGGAAGAGATGTTTGTGTGACTGGAATCAAAGGCAAACTATTTGCTATTCTCTGGGTTAAACTATAAGAAGGCAAATTATAATTAGCAAGATGGCAGATGTTCACATATATTTATTGTCCCTTGTGTCTAGAGAAAATTTTTAAAATGTTTATTAAAAGTATGTCAAGGCACAGGGAGACAAAATAGTGGCAGAATAGGTGGATGTGTCCTGAGCCTTGTACCGGAGCAAATAGAATGAGCAGCTGAAACGAATAGAATTCAGCCTGAATTGGCGAAGGAGACACAGCAGTGAGACAGTTTGCAGCAGCGTAGGGCAGAGGTCCCCAGGATAAAGGTAAAATCAAGGATCTAGGCAAGAGAGTTTGCCGGACCTCTGTGTCCAAAGGGTCAGGGAGAAACCACATGTCTTAGGCCTCGTTTCAGAGGGCAGGCAAAGCATATGACTGGGGGAGGTAGAGGATTTTGGACCTTGGATTCTGGATTTTGGATCTGAGCTCAGAGGTAGCCCTGAAGGGCTGGCGGGACTTCACCGTGCCAGCAAAAGAGGAGCATGCAGAGACACAGTCAGTCCCTGCTCTGGGACCTGTGCTTTTCTTCACTGAACCTAGTCCATAGTTTCTTTTAGATACAGACACTTACCTAGGGCTGAGGTGTGGGAAAAGGTGTGGACTTGTGGAATCTGGGGAGAACAGGCGGTCCAGGAGAGGTGATAACGAGTTAGGTCAGTGGTTCTCAACCTGTGGGTCGCGACCCATTTGGGGGGTCAAATGACCCTTTGACAGGGATTGCCTAAGATAATCAGAAAACACAGATATTTACATTATAATTCATTAACAATAGCAAAATTACAGTTATGAAGTAGCAACAAAAATAATTTTGTGGTTGGGGGTCACCACGACATGAGGAACAGTATGAAAAGGCCATGGCATTAGGAAGGTTGAGAACCACTGAGTTAGGTGCTGAGTCATACCTGAGCCCAGGCCACCATTTTCTATTTTCTCCTGAGAGATAGCCCCTCCCTCCAGTCTCTAAGCAACCAATACAGCCACACCCAGATTCCACCCTGAATGACAGAAAGGAACCTGAACACTCCCTGAAAGGTCACAGGAACTGTCCTAAAGAGAAATTTTCATCCTCAGCAACGGGAAACTGAGAAACAGTACAGTAAAGATGACTGGGATCATAAGCCAGCCAAGGAAGTGACACTTCATTTTTTTTGCTTTTATTTTTATTTTTTTATTATTTTGCTATCTCTATTTTTCCTCTTATTTTTTCTTTGTTTTCCTGTTTTTGTTTGTTATTTTATTTTTTCTATTTCTTTTCACATTATTTTTACATCACTATATTTTATTTTTAATTTTTATACCACTTTTGAAATCAATTTTTTGTAAATTTATTGTTGTTATTCTCATTCTCTTTCTTCTTATCCACTTATTCCCTTTATAATTCCTCAATACTAAATTGAGATCCTCCTGATATTCATCCAATTCTTAATCTTATTTTCAGTATATAAGCTCAGCCTCTACAGATTCTGCCCCAATCCTCTTTGCTGGGTATTTGGTGTTTGATTATTTTTTTTTTTTTTTGGTTTATTTATTGGTTCTGTGATGTCTTACATATATATATCCTATCTAATAAAAGAGTAATATGCAAATTGACCATACCTCTGCTACATCCAAAAGCCACGCCCATAAGCCATGCCCACCAACTAATTAGAGTGACTATGCAAATTAACCCAACTAAGATGGCTACAGTCACAGAGAGAGCAGGAGGGGGATTGGGCTGCCCCTGGTCTTGGAGGAAGCCAAGCTTTCTACACACCTTGGCTGGCAGGCCTCTGCTTAAGGCAACAAAGTTTCAATGGCTGTGTGAGCAGAAGACTTGGCTCTGCTCCAGGATACAAAGTTTCAATTGTAGAAGATAAATAAATCCCAGATACCATGGTCTCCACTTGGGTCGCTGGGGGACAAGGCTGGCCTGCAAACCACCACAGACCCCTTGCCCAGGCCCCCCCATGCCCCACGGGAATACCCACCCTGATCCAGGACAGGCTTCAGGGCAAACCAGCTGGCCCTCACCCATGCACCAGGCCTCTATCCTATCTAATAAAAGAGTAATATGCAGATTGACCATCACTCCAACAGACAAAGTGACTGCTCCCATGTGGTCAAAGATCCTGCCCCCAAGGGGACACAAGATGGCCACCACAAGATGGCCAGCAAGGGAGGGAAGTTTGCAGGGACCAAGCCTGCAAGGGAGGGTAGTTGGGGGTGATCAAATCTGCAGAAGAGGACAGTTAAGGGTGACCAGACCAGCAGAGGAGGGAAGTTGGGGGTGACCAGGCCCACAGGGAAGGGCAGTTAGGGACAAACAGGCAGGCAGGGGAGCAGTTAGGCATCAATCAGGGTGGCAGGGGAGTGGTTAAGGGGTGATCAGGCTGGCAGGTAGAAGTGGTTAGGGGCAAATAGGAAGGCAGGCAGGTGAGCAGTTGGGAGCCAGTGGTTCTGGATTGTGAGAGGGATGTCCAACTGCCCGTTTAGGTCCGATCCAGATAGGATGGGGCCTAAATGGGCAGTTGGACATCCCTCAAGGGGTCCCAGATTTGAGAAGGAGCAGACTGGGCTGAAGGACACCCTCTCCTGCATGAATTTTGTGCACCAGGCCTCTAGTATATGTGTGTGTGTGTGTATGTGTGTATGTGTGTGTGTGTGTTTGTATGTGTTTGTTTATATATATTCTCATTTTTCTTTCTTTGTCTTTTATCTCTTATCTTTTTCTCTCTCTTCGATATAATTTGTGTTCTCTTTTCTCTACCCTAACTCTCTTTCCTCAGGTGTTCACTTATATTGGGGTTATTGGTGTTGTGAATACATTTGTGCTTAGTTCTCTTTGTGTTGTGTCTTGTTTAGATTAATTTTATCCTGTCTGGCCAAGGGGCTTGAGAGCAAGCCACATAACCAGACACCCAGAGAGGAAACTTCATCCATGAAAGGGTCAATAACAGTCCAGACCCAACTTCAGAGGCAGGAAGAATGTGGTAGTGAGGGAGAGAGCATGAGTGAGTGATGGAGTAAAAGAGGAGTGTGTGGTCAGGTGGAGTGTGTGTGTGTGTGTGTGTGTGTGTGTGTGTGTGTGTGTGTCACAGTTAGACAGTTAGATCCTACAGGATTTTCAGGGGCAGGCTAATCAGGGTCGCCTAACTAGGCAGCTTCTGCTACCATTGCAAAAGTACCAGGAGACCAGCTTGTCCTCAGAGGTCTAACCTTTTCGAAGGATAGCTGGGTGCCTAGCCTCTACTCCACCCAGAGTGCCCTCAGATAACATCTGGGACTTTATAGCCACTCCTGCCAGGGACCTGCTATCTAGGCTGTGATCCCATGGTCAACAAGGTTCCAGCCACCCTGAGCAAAGGCTCCTCTGAGTTCTAAAGCATGCACCCCTCTGACCAGTCCAACACAACACTTTAGCCCAAGGCATTGCAACAATGTGAACAGCAGCAGCCCCTTAAGCAGCCTGCCCCAGGCCTAAGAGTAGCACTCTCAAGTGGCCTGCCCCTGTCCAAGGAGCAGCAACTGTGCTAGTTCCCCCATCTGAGGAGCAGCAACCACACAGGCAGCTCACCCACCATTGAGGAGCAGCAACCCTACGCAGCCATCCCCCATCTGAGGAGTAGCAACTGCACACAGCCCACAGCCTGCAGCTGTCGAAGAGCAGCAGCTATGCTATAAACCTGCCCCCATCCAAAGAGTAGCACCCACATGAGCAGCCAACCCCCATCCAAGGAGTAGCATCTGTGTGAGCAGTTTGGTCCTGTCTGAGGACCAGCAACTGTGTGAGTAGCCCACCCCCTTCTGAGGAACAGCAGCCACACAAGTAGACTGCCCATGTCTGAGGAGCAGCAGCCCTGTGCAATCCACACTGGTCTTAGGAGCAGCACCCACACGCAGCCTGCACCTGTCTGATGAGAAGGAGCCCAGTGAGAGGCCCGCCTCTGTCTGAGGAGCAGCAACAGCACATGAAGCTCACTCCAACCAGAGGAGCAGAAACTGAGCAAGCAGCTCATTCCCTGTCCAAGAAACAGCCCCCCTTTCTGAGGAGAAGCAGCTGCATGAGCAACCTGCATCTGTATGAGGAGCAACAGCCCTGCAAGCAATATGACCTATGCAAAAAGCGGTGGCATGACAAGCAGCCCACCCCATCTGAGGAACAGAAGCAGCATGCAGCCAGCCCCCATTTAAAGAGAAGAAGCCATGCGAGCAGTCTGCCCCTGTCAAAGAAGCAGCAACCACATGAGCAGTTGGACCCCATCCAAGGGACAGTGGCCATATTCAACCCATCTGCATACTCATCGCCATCTCCATCCAAGAACTGCAGCTCTATGATCAGCCTCCCACACTAGCCAGAGGAGACACTACTGCTGTGAACAGAACCCACCAGAGGAGCCTCTGCCAACTGAGAAACAGCTGCTACCATGACCGTTCAAAGAGCAACCAAAGGCTAAGAAGCTACTGTTACCCAAGGAGCATCCCCTACACAACTCGACATCTAGATCAGTTGGTGAGACCAACAATGGGTAAACAAAGATAGCCCCAAAGAAAAGAAAAGCAGGAATCACCAGAAAAGCAGCTAAGTGAAACAGAGGCATAAAATGTGTCAGAAAAATAATTCAGAATAAGGGTCATAGAGTTCATAAACCCCATGGAAGAAAAAATCAACACCTTGGATGGTGGCTGGCAGGACGGAGGTGAGGGAGAGGAAGTGAGTGAGGAGGCAAAAGGAGAGTGTGTGGGTGTGTGTGGTGGGAGTGTAATTGAGTAAGGGACAGTTGAATCTCACGGGAGCAGTAGGGGCTGGTAGTCCAGGCTCTCTTGGACAAGGAGAGACTGCCATTGAGGCTTTCACTCCCCAGAATGCAGGAGTCAGGTGCGGAGCCCTCGCCATCTTGAAGGGAAAAGCAGCCTTTCTTTGGGAACTCATCAACATTGCCAGCCAGACAGGCCTCAGAGCTGCCCTGCAACCCAACAGCCACTCCAGCCAGAGTCCCGCAGACCCGCAGACCCTGCAGACCCTCGGACCCTGGGATCTTCACCTCCAAAGCAGTGAGTGCAACCTCCCCCTCCCCAGCGACATTGGTGCTCCTGCAACTGCGGCCACACACTGGTTAGGGCTTGCAGAACACCGGGGTCACTGCATGTGTGCACCACAGTTTCAGCTATGCCACAATTTTGGCTGTGGCCACCCACTGGTCCCTGCTTGCAGAACTCCTGGCTCAATGCATTTTCCGCACACTGTGGTTTCCCAGACTGCAGTGTGCCTTCGTGCCAGTTTGCAAAGCACCCTCATCCCTGGGTTTGCGTGTTCTAGTCGCCCGTCTGTGGCGTGCCCTCCAATCTGTTTTATGGAGCTCCCTGGTCACAATGTTTGTGGTGCACCCTCAGGGCCCCCACCCAACAGCCGTTTTGTTCCTTAGGTCCACTCCCTAAGCAGTGCCTGGGAGCCACTGGGAGCCCCGTGTGTGTAATTGTTTAACTCTGGGCCCACGTCATGCCTCTCCAGGGTGTAGGCCCCCTGAAATACATCACCCCAACAGACAGTCCATGGTGCCACTGTGTATCCCCGCTGGGCACACGTGATCTCAATTAAGGGTGCAAAACAGCAAAAATAGGGACACTCCTCTCCACGGCCACCAACTTTTAGACACCACAGTTGTGCTGCTCAAGCTTGCAGATCTACATCAATAAAACCCAAATAGCTCAAGTAGGGAACTACAATAAATTAACAAACACAGGAGAACTGAGAAAATACGCCAGTAGCACCAGCCCTTCCCCGCAAAAAAAAAACACAAAACAAAAACAAAACAAAAAAAAACTTGGATAGTAAAGCAATTGGATCTACAATTAAAAAATTACAGGAAAACATGGGAAGATATAAAAGCAATCCCCAAAGGAAAGAAAAGAGGAATCACCAGAAAGGGAGTTAGATGAAATTGAAGCCAGCAGCCTTTTAGAGAAAGAATTCAGAGTAATGGTTTTGAGGATGTTTAAGTGGATGGAAGACAAATACACACAACTCAATGACAATATCACACAACTCAATGAGAACTATAAGGAGCTGAATGAGAATGTTACCAACATGAAACAAAACCAAGAGGAGATGAAGAACGGCATAGCTGCAATAAGGAACACAATGAAAGGCCTAAACAGTAGATTAGAAGAGGCAGAGGACTGCATCAGCAAATTAGAAGACAATGTAGGAAAAAGCACACAAACACAGCAACAACTGGAAAAAGACTTAAAAAACAAGAAGAGAGCCTAAGGGAGCTTTGGGACAACACAAAACGAAATAACATATGCTTAATTGGGATACCAGAGAGAGTGGAAGAGAAGCAAGGAAGAGAAAACCTATTAGAAGAAAAAGATGACAAAAAATTGCCCTGATATTGGAAAGGAAAAAAATATGCAATTCCAAGAAATACACAGAGTCCCAAACAAGCTGAACCACAAAAGATCGATACCAAGACATATTATAATTAAATTGGCAAACACTAACAACAAACAAAGAATCTTAAAGGCTACCACAGAGACAGAAAGTTACCTACAAGAGATCTTCTATTAGAATATCAACTGATTTCTCAACAAAAACACACCAGGCCAGAAGGGAATGGAATGAAATATATAAAATGATGCAAAACAAGGATTTGAACCAAGAATACTATACTCAGCAAGGCTATCATTCAAAATTAAAAGTGGAATCAGGAGCATTGCAGACAAGAAAAGGCTAAGAGAGTTTATCACTACCAAGCCAACAATGCAAGAAATGCTAAAGGGACTGCTTTAAAAATAAGAAAGAGAAAGGCAAGAAAAAAACACTAAGGAAAAATATGACAACAAACATGAACTTGTCAATAATATCATTAAATGTAAATGGGTTAAATGCACAATCAAAAGACATAGGGTAGCTGAATGGTTAAGAAAACATGACCCATACATTTGCTGTCTACAAGAGACCCACCTCTGAGCAAAGGATTCACACAGACTGAGAGTGAAGGGATGGAAAAACATTTTGCAGGTAAATAAAAATGAGAAAAAAGCTGGGGTAGCGATACTTATGTCTGAAAAAAACAGACTTCAAAGTAAAGGCTATCACAAGGAAAAGGAAGGCCACTACATAATACTAAAATGTGCAATTCATCAAGAAGATATAACTCTGGTAAACATATACACACCTAATACAGGAGCCTCTAAATACAGTGGTACCTCGAAATACGAGTTTAATTCGTTCTGTAACCTTGAGGCGTGGGAAACTATGAGACACTCGAGTTGCGGTAAACTGGTGGGTCATGTGCAGACGGCCGATCGACGCAATTACTCCTATCTCAAATGTTGCTCGTATTTCAAAGCAAAAATCGCTCACTCAATGGCTCGTATCTCAAAAATCTCGTATGTTAGGGCACTCGTATCTCGAGGTACCACTGTACATAAAAAAAACTCCTGGAGGATATCAAGGGAGAGATTGACAAAAATACAATCATAGTAGGGATTTTAATACACCACTGACATCTCTGGTCAAATCCTCTAGACAATAAATCAGCAAAGAAACAGCAATTCTAAATAACTCACTAGATGAGATGAACCTAATTGATATCTTCAGAGTATTTCACCCCAAAGCTACAGAATTCTTGTCAAGTACACATGGGACATTTTCAAAACCAGACCACATATTGGGTCACAAGCAAAGTTTCCCTAAATTCAAAAAGATTGAAATCATATCAAGCATTTTCTCAGTCTGTGTGAATCCTTTGCTCAGAGGTGGGTCTCTTGTAGACAATGGCATAAGATTAGATATAAACTACAATAAAAACATTCCAAAAAATTTAAACACTTGGAAAATGAACAGCATGTTACTAAACAATGATTGGGTTGTAAATGAGATCAAAGAAGAAATTAAAAATATTCTGGAGACTAATGACAATAAAAACACAATGCAAATGCTATGGGACACAATGAAAGCAGTGCTGAGAGAGACGTTTATAGCTCTACAGACCTACCTCAAAAAAAAAAAAAACAGGAAATAAGTAGTAATGAATCACCTAACTCAACAACTCAAAGAACTAGAAAGAGAACAATAGGAAAAGCCCACTGTGAGCAAAAGGAAGGAAATAATAAAGATCAGAGCAAAAATGAAAGACATAGAGATAAAAAAATCAATACAAAAATCAACAAAACAAAGAGCTGGTTCTTCGAAAGAATAAACAAGATTGATGAATCTCTAGATAGGCTAACTAAGAAACAAAGAGAGAGGACCCAAATATACAAAATGAGAAATGAGAGAGGGGAAATAACTACAGACCCCAAAGAAATACAAAGGATTGTTAAAAAACATTATGAGCAACTCTATTCTAACAAATTTCACAACCTAGAGAAAATGGACAGATTCCTAGAAAAACACAACCTTCCAAAACTCACATAGGAAGATTCTTAAAATCTCAACACCCTAATGACTATGGAAGAAATTGAAGCAGTCATCAAAAAGCTTCAAGCAAACAAAAACCCAGGGCCAGATGGCTTCACAGGGGAATTTTACCAAACATTCCTAGAAGAACTAAAACCCATCCTTCTCACACTATTCCAGAAATTTCAAGAGGAAGGAACACTTCCAAACTCCTTCTATGAAGCCAGCATCACCCTAATAAGAAAACCCAATAAAGATAACACAATGAAGGAGAATTACAGACCAATATCCCTCATGAACATGGAGGCCAAAATCCTCAACAAAATTCTAGCACATCAAATCCAGCAGTACATCAGAAAGATCATACACCATGACCAAGTAGGATTTATCCCAGGGATGCAAGGTTGGTACAATATATGCAAAGCAATAAACGTGATACATCACATAAATAAATTGAGAGATAAAAATCACATAGTCATATCAATTGATGCAGAAAAAGCATTGGACAAAATCCAACACCCTTTCTTAATAAAATCTCTCAGCAAGATGGGAATAGAAGGATCATATCTCAACATCATAAAAGCCATATATGACAAACAAACAGCCAACATCATACTCAATGGGCAAAAACTAAAACCATTTCTTCTAAAAACAGGAACATGACAGGGATGCCCACTCTTACCACTCGTATTTAACATAGTGCTGGTAGTATTAGCCATTGCTATCAGATAAGAAAAAGAAATAAATGGCATCCAAATAGAAAAATAAGATATAAATCTGTCTTTATTTGCAGGTGACATGATACTGTACATAGAAAACCCTAAATACTCCATCAAAAAATTATTAGACGTGATAAATGAATTCAGCAATGTAGCAGGATACAAAATTAACACCAAGAAATCTATGGAATTTCTATATATCAATAATGAACTTACAAAAAGAGAGACTAAAAAAGCAATCCCATTTACCATAGCACCAAAAAAATTAAGATACCGCTGAAACCGGTTTGGCTCAGTGGATAGAGCATCGGTCTGGGGACTGAAAGGTCCCAGGTTCAATTCCGGTCAAGGGCATGTACATTGGTTGTGAGCACATCCCCAGGAAGGGGCGTGCAGAAGTCGGCTGATCGATGTCTCTCTCTCATCGATGTTTCTGGCATTCTATCCTTTTCCACTCCTCTCTGTGAAAAATCAATTAAAAAAAAATATATATATATATATACATATACATATATATATGTATATATATATATATATATATATAAAAAAGTTACCTAGGTATACACTTAACTGAAGAGGTAAAACATCTATATGCAGAAAACTACACGACACTGAAAAAAGAGATAGAGGAAGACATAACCAGATGGTAGAACATACCGTGTTCATGGATTGGGAGAATCAATATCATCAAAATGTCCATTCTACCCAAAGCGACTTATAAATTCAATGCAATCTCCATGAAAATAGCAAAGGTATACTTCACAGACCTAGTAGAAACTTTCCAAAAATTCATCTGGAAAAAAAAAAAGGCCCTGAATAGTTGCAGCAATCCTGAGAAAGTAGAACAAAGTAGGTGGTATCTCAATGCCAGATTTCAAGCTGTATTACAAAGCCACTGTTCTCAAAACTGCCTGGTACTGGTGTAAGAACAGACACAAACCACTATGCTCAATTAATACTTGACAAAGGAGGCATGAACATACAATGGAGTCAAGACAGTCTCTTCAACAAATGATGTTGGGAAAATTGGACAGAAACATGCAAGAAAATGAAATGAGACCACTAGCTTACACTATACACAAAAATAAGACAGGAAACACTAAAAATTCTAGAGGAATCCACTGGCAGCAAAATCTCCAACATATGCAGAAGGAACTTCTTCACTGACACAGCTCCTTGGGCAATGGAAACTAAAGAAAAAATAAACAAATGGGACTACTTCCAAATAAAAAGCTTTTGCACAGCAAAGGAAACATCAACAAAACAACAAGAAAGCCCACTGTATGGGAGAACATATTTGCCAATGATATCAATGATAAGGGTTTAATCTTTAACATTTACAGGGAAGTCATACAATTTCACAAAAAGAAGATAAATAACCCAATCAAAAAATGAGCAACTGATCTAAATAGGCACTTCTCCCAAGAACACAGAAGGAAGGCCAAGAGACATGTGAAAACCTGCTCAAAGTTACCAATCATCAGAGAGATGAAAATCAAAACAACAATGTGGTACCATCTCACATCTGTCAGAATGGCAATCATCAACAAATCAAAAACGACAAGTGTTGGTGAGGATGCGGAGAAAAAGGAAACCTCATGCACTGTTAGTGGGAATGCAGATGGTGCAGCCACAGTAGAGAACAGTATGGAGTCTCCTCAAAAAACTAAGAATGGAACTCCCATTTGACCCAGTGGTCTCACTTCTAGGAATATACCCCAAGAAACTAGAAACTCCAATCAGAATGGATATATGCACCCCTATGTTCCTAGCAGCACAATTCACCATAATTCAGATTTGAAAACAGCCTAAATTCCCATCAGCAGATGACTGGATTAAAAAACTGTGGTACATCTACACAATGGAATACTATGCTATGGTAAAAAAGAAGGAACTCCTACCATTTGCAACAACATGGATGGAGATGGAAAGCATTATGCTTAGTGAAATAAGCCAGGCAGAGAAAGACAAATATCACATGATCTCACTCATCTGTGGAATATAATGAATGACATAGAATGAGAAACATCAATGAAAACATCAAACCTCAGGGAAAGTGGGGGTTGGTGGGAATAAAGGGGAGAGATCAACAGAGGGACCTTCGTACATATGTAGGAATATAATCATTGGGCACAGACAAAGGGGAAGGTGGGGCATAAGAGGGAATCCATACAGTGGTCACCATAACTTTAAGAGAAATTGCTTCATGAGAAAAAAATTTTTACATGAAAATCATTTTGGAAGGAAATAAAGAGAAGTTTCCTTTAAAAGTTGTAAGGATTGTAATTGAAAGCCAATGTATTTGGCCTCTTGAGCTAAGGTAAGTAATCTGTGTTTTTTGTCTCCCTGAAAAAGTTTATATAAAGTTACAAAAAGAAATTCACAGCCCGTTTGAAATTGAATTGCCATGGCCTAGAGCAAAGAATATACTTACATGATATTATCCTACAAAATCATTTAATTTCTGGTATTTCACTACAGCATATTATACAACTATCGCAAATGAACTTACAAACCAATTCTTTGAGTGTTTAGCAGCAATTAAAAAAAACATGAAAGGATTTAATCCCTTTCAGAAGGAATTAATGCTCTGGGAAGGCACTTGAACATTCTATATTGGCCCCTCTTTCCTCTTTTGCAAAGAGGGACCCTCTTCTCACAACCCAAGGGCCTTCAGCTGGAGCTGGAGCTCTCTACTCACACTGAGGTTGAAGCCTCGAGGTGGCTGGTATAATGGATCTGTCTCTTGCCAAATGGTGTGAGTTGTGTCCTCCCTGGAGAAGGCATCTGAATTCTCAGAGATAAGTGATCAGTGCCGGGGCCCCCGCCAGCAGGCAAGGGGATCACCAAGGCAGGTGCTGGGCATGGAATACACAGGGGCATAGGCTACCATGGAGACAGAACTGAACCTCACAACACCCTGCTTGGCCCATGAGGATGACTGGTTAGCCAGAGATGGGTAAGATTCCTCAGGGAAGGACCAACCTAAAACAGGCACAGTCCCAGAGGGGCCATCAAGAGAGAATTTAGGTGTCAATAGAGGTAGGTTACAGTCCCTCACTGCCCCCCAACCTTGGAGGAGTCTGAACCTTCACTCCTTTTGAGGGAGGTCTCCTGCCCCCATGGATATCTCGCTTTCCATGCTCAGCACAGATCGGGACCCAGGTAACAGACAGAGATGTGACCCTCCTCAGATCAGTATCCAGGTAACAGACAGAAACATGCCGACAGCAGCTGCCCTATATCTCAATTCAGCCTAGCACTAGGAATGCTCAGTGCCTACTCAATGCAAATAAACTTTCCACCAATATATGCATGGTAATCTAAAATTGTTGGTAGAATATTAAATTTGACATAAAAGAGTTATCAAGCTTTCAGATTAATTTATATTGGCAAACTGAAATAAGCAAACACCCAAGAAAATTTAATTGTACTAGACAAAAAGCTGTTTGGAAGGTATTAATTAAAATTTCTATTGATAGCTCATCTCATGGTAAAATTGCTTAATATGTAATGAACATAAACAGGCATATTTGTATGCAAAAATTAAAATTTAAAGTTATCAAGATTGCATTAAAAATTTTTACCAAATTCTCCATTAATCAAAAAGGGGTGGGGGCCGAGACTGGTTTGGCTCAGTGGATAGAGCGTCGGCTTGCAGACTGAAAGGTCCCAGGTTCGATTCCGGTTGGAGGCACGTACCTTGCTTGAGGGCACATCTCCACTGTGGGGCATGCAGGAGGCAGCTGATCGATGTCTCTCTCTCATCGATGTTTCTGACTTTCTGTCTCTCTCCCTTCCTCTCTGTAAAAAATCAATAAAATATATTTTTTTAAAAAAAGGGGGTGGGGGAGAGTAGGATAATATAATGTAAGGAAAAATATCTGGTAAGTAAATTACATCTAGAAAATTTTCACTTTAGAAAATTAATTTCCATTTATAATAGTAACACCAAGACACCCATGAAAAAAAACATATGGCGTCAAAATAAGCCAAAGGAAAAGTGGGTAGGCAAAAATAAAAGGAATCCCCAGTCAATTTTATAGAAAAGATTCCTTTATTAATTCTTGGTTGAGAATATGTTTATATACTTTCAGAAAACAACTCCAAGACCACGTGGACTCCTGCAACTGAGAGGAACTGACAGGTATGCACCAACCACAAAGACAAGAGAAGAAACAGTCCAGAGATGGAAGACACAAATGATGCCTTGCCATGTGAGCAGTTAGCAGCAGTGCATCGCTACAGGATGCCTAGGACCAAACCCAAGAGGGTCGGACCGGCATTGCCACCATTTGTCCACTATCCAGATACCATTGATGACATGTACACATAAGGAACTGTTTGACATTGAAACTGGGACTCAGAGCTATCAGACATTGTAATTGGGACTCAAACATTTTTCTTTTGCTCTTGTGGATTTATTTCTAGCCTACAGGGGCAAGATTTTTTTAAAGACAATAATCAAGGGATGGGGGGAAAGCAGATGCAGAGGCAAAGAAGCAATGAACAGACTGTCATGCTACAGTGTGAAGGCAGGAGAGGTTGTGGGAGGGGCCTGTAGGAGATCAACTGAAGGACTTGTATGCACGTTTGTAGGCATAGCCAGTGGATACAGGGCAATGGGTGGGCAGAGGGAAGATGGGCATGTACTGGGTGGTGGGGAGGGCAATAGGGGGGGAAATATCAACAACTTATATAAGAATCAAGAAGAAATAAAGAGCCAAGACCAGTTTGGCTCAGTGGATAGAGCATCGGCCTGTGGACTGAAAGGTCCCAGGTTCGATTCTGGTCAGGGGCATGTACCTTGCTTGCGGGCACATCTCCACTATGGGGCATGCAGGAGGCGGCTGATCGATGTCTCTCTATCATCAATGTTTCTGACTTTCTGTCTCTCTTTCTTCCTCTCTGTAAAAAATCAATAAAATATATTCAAAAAAAAAGAAAGAAAGAAAAAAAAAGGAAGAAATGAAGAATAAGATAGTTGCAATAAGAAAACACTATGGAAAGTTTCAACAGTAGACTAGGAGAAGCGGAGGACTGAATAAGTGAATTAGAAGACAGGGAAGCAAAACACAGTCAAACTGAATTGCATTTGGAGAAAAAAATAAAAGACAGGAAAAGAGCCTATGGAAGCTATGGGACAACATGAAAGAAAGCCACATACAAATAATAGGGGTGCCAGAAAAACAGGAAGAGGAAAAGGTTTAGAAGACCTATTTGAAGAAATCATGTCAGAAAACTTCCCTGATGTGGTGAACAAATGAGTCTCAGAAGCATAGAGAGTCCTAAACAGGATGAACCCCAAAAGACCCACACCAAGATGCATCAAAATTATGATGGCAAATATTCAGGACAAAGAGAGAATCTTAAAGGCAGCAAGAGAGACAGAAAGTTACATACAAGAGAGCTTCCATTAGATTATCAAATGATTTCTCACCAGAAACACATCATACCAGAAAATAATGAAAGGAAATTTGCAAAGTAAAGCAAACCAAGGGACTAAATTTGAGAATACTCTATCCAACAAGGCTATCATTCAAATTGAAAGGGAAATAAGGAGCTTCATAGATTAAAAAAAATAAAAGGCTGAGGGAGTTTATCACTACCAAACCAGCAATGCAAGAAATCCTAAAGGGTCTGGTGTAAAAAGAAGAAATAAAAAAGTAAGAAGGAACACAGGCACAAAAAAATGAAAATGGGTACAAACAAGTACCTTTCAATAATAACTTTAAATGTAAACACATTAAATCCTCCAATTAAAAGACATTGAGTAGCTGAATTGATAAAAACAAACAAACAAAACAAAACAAAAAAAACATGACCCATAAATATGCTGTCTACAAGAGACCCACCTCAGAAACAGGGACTCACACAGACTGAAAGTGTAGAGATGAAAAAATATCTTTCAGGTAAATGGAAATGAAAAAAAAAAAAAAAGGCTAGGGTAGCAGTACTGATATCTGACAAAATAGACCTCAAAGTAAAGGATATAAGAATAAATAAGAAGGTAACTTCATAAAAATAAAGCTATTGATACAAGAGAATATCACCCTGGTAAACATATATGCACCCAATGGAGGAGCATCCAAATACATTAAAAAAAATAATTCCTGGAATATACCAAGGGAGAGATTAACAACAATACAATCATACTAAGGGACTTTAATACACCACTGGCATCACTGGATAAATATTCTAAACAAAAAAATTAGCAAATAAACAGCAATTCTAGGAGAACCAAGATGGCGGCATAAGGTATACACCTATACATGCTGCCTCTCACAACCACACCAAAACTACAGCTAAAAGACAAAACAACTATTCCCCAGAACCACAGGAACGCTGGCAGAGGGGAAGTGCTACAGCTAGAAGGAAAGAAAAAAGTGCATTGAGACCTGGTAGGATGTGCAGAGGCTCAGAAAGGCAGAGGTATGGAGACGTGCACGAATTGGGCTGGTATGCGCTGTTTTTTTTTTTTCAATTGGAAAGGAGTTAGAAGTTCCCAACTCTCAACTCCAGTTTGTGGTGAGATTCTGGGGACCCATACTCATACAGGGAGAAACTGGACTGTCTGCCATCAGGTTGGAAAGAGAGGGTTGGCTCTCCCGCAGAGGTATGCACAGGAATCATTGTTTATTATGCTGGGTGTGGGAAGTGAGACACAGGGATGCAGAAACATGGAGACATAGAGAGGGCTGACTGGCAGCCATCGTTGTTTGCCATGCCCTGGCCTAGCGATTCTCTGAGGACCCACCCCTGCCTCCCACTGCCCAATTTGCAAACCCACCAAGCTGTGCACAGCAGCTTTTGCATATGAATGGCCTGCCCTCTAGCAGCTTACCCTAACAAATTGCAACTGGGTCAGACAACTTCAAAACTTCCAAACTCCAAGCAAAGAGGAGAAATCTGTAGATCTCTCTGTAGCTCCTGCTGGGTGGCCTCAGACACTAGCTGACTTGTATCTAAATGGAGATCCAGGAACCATTGTACCTAGAGGTCAGTGTGTGATGACACCAGATTTCAACTCCTCACATACATAAGTGACACACTTAAGAGGTAGACTCAGTGAGCACCAAAGCCCCACTGAAGCAAGTCCTGCCACATAGGGGTATCTCCAGCACAGCAGTTCTTCCATTAATAGACACAGCTAATTCTCACAATCAATTGGCCTGGAGGTCAATTCCTCCCAGTGTACCAATAGCAATCAAGGCTTAACTATAACAAGACTGTGAACCCAGCCCACAAAGGGGTGCACAAAGAGTGTCCATCTCAGGTGATTGAGAAGGAGGAGCTACTGGGCCCTAAAGGACAACTAGCACACAAAGCTACTCCATCAACACAAGGAAGCAGCCAAAATGCAGAGATAAAAAAACATGTCATGAATGAAAGAAATGGAGGAAAGCAAACCACTGGACATAGAGTTCAAAACGACCTTTTTAAGGTTACTCAAGAATCTTCTACAATCCACCAAGACACTTAGTGAGACCTCTGACAAACTTAGTGAGATCTTCAAGGATCTTAATGAGAATGCAAAAACATAACAAAACAAAATAAAACAAAACAAACAAACAAAATGGAAAAGGATCAGTCAGAAATTAAGCATGCAGTGTCTGAAATAAAGAATAATAAACAGAAATCCAACAGCAGACTAGAGGACCCCAAGGATCAAACCAAAGATCTGAAATATGAGGAAGCAATAAACACCAAACCAGAAAAACAAAAAGACAAAATAATAAAAAAATGTGAAGATAATGTAAGGAGCCTCTGGGACAACTTCAAGCACACCAACATCAGAATTACGGGGGTGCCAAAAGAAGAGAGAGAGCAAGATACTGAAAGTCTGTTTGAAGAAATAATCACCAAAAACTTTCCCTACCTGGTGAAAGAAATGGACTTACAAGTTCAGAAGCGCAGAGAACCCCAACCAATAGGAATCCAAAGAGGACCACTCCAAGACACGTCAAAATTAAAATACCAAGAGCAAAAGACAAAAAGAGAATCTTGAAAGCAGCAAAAGAAAAAACAGTTCATTATCTACAAGAGAGCACCCATAGGACTGTCATCTGATTTCTCAACAGAAACTATGCAGGCCAGAGGGAGTGGCAGGAAATATTCAAAGTAATGAATAAAAAAACCTACAATCAAGAGTGCTCTAACCAGCAAAGCTATCATTCAGTATTAAAGGTCAGATAAAGAGCTTCAAGATAAGAAAAAGCTAAAGGAGTTCATCACCACCAAATCAAGATTATATGAAATGCTGAAGGGTATTCTTTAAGAAGAGGAAGAAGAATAAAAAGGTAAAGATAAAAATTATGAACAAAGTGATAACAAATCCATACCTATCAACAAGTGAATCTAAAAATCAAGTGAATAAAAAACCCTATGAATAGAATAAACTGGTGAATATAATAGAATTAGGAGCATATAAAGGGAATATACTAACAATTCTCAGGGGAGAAGGGAGTGTGAGGGGTTAGGAAGAGATTGGATAAAAATCTTATACCTATGGATGAGGATAGTGGCAGGGAGGTAAGGGTATGCTTAACTTTTTTTCCCCTCATTGCTCTCCTCCACCTGATTCCCCATCCCTACAATGCAAATGCTATGGGACATAATGAAAGCAGTCCTGAGAGGGAAGTTTAGAGCTCTTCAGGCCTACCTACAGGTGGAGAATTCCCAGGTGGGGAATCAGGTGAAGGGGAGCTATTGGGGGTGGGGGGTAAAAGAAAAATATCTGTAATAAACTGAACAATAGAGATTTCTTTTTTTAAGGGTATGTTTACCTTTTTTTCCCAGGGATGGGGAATCAAGTGGAAGGGAGCTATGGGAGGATAAAAACAGAAACATCTGTAATAAACTGAACAATAAAGATTTATTTAAAAAAAAAGAAACAGTAATTCTAATGACTCACTAGATAAGATGGACCTAATTGATCTCTTTAGAACATTTCACCCCAAAGCCACAAAATATACATTTTTCTCAAGTTCACATCAGATATTTTTAAAAATAGACCACATATTGGGTCACAAGCAAAATCTCCCCAAATTAAAGAATATTGAAATCATATCAATAATTTTCTCAGACCAGAATGGCCTACTATTAGAAATAAACTACCATAAAAACATTTAAAAAAATTCAAACACTTGGAAGCTGAATAGCATGCAATTATACAATGATTGGGTTACCAATGAGATCAAAGAAGGAAATAAAAACATCCTGGAGACTAATGACAATAAAAACACAATAATGCAAATGCTATGGGACATAATGAAAGCAGTCCTGAGAGTGAAGTTTATAGCTCTACAGGCTTACCTACAAAAAAAAAAAAAAACAAAACAAAAACAAACAAACAAACAAAAAAAAAAAACGGTAATGAAGCATCTAACTCTACAACTATCTTGTTAGCAAGAGAGCAACAAGAAAAACCCATAATGATCAGAAGGAGAGAAATAATAAAGATCAGAGAAGAAATGAATGACATAGAGATGAAAAAACAATACAAAAGATCAATGAAACGCATACCTGGTTCATTGAAAGGATAAACAAGATTGATAAATCTCTAGCTAGTCTCACCAAGAAGCAAAGAGAGAGTATCTAAATAAGTAAAATCAGAAGTGAAAGAGGCGAAATAACAACAGACCCTATGAAATACAAAGAGTTGTTAAAAAAAATACTATGGAAAAAAAAATACTATGAACAACTCTATTCTAACAAACTAGACAATCTGGAGGAAATGGACACATTCCTAGAAAAATACAAACTTCCAAAACTCACTCAAGAATATTCTAAAAACCTCAATAGGTTGTTAACTATGAAAGAAATTGAAGCCATCATCAAAAAGCTTTCAGCAAACAAAATCCCAGGGCCAGATGGCTTCACAGGGGAGTTTTACCAAACATTCAAGGAAGAACTAAAACCTATCCTCCTCAGACTATTCCCGGTAATTCAAGAGGAAGGAATACTTCCAAGCTCATTCTATGAAGCCAGTATCACCCTAATACCAAAACCAGATAAAGACAACACAATGAAAGAGAATTGCAGGCTAATATCCCTCATGAACATAGATGCCACAATCCTCAACAAATATCTAGCAAATTGGATCCAGCAATACAATAGAAAGATCATGATCAAGTAGGATTTATCCTGGGGATGCAAGGATAGTACAATATTCGCAAATCAATAAACATGATACATCACATAAACAAATTGAGAGATAAAAATCACATAGTGGTATCAATTGATGGAGAAAAAGCATTTGACAATATCCAACACCCTTTCTTGATAAAAACTCTCAGCAAAGTGGGAATAGAATGATTACACCTCAAAATAATAATAAAAGCCATATATTACAAACCCACAGCCAACATCACACTCAATGGGCAAAAACTTAAATCATTTCCCATAAGAACAGGAACAAAACAAGGATGCCCACTTGCTCCTTTCCTATTCAACATAGTGCTGGAAGTACTAGCCAAGAAAACCAAACATTGTGATCAGCCAAGAAGAAGAAATAACAGTTATCCAAATTTGAAAAGAAGAAGTAAAACTGTTCTTATTTGCAGATGATATGATACTGTATATAGAAAACCTTAAAGATTCCATCAAAAAATTATTAGATTTAATAAATGAATTTGGCAAGCTAGCAAGATACAAAATTAATGCCAAAAAATCTAGTGGAATTGCTTTTTTAGTCTCTCTTTCTATAAGTTCATTATCTCCGACCTGTTGTGCTGACATGTTAATTTTTTTCTCCACATTTTAGAAATACTTTCACTGATATTATATGCTTTATAAATTTAAGGTATTATGTTGAAAACTAAGGAAAAAGTTAATCATTTCCCTCCCATACATTTCTTTAGAATATGTGACACTTAACTATTCTAAGAAAGTAAGAAGAAAATGTTCAAATATCAATAAATTTATTATTTGTATATAACTATAAACATTTAGAATTAGAAGGCTCCTAAAAATACTTTATTTCAATACCTAATTTTACTGATGAGAGGATCAGAGATCCAAAAAAAGAGCAATCATTTGCTCAAAAGGAGGATAAATGTGAAGAACATGGTGTGAAACATTGCATATTATATTTAAAAAATAATTTCAATATGGTTAGAGCATAGAGTATGAGAGAAGGAGGATGGTAAGAGATGCAGCAGAAGAGACATGCAGGAACTAAACACTGGAATATAATCTTCCCTCAGTATGCATGGGGGATTGTTCTAGGACCCCCAGGCATCAAAATCCTTCAGCTCTCTATACATATGGTGTTGTGTTTGCATATAATCTATGTATATTTTTCTCCTGTATACAGAAATTGCTTGCTTAAAGACTTTCATAGGTTCTGTGGCTTAAGCAAAACAATGTATAGCAAAATCAATTTTACCACAGGCTAATTGATATAAACAAGAGTTAAGTTCCTACAGCATTTCATCAATATTATAATGAAATGATATTGAATTAAGTTATGTTATTTGAGGACCTTCTATACTTTGAGTCATGTCTACATTACTTATAATCCCTGATGAAATAAGAATGTTATGTAAATATTTGTTATATTTTAAGATTCAGGGTATAATGACAAGAAAAAAAGTCTGTACTTATTCAGTACAGACTCAACCGTCATAGGCCTAACTTTATGGTACATGTCAGCAAACACAAAACTATTTTAAAAATCTTTTTAAACCTATAGTTGGTTGAATCCATGAATGCAGAACTATGGATACAGAAGGTTGAACTGATAGTAAGATCTTAGAGAGCATACCATTGATTTGAAATTCTTTCTTGAAGGTTTATGAGAGAGCAGGAAAGAAGAGAGATAAAAAAAAATAGTGAAAAAATGGCCTGCATCTAGGGAGTTGAGTACACATATCTCTTCCCATCTTGACCCTACTCCCCTTAAGAACAAACTAAATCATTAAAAAGACTATATAGCCCAGATTGTGGGCTCAGTCCCTACTAGGGAGTGTGCAGAAGGCCGGTGATCAATGATTCTCTTTCATCACTAATTTTTCTATCTCTTTCTCTTCCTCTCTTCCTCTCTCTGAAATAAATAAAAATATATATTTTTAAAAAGAATATATATAACAGAACTTGAAGATTGGAAAGTAAATTATCATTGGACCAGAACTTGTGAAGAAATCTTGGAAGCTGGAAAAGGTGGGGAAGCAAAGCATAAAATATGCACAGGAGAAAACAGATGGAAGAGCAGGATAGTCAGCCCTGAGGTTCAATACTACACAGCTGTAGACAAAACACATGACAGTTATCTGCCCTCATCAACCTCATTAATCATAAAAATAATCAGAGATTCTTAGACCTTCAAGGAAAACCAACATCAGGGAGAAGATAAAATAAAGATTTATCAAATATAGAGAAAATGGAAATGATTCTGTGAACAGAATAGAACCACGGGGAAAAAATAAAGTAATTATTAAGCATTTATAATGTGCCAGACACCTTTTTAAGAACTTTTCATTAACTAACTCATGCAATTCTCAACAATTTTAACAGATACTTAGCCTAATTTTTAAAATGACTGATGAAGGAGATTCAAATACAGGTTGTTTGGCTTTGAGTCTGTGCTTTTACTCACTTTGAGAACAGTAAAACATAATTTCCATAAAATGAAGACAGTTTTCAGCCTGAAGAATGAAAGGATGCTGGGATTATTGTGCACAATGACTAACAAAAGACCAATGCTACAGACAGCTTGGAAAAAGCACACAGGTTTTCAGAAAAGAGGGGAACAATTCACCTACAGAGGAGCAGGAATCCCCCTGGCATCAGAATTATCATTGAGTGAAATAATGAAGCCCTTTTCAGGGCTGGGCTAAATTGGCTGACTGAGCATATTCTCTTTCCTTACCTCTCTTTCCGGCAAAGGAGGGGAAAAATGTGTTTAACTTGAAATGCCTCACGCCATAAATCAGGATTCAAATTTATGGAGAGCAATAAAGGCAAATTTAGACATGCCAAGGATACAGGATTTACTATATACTGACAATTTCTGAAAGAATTATTCTTTAATATAATTGAAATAAAAAATAAATCTGTGAAATAATGGTGATTATAGCAGTGATCAAAGAAACACACAAAAGGTTTAATAACTATTGATTATATAAAGTAAGTGATAATCTAGAATTGTAATCAATGACATTTATGGGCCCAGAAGTGGTGAGGGAAGGATGAGTGTGACCATACACTGAGATTCTTTCTTGTTTATAAAGATTAGTCAGAAATAAACATGATTATTTTTTGGGGTAAAATTTTAAGAGCAACTATTACAGTTACAAAAATAGCATTAGGTTTTATCATGTCTGGACCATTAGAAAGCAAACAATGGAATAAAAATAATACTACCAAATGTATGAAAGTAAAAGAAATAATAAATGAGGAACAGAGAAATAACAAGAATTAATGTTAATTAGAAAACAAATACAATGGAAGAATTCAGTTCAAATATAACATTAATAATAATTAATGTGAATAAATTAAATTCTGTTGAAATTTGGGCAGTCTTAGAGAATAAACAGGGAAATTATTTTTTGAGGAAATTATTTTGTGATTAAAAACCACAAACCATAATATCAGAAAAAGTTTGCAAAAGTAATAAATGATTTTCTTCAAATAAGCTATGCAATAATCTCATGAACAAATTTAAATTCAGTGCTCAAATGTGGGAGCCCCTTTCCACATCCTGTGTGGTTCAGGTTCTGGAGGAGGCTGCACACAAATTAAAAGAGAGACTAGAAAGGCATTAATTTGGAGATATTGGGGGGCCAGGTGGGAGCCTTCCTCTAGTGGAAAGGATTACCTTTTGCTCTGGCCTTTTTCTCCCTTTTATTAAGACTATGGGATACACCCATGACTTTTAGGCAGGAAATTACAAGAACAGAAGTTTACATGAAACAAACAGGTAGAGGCTGCTTCAGCTAACAATGTTTCAACTAAACAGTGAGTAATTAGCTCTGACCTTTCAGAGCAATTAAGGTTGACCAGTCTTCTGGTCTCCTATTCATATCTTTCTATTAGTGAGACAATGTTTGGTTTCTGGCATCTCCCCTGTTTTCCCTCCTCTAAAAAATCTTGCATCTACAGACTATAAATAAATATATAAGAACAAAATATAAGACAAGCAAAAATGGCTATGCTAAGAGGTAAATGAATAAGTCTGTAATAAGTTTCATTCTGGGTCAACAGTCTTTTGAGTCCCAGTTTCAATGTCCAACAGTTTTTTGAGTGTACATATTAGCAATGATATTTCAGTTCTGGATGGTAGACAAATGATGGCAATGCAGGCCAGACCCTCTCTGGTTTGGTCCTGGGCAACCTGCAGCTACACACAGCTGCTGACTGCTAGGATGGCAAGGCGTCATCAGCATCTTCCATCTCTGGGCTATTTCTCCTCCTGTCTTCATAGCTGGAGCATTCTCTGTTGTAGGAATTCACATGTCTTAGAGTTGTTTTCTGAAAATATATAAACATATTCTCGACCAAAAGTTAGTAAAGGAATTTTTTGTATAAATTTGACTTGGGAACCTTTTTATTTTTGCCCAAATGATTTTCCTCTGGCTTATTTTGATACTATGTATGTTTTTCATGGATGTCTTGCTGTTAAGTAAAAAAAAAAAAATTTCTAGATGTAATTTGCTTACAGGATACTTTTTCTTACATAGTATTACTCCACTATCCCCCCTTTTTTTGATTTAATTATTAGGAGGCTCTTGGAAAATTTTTATAATGCAGTATTGATGACTTTAAAATTTATTTATTTTTTGCACAAAAATATGACTGCTTTTGGTTTATTGCATGTTAAGCAATTTTACCATGCGATGAACTACCAATAGAAATTTTAGTTAATACTTTAGGAACAACTTTTTTCTGGTACAATTAAATTTTCTTGAATATTCACTTATTTCAATTAGCCAATTTAAATTAATCTGAAAACTTGACTACTATTTTATTATCAAATTTAATATTCTAACAACAATCTTAGTTTTATCCTGTAAATATTAGTGGAAAGGATTATTTGCATTCTTGAGTAGGCCCTGAGCATTCCTGATGTTAGGCTGGATTTAGAACATAGGGCAGCTATCGGCCAAGTCTGTCTGTTACCTAGGTCCCAATCTGAGCTGGTCATGGGAAGCGAAGCAGCCATGAGGCAGGGGACCTTCCTCAGAAGGGGCAAGGGTTCAAGCCCCTGCAATGTTGGAGAAATGAGGGTTTGTGCCTCACCTCTATTGATCCCCAAGTTCTCTCCTGATGGTCCCTCTGGGACTGTGCCTGTCTTAGGTTGTTCCTTCCCTGAGGAATCTTACCCGTCTCTGGCTAACCAGCCATCCTCCAGGGCCAAGCAGGGTGATGTGAGGTTCAGTTCTGTCTCCTTAGTAGCCTATGCCCCTGTGGCTCCATGCCCGGTACCCAGTACCTGTTGGCAGGGTCCCAGCACTGATCCCATATCTTGAGGAACCCAGGTTTCTTCTCCAGGGAAGGCCCAGCTCACACCTCTGGGTGAGAGACAGATACATGGTACCAGCCACCACGAGGCTTCAACTTCAGCATGAACAGAAAGTTCAGGCAATAGCGGTGGGAGGGTCCCTCTTGGCAAAAAGAGCAAAAAAAGCCACTATAGAATGCTCAAGTGCCTTCTCACTGCCTTAATTCCTTTCATGATCTTTTTAAAATTGCTACCAAACATTCAAAGAATTAGATTGTAAGTTTGTTTGGGATATTTTACAATATACTGTTGTAAAATATCAAAAATTATAATGACATTGTAGAATAATATCATGTAAGGATATTCTTTGGGCTATGGCAAATCAATTTTAAACTGGCTGTCAATTTCTTTTTATATAGACAAGGTCTTAGTTACTTTATTAGAATACTTAATTAAATTCCTTTCAAAGACACTGGCTTTTCATTTATCTGTAAACCTTGATTTACATAATTAAAGTAGGTATCTTCATTTAAAAGGCAATGCAAATTTAGGTATCTTCATTTAAAAGGCAATGCAAATTTAGTAAATGTTTATGTCTGATTCACAAGCCACAAATGTTGCCCCACCTCCATCTTAAGAATACAAGTGGCTACAGGCTTTTTGTTATTTTAAATTCTGCTGATGGAACTTTAAGAAATATTTAGTTACTTCATTTTGCCTTTCTTAGAGACTACATTAGGCAGGGGAATCAGCACACCTAAGGGTTCTTACCCATGAAGGGTCAGGAACATAAGTCCAAAATTCTTCCCCATGTGCTCCAGGTAATATTACCGTACAGCTGATAACTGTTAGCATGGCAAGAGAGAGTTCTCAGGCATCTGTACCATCCTCTTTACTATGCTCCCGGTGGCCTCCAGGCTGTTTGTTGTTCAGCTTGTCCTCCTCCTGCTCCTCATCTTTAATGGATTGCTTGGAGTCACTGCTCTCTGTGGCTGAGGTAGTTGATTGTCTGCAGTTGCATGGTGTGACCCCAGGCACAAGGTCCTTATTAGTCTAATTTCTCTCTTGGATCCCTGTTGCAGTTTAATATTTCTATCAGGAATCCACATGGGTTTGGAAAAATTTTTTGGAAATCTACAAGTATACCCTCTCCCAAAGGTTAATAATGGATCGCGTCCCTTCCATAAACCAGACTCGGAATCTTTCCATTTCTTGCCATCTTAACACTGCAGCACTACGGTATGTATCATCAGGAATTCCTACCTCCTTACCTGAGCCCATAGCTTCTGCCGTGGATCAATTTGGAGGCCAAAATTCTTCGCTGATAACTCTAAGATCTGCTCCAGTGTCCACTAGACCCCTAAATTGTTTTCCCTCTATTTTTAAATTAATTATAGAACAGGTTTTGCTAATTTTGTGTATCCAATAGATGTCTGAGCTTCCAAATCCTAGCATTCCTCTTTTCCTATTAATAGCCTCACCTTGCTGAACATAAGGTAGAAGTAGTAGCTGAGCAATTCTTTGTCCTGGAGTAATTTGCATAATATGATTACATTCTAGTATAACTTTAATTTCTCCTTCATAATCTGAATCAATGACTCCAGGCAGAACAGTTAATCCTTTTAGAGTGTTTCCACTCCTCCCTAAAATTAATCCTAAAGTTCCAGGTGACATAGGACGACACATTCCTATAGGAATAGCTTGCCGAGCAATATTGGGGGTCACAGTGACCGCTATAGTGCTGTTAAGATCCAGGCCTGAGCTTCCTGGAGTTGCTCGGATGAGGGAATTCACTGTGGGCCTTGCAGGGCAGATTTCTCCTATTAATAACAGGGTTGGGGGGCACCCCTCTGGCCTTTTCCCGGGGGTTGACCATGCCCTGTATCTTGATCTAGAGCAGTGGTTCTCAACTTTCCTAAGGCCTCGACCCTTGCATACAGTTCCTCATGTGGTGGTGACCCCCAACCATGAAATTTTGCTACTGTTATGCATCGTGATGTAAATATCTGCATTTTCTGATGGTCTTAGGTGACCCCTGTGAAAGGGCCGTTCGACCCCCAAAGGGGTCGCAACCCACATGTTGAGAGCCACTGATCTAGATGCTGCCCATTTCTATGAAATTTTGATTTACACTGTCTTACCCAATGGTTACCTCTCTGACATCTAGGACACCGAGAGATTGGATCTCTCAGAGGCTGAGTGTTTAAGCCTCTTCCTAGAGTGCTACCTTGTGTCCTTCTCAGTTGCCTACATTCCTTTTGGAAATGTCTTGTTTTCCACACCTTTTATTTCCCACTGTTACTGCAGCAGTGAGTACATTTGAAAAGTGCCTGATCCCACATTCTGACATGCTTGAACGGTACTATTTCTTCTCAGAGGCATCAGGCATTTCTTACAACCAGCACTGGCATTTTCATAAACTAATTGCTGAATTAAAATATCTCCTGCTGTCTCATGTTGAATCTGTCATTTCACTGCTCGAGTGAGACGAGCTACAAAATCAGAAAATGACTCTATAGGTCCCTGCATACATTTACTAAAAGCTCCCTCAGGATCCCCTTTTGCTGGTAAAGCCCACCAAGCTTTCCTTTCACAGAGTCTAATTTGCTCAGATACCTGTTGTATATATTATAACTGATTTGGTACATCCATATACAGTCCCAGTCCTGCCAGCATTTCATAAGTTATTTGAACATTCGGCCCTCTATTTGCATGGGCTTGCTCTTGACATTTCTCCAAATATTCTCCCTTCCATAGTAAATAATCTCCTCCATCTGGAGTTGCACGAGCCAGAGAATACCAATCATAAGGAGCTAAAAATGCTTCAGAAATATTATTCATAATTTCTTCTGTAAAATGAGCTGTTGGAAAGTTTTGAATAATGCTTTCTCTCAAAGCTTTTATCATTTTAAAATCAATTTTTTCATGTTGTCTCATCATCTGATTTGGGAGCTGTGGGTCAGCTACTTGTATAACAGGAAAAGCAAGCCTTTCTTCCACCGACATGTCCTTCATTCCTGCTCTAATGGCTCTCTGTATAGATGACTCTATATGACTCTAAAATTAAATATTTCAGGATTAGGACTTGGAGGTGGAGGGTGCCATAAAGGCCATTCCTTCAATTTTTCTTCCTGCTCCTCACTAGGAGGAGCAGAAGGAACCAGGGGAGGAGGATCCTCCTCAGCCTCTCTAAAAGGCTCTAGCAAACGCAATAGTTTCCATGGGGAAACAGTTTTTGTTTTGTTGTTATTATTATTATTATTATTATTATTATTATTATTATTATTGAAGTGAGTTTTTTCCCTGCTGCTGAGCTCTCTTTTAATTTTGACCAACTTTTTGCCAAACACTCAAGATCTAACGTACCTTTTTCAGTATGTTCTATAACATCAAACAAAAACTATAAAAGAATACCTTCTGAAACTTTTAATTCCTTAAGCATACAAACCAAAATTCTATAATATAGTTTACTTTATATTTATAACCTAATTCTTCCCCATTAGCCTGGCTGCAAAAGACATTCCCACCCTACTTATAGGTCTCGACTCTGCAGTTAATCCATGGGTTTTGCATACATTGAATTTCCCTCACCTTTTCCTAGGTGAATTTTCCCTCACCATTTTCCTTGGTGAATTTTTCTTCCTTGACTCTTAGGCGAAAAATACCTTCTCCTCCAGATGTCCCATGGTCAGGCTGCAGATGTGGGCAGGAAACCCTTTACACATCCCCTGTTGGGTGCCAGATGTGGAAACCTTTTTCACATCCCTGTTGGGCGCCAGATGTGGGAACCCCTTTCCACGTCCCGAGTGGTTCAGGGTTCCCGTTCAGAGTTCCTGTTCAGGTTTTGGGTTCTGGAGGAGACCTCGCACAAATGAAAAGAGATTAGAAAAGCATTAATTTGGTGATATTGGGGGCCAGGCAGGAGCCTTCCTCTAGTGGAAAGGACTACCCTTTGCTCTGGCCTTTTTCTCCCTTTTATTAAGACTATGGGATACACCCATGACCTTTAGGCAGGAAATTACAAGAACAGAAGTTTACAGAAAACGAACAGGTAGAGGCTGCTTCAGCTAACAACATTTCAACTAAACAATGACTGATTAGCTCTGACCTTTCAGAGCAATTAAGGTTGACCAGCCTTCTATTAGTGAGACAATGTTTGGTTTCTGGCACTCAAGAAGTTAAATACTAACTTACTAAAAGAAAAATCTTAATTATGATGTATTGAGCTCAGGAATATGAGAATGGTTCAACATAGGAAATATATTATTGTAACCAATTATAATAAATAAGTAAAAGAAAGTATTGTATTTACTCATATAAAATAGTTGTATTCTCTTTAATATCACACATTTCTTGTCATTATGAGGTATTTATATTCTCAAAATAGTAAGTCTTCTGATATGTATATTGTATTTAATCTTTTATATAATTATCCTATATTTTAAATGTTATTGTTTGAAGATTGTAAACCTTTTATTTTATTTTACTGCTTTTTTTATATCTTGTGAAATGGTTTTACTTTGCCTAAGGTTCTTTTTTAATGCTCCTGTATTTTCTCCTACTATTTTTGTTTTGCTACATTGCTAATAACTATTAGTGGTAAAACTATATGGTACATTTTACTTGGTATAAGTCCAAATGAATAAACAGAGTTACATGAAAGTTATATGGAAGAGTTTTAGGACATGTTAAATTGAAAAAATAAATCTCATAATGAAGTATAATGACAATATAAAAAGGTGTCATAGAGCACACATGCACATAGAATGTCTAAAACAATGCACACACTCCCAAAAGTGATTACTTTTGAGGAGAATTAAATTGGTTTTATTCCAAGAACCAATTGCAGCATGTAATAATTATAAGAGTTTTACCAAAAGGTTGGTGGAAGCTTGTGGGGAGAGGGAGAGGGACTGAACAAGGCTGAGCCACATATGTTGGAAATGGCTAAAAGGCACGTCCCCCAAATCTGAATAGGATTGTTAACTGCTAGACAGCTCAGGGCATTTTATTGTCTCCTGTTGGCCAAATACCTGAACAGCTATAGTCTATTCTCCAAACTGATAATGCTTCTGTATTCTACCCTTTGATACCTTACATTTTTTTTATTGTTTAAAGTATTACAAATTACAAATAGTAGTACATATGTCTCCTTTTTTCCCCCCTATTGACCTCCCTGCAGCCTTCCCTACTTCCAGTACATGCCCTCACCTGCCCCTGTACTCCCAGTGTCTTCTATCCATTGGTTATGCTTATATACATGCATACAAGTCCTTCGGTTGATCTCTTACAACCTCCCCTGCCTTCCTACTATAGTATTACAGTCTGTTTAATGCTTCTTTGCTTCTGTATCTGTTTCTTTCCCCCCTGATTCTTTTCTTTAAAAACATCTTGCCTCTGCAGACTAGAAATAAACCTATAAGAACAAAAAATGTTTGAATCCCAATTTCAATGTTCAACAGTTCTGAGTCCCAGTTTCAATGTCAAACAGTTCCTTATGTGTACACCTCAGAAATGGTATCTGGGTGGTGGACAAATGGTGGCAATGCAGGTCCAACCCTCTCTGTTTTGGTCCTATGCAACCTGTAGCAATGCACAGCTGCTGACTGCTAACATGGCAAGGTGTCATCAGCGTCTTCCATCTCTGGACTGTTTCTCCTCTTGTCTTCGTGGTTAGAGCAGACCTATCAATTCCTCTCTGTTGCAGGAGTCCACTTGGTCTTGGAGTTGTTTTCTGAAAGTATATAAACATATTCTTGACTAAAAGTTAATAAAGGAATCTTTTCTATAAAATTGACTTGGAGTCCTTTTTATTTTTGTCCAAAAGATTTTCCTTTGGCATATTTTGGCACCAAGTGTGTTTTTCATGGGTGTCTTGCTGTTAGCATTACAAATGAAAATTAATTTTCTAAAGTAAAAATTTTCTAGATGTAATTTACTTACCAGATATTTTTCCTTACATGATATTATCCTACTATCCCTCCTTTTTTGATTAATGGAGATTTTTGTAAATTTTTTAATGGAATCTTGCCAGAAATGGGTAAGATTCCTCAGGGAAGGAACAACCTAAGACAAGCACTGTCGCAAAGGGGCCATCAAGAGAGAACTTGGGGTCAACAGAGGTGGGACACAGACCCTCACCCTCCCAACCTTGCAGGGGCCTGAACCCGGTAAGGGAGGTCTCCTGTCCCCATGGCTGCTTCGCTTCCCACACGCAGCATGGATCGGGACCCAGATAACAGACTTGGACAAGCTCAGATCAGGACCCAGGTAACAGACAGAAACTTGGCTGACAGTAGCTGCCCTATATCTAAATTCAGCCTAGCACCAGGATTGCTCTGGGCCTATTCAAGAATGCAAATAATCTTTTCCACTAATATTTACAGGGTAAGCTAAGATTGTTGGTAGAATATTAAATTTGACAGTAAAAGAGTAATCAAGCTTTCAGATTAATTTAAATTAACTAATTGAAATAAGTGAATATTCAAGAAAATTTAATTGTACTGGACAAAAAGTGGTTTCTAAAGTATTAACTAAAATTTCTAGTGGTAGTTCATCTCATGGTAAAATTGCTTAACCTGCAATGAACATAAAGCAGTCATATTTTTGTGCAAAAAAATTAAAATTTGAAGATACCTTACTCTTTGAAGTGTATATTTCCACCTTGCCTTGGGACAAATTGTGTTTAATAAAAGCATGGCTCCTTGGTCAAGAAGGGGAGTCCTCTAGCTCCTTCAGCTGAAGCTCCTCTGACCCCAAATGCCTTTAAAAATTATCTTTCCTCTCTGGACTCCTTCTTAATCATCTATGTCCAACCCCTTTCTCCAGAATGCTGAACCCTTTGTAAGGCTGGGAAAAGAACCCCAGCAGTTTTACTCAATAGTCTGTATTATTTAAAATCAATAATATATTATTAGAATAAAAAATAAAAAGGGAAGAATAAATACATGGCATCCGTCCAATAGAAATCATAAGAGCTCCTATTTCAGTAGCATCAAAGTTGAAGTCAAGACGCTGCCCTCCAGAAACATACCTCTCTGAGACAGCCTGCTATCCATAAAAGGTCTGGACTAATAACCAGCAGGACTGTCACATAAAGTTTATGAACTTAGTTGACTCTTGGGCTATTAGTGTAGGGCAGGAATCAGATTACCAGTTAGAGAGACCTAGTTGGAGAGGCCTGGATTCAAATCCTGACTCCTCTGTTCTGAATCTCATTATCTATTTGTAGGAGAGGAGATACAATGATACATATCTTACTGAGTTCTATATTTCTATGTTGTATTGGTCTTTTGAAGCTGAGAAAGAAGGTTGGTGGGATAGTTCTTTTTAGACATTTCCATCAGGTACATGAAGAGCATTTACTATGTTAGCCTTTCACTGAGGTCTATTGACTTAGACTAATTATTTTCTATGGATTAAACTTGATTTTAATTATGAGCTCAAATAAAATCTTGGTGTGATTCATCCAAGATGTGTTAACACTTCATTTTTTTCTAATGGTTCTGATAGAAAAAAGGGAGGGTTATTCTGGAAACGTGAAGAATGCATAAACAGCCACAGCTGTTTAATTACAACCAGAAAGAGATCAGAGGGAAGAAAAAAAGATGAAGTACATGATCCCATGACATACTAACTATAAATTTTCATATATGTTGGTTTGCACAATACGACTGAATACATATTAGGTATTTTTGCAAAGATTTTGAAGAGAAAAATTACACCATTTTTTACTCTACTTTCTGATGATAGTAAATTTCCACAGCACACTGGTCAGGCTGAAAAAACAACTTTCTGCAATTGTTCTGTAGTCAGGTCTTTGCAATCATGGTGACTGAAGTGAACAAGCTGATTAAGGTCTCTGCAGGAAGGTGACATGTGAAGAATTATAATAGGAAGGTGGTAGTGATTCAAACATCGGATCATTTACTATGGCAACTATGTCATTAACAGGTGACAAGGCTGCAGTGGAGGAAAAAGGAGAGTCATTCAAATTATGTTCTGCAGCATTTGCTTGTTCTCCCATTCAACTTACATAAACTGTATGTCTTTTCCTATAGGAACAACTGTAAACCTACTTTTGCTCACCACTGTATTCATTAGTTAATCCCATTGAACTTTGCAATAATACTGCTTAATAAATGTTGATTGAATTAAATTTTCAAGAATGTGATGTGATTTCAGTTTATTCCACGGTTTCTAGGTTAAGTAGTTGGTTATAAGCATAGACAGAGAAGTAGGATAGATATGAGCTTGGTTCTAGAGAGTTGGAAGCTAACTATTGATCAAATCTATTGATTCCTCCTTTGTGTTTGACAGATTTGCTTGAATGCATTTCTGATTGGGAGTTGTAGTTGGAGACTGGCACCAAAACCGGTCTGATAAAAAACAAACAAACAAACAAACAAAAAACAAACAAAACAACAGAAGAGGCATAAAAAATTAAAACAAAAACAAAAAACAAAAAAAAACTAAAAAAAAAACCTACCTCAGCTCTGAGGTAAATAATTCTTATTATAACACCTTTTAGTATCAGTAAATGCTTTTCTGTGTAACTCTATTCTCACAAAATACATCTTAATCACCTACTTCCTCCCTTTTGTCCTGGGAGAGATAGACAGGTCACTATGCTATGTTATATAGAAGTATTCTTTATGCTCTTTGTCATGGTAGCAAGATTACCTCATAGAGCTTGCTAAGGCTGGGCCAAATTGTCAATCTGTCTGTTTTCCCATTAACTGGTCTACCACCGGGTTAGATGCCACCAATTTACATTACATTTTGAAGCTTGGTTGAGCCTGATTACTTTCTTTAGTTCTAATACTATACCAGAGGCAGAGATAAAGAAGTTTCAGTTGTATAAAACAAAACCTAACAAAATTAAAAACAGGAGTGTTAATTACTGCCTCTTTCATTGGGTCTTATTGACTACTGGATGAACAGAAGGCATTTCTCTGGCCTAAGATTAATGAAAATTCCATTTTAGATGCTCCTGAAAACTTAAGATTTTTTATACTGAAGCAAAGAAGGAAAAGATCAATTTTATTTTGTTCCTAACAGCTTTGTTTTGTTTGTTTGTTTGTTTTCAAAATTTTAGTTATTTTCTTCTTCTGTCACTAGCAAAAATAGCTGCTGGCAAAACACTGAATTTGAAGTGGGGAAAGGATGGGAAGGAAAGCTGCTCCTGCTTCTTCTCCATTCAATCCTACAAAGGGATTCGCAGATGGTTGCTACTTGTGCTAGGTTTGGAGGTTCCAGGGAGAGGCCAAACTGGGAATCTAGGATGGCTGCCACTAGTCCCATGCCTGGAGCTACTTAGCAAGAGGTATGGGGCATGTTAAGACTAGGTGCTACTTGTTTGGGGTTTGTGAACCTTTGAGAGATTTTAGGAAAGTCTCCAACATGAGCCAAGATAGATCTTTTGTGTAGAAAAGCCAGTAGAGCCGAAACTGATTTGGCTCAGTGGATAGAGCATGGACTGAAAGGTCCCAGGTTCGATTCCGGTCAAGGGCATGTACCTTGGTTGCGGGCACATCCCCAGTAGGGGATGTGCAAGAGGCAGCTGATCGATGTCTCTCTCTCATCAATGTTTCTAACTCTCTATCCCTCTCTCTTCCTCTCTGTAAAAAAAATCAATAAAATACAAGAAAAGAAAAGAAAAGAAAAAAGAAAAGCCAGTAGACATGGCTATTTGTGGTGGGGAGGAGGGACTGCAAGTTGGGTGTGGCAGCATCTTAGGGAATCCCCAGGGAGGGGTGAACAATGTTAGCCAGTTTGATGGAGACTCAGATATAATGCCTGCTTGCCAGCTCTGTGGGGGTTAGGTTCAGTACTTCTGTCTAGGAGAAATCTGCTCCTTCAAGACTTCAATCTGTAGCCAGATAATTCTATTTGTCCCATTGTGTTCCTGGTACCATTTGAATTACTGCCACAATACTGGATCTTAGAGCAAGTGAGTCCATGTTCAAGCCCTTTAAGAGGAATGCCTAGGGCTCCAACAGCCTCTGTCACATTCATTCACAATCCTCCCTGGTTGTTGCAGACAGAGTTATGTGGACTTCTTTTTCTGGCAATGGAACCCTGTCTGGGGGATCTGAATGGGATTGATACCCCTCACTCCTCAGGGGATCTTTTGCAGCTGAGATATCACTCATGATTTTTAACCACAACATTGGGTATAGGATCAGCCCATTTGTGTCTTCATCCCTCTTACCAGTCTCCATGTGGCTTCTTCTGCATATTCAAATTACAGGAATTCTATTAAGCTAGATATCTGGTGGTTCTGAATTATGGTTGTTTTATAGTTTTATGTGCCATCTTGACTGAAGCTACTTTTCTTTTGATTAGATAGTTTTTGAATTCATTTTTCACTGGAAGATAAAGACTTTCCCATTATAAATGTTGAAAACTATGTACAAGATCATAATAAACTAATTAAAAGTTTTTAAGTCATAAACAAACATGGTTTTCTTTATACTTTAAATTGTTTTTGCTATGTTAAACAACACCATACTTAACATCTTTGTCTACATATTTTCTACATGTGGAATTGTTAAAAAGTATCCCATGTAAAGGCTGCAACCAGCAACATTACACAAGTGCCAACTGTGAAGCTAAGCACGTTATGTATAGCATGGGTGTGTGGCTAAAATAAAATTTTGTTCCTTTTAGCTTTCTGTAGATATGTTATGCAGAAAGTTGAAGTGGAGAAATATTTAGCTAGAGAAATATTTATTCAAAGTCTGTTGCTACTTCTAAAACAGCAACTTCATCTAAGTAAAAAAAATGTCTGATTTTGACCATAAATTAATGCTTAGCATTGAAGCAAAGTCCTTTAAAGTGAAAAACTTTAAAATAACAACCAGGGCCAAATATCTGGTTCCCTGGATGATGGGATACTGCCTTATGCTTTAGTTTGCTGATAGAAATAGCATTGTAATCTGAAATAGCAGACATCAAGATATTAGGCTAAATACTTTACAGTGATTCTCTTATTTTATGCTCCCAAGTACAGTACTTTAAACTGGAAATCACCTGAAACCACCAGTGGAATCAGGATTTGATTCAGAAGGTTTGACTGCAGAGCCCAGCTCTTGTCATTAGTTACATTACTTTAATACTTTATAGATATAACAATGAAAATAAATTCTTAAGGTTATATTTAATAAAATCAACTTCTTTGGAGAAGACACTAACTCACAGACACCTATACAATAAATTTTAACGTTTTAAACTGCGCATAAATTGTTAGTTTATTCATTTATTTGAAAACTAGAGGCTGGTACATGACATTTGTGCACTGTTGGAGAGGGGGGCGGTCCCTCAGCCAGGTCTATGCCCTTTCACAGCCCAAGGGGTCCTTAGCACTTCTACAGAGGCAGGAAATGCTCCTGCTACTGCCTCGCCTCTGCACTTGCCAGCTATGAGCCCAGCTTCTGATATGAAAAACATTGATTGGTTGCCTCCCATATGTACCCCAACTGGGGATTGAACTCCCAACCTATGTATGTATCCTGATCGGGAATTGAACCAGCAACCTTTTGGTGCAAGGGATGATGCCCCAATGAAATGAGCCATCTGTCAGGGCCCACCATCTAATTCTTTTCACATGCTTCAGTGAAGACACTGAAAAAAAAAAAAAGAAGAAGAACTAATTTTAATCTGAGAATGCCTTTTTCAAAGAAATCTAAAGAGATTTAGTGCTCCCAGAGTAGGTAAAAAAATATGAAACACAAGAGAGAGAGAAAGGTTTTAAACAATGTAGAATAGGAAGTGAAAACCGGGTGACCTCTCTCCTACCTGAAAAGACAGTGAAAGCAATCCGATAGGAATGATAAATGTCACTAAGTATGGATGATGTATTTACTTTCTAAAGGAAAGACTGAACAAAGGCCATACTCTGTGTGTGTTCAATGATTAGACAAAACTGTGGAGAAGCATAAAGGTCTTACCTGAACATTGGTTCAAAGAAGCATTATAGCAAAGGCAAACAATAAATAGAAGAAAGAGGCTCAGATTGATGCTTAGGTTGTCTACCTAAAATGAGCACAAGAGAGGTAATATGAAAAATTAGCCTGCACAGTTTTTCTCCAGCAATGTAATATTGGTGTAATAGTGTACCTTTCACCTAAATGTTTAGACTGAATAGGTAAAACTGGATTCTTCCATCTGATCACCTTATGTCAGGATGCCTAGAACAATTGTGACACTAGTGTATATACAATTATTTCTGTTTTATATATATGAGTATGTGTGAAATTTTAAAAAATATTACAAATATGTTTAAATATATATTACTATAGTATGATATTATGTATATTTTAAATATATAATACAAAGCTAAATAAGTTATTGAACATAGATAAAGAATGTTTTATGCAGCATGATAGACGTCATTGGAGGAAAATTGAATATATTAAACAAGTCATTTGATTTGTGTATTTAAAATTTGTACAACATAAATGATTCATTACTTGGTTTATACTGATATTTATAGATGTATAAATTATTTTTCCGTCCATACTATTTCCAGTGGTATGCAAATATATGTGATATAAAATAAATATTCTGAAATTATATATTCTCCTAATGATATAATAGTAGATATTTTACTAAAGCCATAAATAAGTTGATTTAATTTATGAACCATATGTCTGAGAACTTTGTATGATTTGCAAGGCATAAAGTAGGGTGAACTACATCAGCTGCAAAAGCAAATATTCCAGGAAATGTAATCATTAACCAAATCTTTTGTTTTGTTATTACTGAATAACAAAAGAGCATCCCCAGGGCAGTGACAATGATTCCAGAAAATGATAAATATAAGGAAATACTCTCACTAACTATTAAGGTTTACATATATAAATGTATAGTTCACTCTTTAAATTACAGCTACATTATACTTTCCCAACTGATGGCTAATCTATACTTAGTTTTGCTTATTAAATATACAAATCATGTTTTAAGTTAATGTACAAGTTTTGTTAGTAACTGTGAATTAGGCTTATTATATCTGAGTGTATGACTACAATGTAGTAGGCTTCTTTCTTTCTTTTTTATTATTTAAATCTTTATTATTCAGATTATTACATTTGTTTCTCTTTTTTTCCCTCCATAGTTCCCCTCCACCCGGCTCTCACCATTCCCTCTACCCTTACCTCCCTCCCTCCCGTTGACCTCATCCATAGGTGTATGATTTTTGTCCAGTCTCTCCCTGTACATCCCTCACCCTTTCCCTGCTGAGATTTATCAGTCCACTCCCTTTCTGTGCTCCCGATTCTATTACATTCACTAGTTTATTCTGTTGATCAAATCTTCAATTCCCTTAATTTTCAGATTCACTTGTTGATAGATATGTATTTGTTGTTCATAATTTTTTATCTTTTACCTTTTTCTTCTTCCTCTTCTAAAAGAGTACCTTTCACCATTTCATATAATACTGGATTGGATTTGATGAACTCTTTTAGCTTTTTCTTATCTGTAAAGCTCTTTATCTGCCCTTCAATTCTGAATGATAGCTTTGCTGGATAGATTATTCTTGGTTGTAGGTTCTTGCTGTTCATCACGTTGAAAATTTATTGCCACTCCCGTCTGGCCTGCATCGTTTCTGTTGAGAAATCAGCTGACAGTCATATGGGTGCTCCCTTGTAGGTAATGAGCTGTTTTTCTCTTGCTGCTTTTAATATTCTCTCTTTGTATTTTGCTCTTGGTATTTTAATTATGATGTGTCTTGGTGTAGTCTTCTTTGGATTCCTTTTATATGGGGTTTTGTGTGCTTCCTGGACTTGTAAGTCTATTTCTTTTACCAGATGTGGGAAGTTTTCAGTCATTATTTCTTTAAGTAGGTTTTCAGTATCTTGCTCTCTCTCTTCTTCTGGCACCCTTACAATTCCAATGTTGGTATGCTTGAAGCTGTCCCAGAGGTTCCCTACATTATTTCACATTTTTGGATTATTTTTTCTTCTTGTTTTTCCAGTTGAGTGTTTTCTGCTTCTTTATATTTCAAATTTTTTACTTGATTCTTGCCTTCCTCTAGTCTGCTGTTAGGTCTCTGTACAATATTTTTTTAATTCAGTCAGTGTATGTTTAATTTTTAGTTGGTTCTTTTGCATCTCTAGTTGGTTCTTTTTCATCTCCTCTTGGGTCTCACTAAATTTATCCATCTTTTCTAGGAGATTCTTGAAAAACCTTATAAGTGTGGTTTTGAACTCTATATCCAGTTGTTTGTTTTCCTCCATTTCTTTTGTTTGTGATCCCTTCCCTTGACTCGGCATTTTCACTATGCCGGGAGAACTTCTGTGTTGGATTCAGCCTTATGATACCAGACTAGCAACACCACAAGAGCCTCTCTGTTGAGCTTGGGATGGATGGAGTCTCAGGGCTTAAGGCACAGCCTTGCCTTCCAGTCAGCCCTGCCCTCCATGGCCCCCGAGTCTAACGTGACTGGGTAATCACTGGAGCGGTCCTTATGTGCGCGCACACCCGCAGTACCTCTAGACCTCTGCCTTTCTGGCTCCCGTGTGCTCCAGGACCACAAGAGTCTGGATCCCTAGGATTTCACCCAAAACTGGGGCTTAGTGGAGTCAGAAGTGGCACAATTGGGAGGGTCTGTCTCCCGCCCACTCGTGAAAGCCAGTGGCACAATCAGCAGTCTGTCTTCTGCATGCAGTGCTGTGTGCGCCACCAGGCCTCTGATCTTTTGCAACTCCCCTAAATTTCCATGCACCTCTCCCTTTTCACAGTTCAAACTCCCCCCGTATGAGTTTCAACCAGATCTGGGGTTTAGTGTCATAGGATAAGGGGTTCAATGCCTTTGAGAGTCTCCATTTCCCTTCTGCCAGAGAAAGCCAGCCAGGTACTCTGGCACCCGCTCTCTCCACATGAGCGTCTCCATACCTCAGCTTTTTGCAGCTCCTCTGGGTCTCTGTGAGCTCCTCTCTTTCCTTCTAGTTGTAGAATTTCCACTCAGCCAACTTTCCTGTGGTTCTGGATGATGTTTGTTCTGTCTTTTAGTTGTAGTTTTGAAATTGTTGTGTGAGGTGGCAGTGTAGGTGATTACCTATGCTGCCATCTTGGATTCTCCAAGAGAGAATTTTTTCAGTAGGCTTATTTCTACCTTAAGATCTAGTTACATTATTCAATGTTCTTTTGGAGTTCCTGCCAAATACTTAGTATGGTGCTTTAGTATTATGATTAAAAATTTTTATCCATGAGGAGAAAAAAATCGCAAAATTTCTTTTTAGAAGAGTTTCTTTAACTCAGTTTAATATGTTTATAAGAGAAAAAGCAATTGAGTAGTGCCTCAAATAAATATAGTTATTTCACTAACTACCTTTATATCAGAGTATAGAAGAATATATTAAATCTATATATTTGTAGGCACATTCTTTCTAGTACTCTGTCAAAATTCTATGTGTCTTAGTACTTACAATTACAGTTGAGAAGTCTGATGTTAGCTAGAATCTCTTTTTTATTTAGGTAATCATGTTTGCTTGTTTTTATTTCTAGAATTGTATTCTATTTATAGAACCAAAAAGTTATCTGTATGTGTATTTTCTTTTAGTATACTTGTTTAACAATCTGTTAACCATTTTTCCTTTAATGACTCAAATCCATCTTCAGTTGAATTTCTTGTTTCTTTTTATTATTGACACTCTGTAATTGAATGCACTCTCTTTGTGCCACTTATGGATTCTTTTCCCCTCATATCTCAAGTCTATCTTGAGCTCAGGAGATTTTTTTTCCTATTCATTTAAAACATTATTTCTCCATCATTTACTTCATCTCTTCTCCTGATGCTTCTAGTAAGTAAATATTGTATCTCCTGGCTCCATATTTCTTATCTTTTAAACTATCATTCATGCTTTCTATCTTACAAAACTATGTAAGAATTGCTCAAGATGAGATTTCAAATTACCAATTTAGATTTCTGGAGCAACTCTTGTGTAACTTTATCTATTATTGATGTTTATATTTCATCAAGTACAGTATATATATATATATATATATATATATATATATAAATTATATATAAATTATATATAAATTTATATAATTTTTTTTAAATCTAGTCTGTATATACACACAAATACACACACACACACACTAGAGTACCGGTGCACAAAAATTTGTGCACTGCGGAAGGGGTCCCTCAGCTCAAGACAGGTGCTGTCCTCTGGTGGTCAGTGCACTCCCTCGGGGGAAGCACCCCTCAACCAGAAGCTGGTCTCATGGCTGATGAGCCGAGGGATGGTGGTGGGAGCATCTCTGGCCTCCACAGCAGCACTAAGCCATCAGTGGGACATCCTCCAAGGCCACCTGAACTGTGAGAGGGTATAGGCCAGGCTGAGAGATCCCCCCTCAAGTGCACAAACCTGGTGCACTGGTCCTATTATGTTTATATATTGATATCATAGAGGAAGAGAGATGGAAAGAAAGAAACATTAATTATGAGAGTGAATCATTGATTGGCTACCTCCTGCATGTTCTATACAGTGGTACCTTGAGATACGAGTGCCCTAACATACAAGATTTTTGAGATACGAGCCGTCATCGAAAGAACGATTTTTGCTTTGAAATACGAGCAACAGTTGAAATACGAGTAATCGCGCGGATCAGCCGGCTGCACAGGACCCACCAGTTTACCGCGACTTGAGGGTCTCATAGTTTCCCACGCCTCAAGGTTATGGAATGAATTAAACTCGTATCTTGAGGTACCACTATACTGGGGAGTGAACCCACAACCCAAGCATGTGCCCTGACCAAGAATCAAATGGTGACCTTCTGGTTCATAGGTCAATGCTCAACAACTTTGAGCCAGGCTGTCTGGAAAGCAAATACATTTTTAAGTTCTAAGAGAACTTTCTGGTTCTCTTTGGCATAACAACCTGCTCTTTTTTAAGAGTGATAGTTCTTGAAACCAACTTTAATAATTCATTTTTTAAATGATATGCCCTATTCCTGCATTGTCTAGTTATATTTTTAAATGTACTTTTGTAGTTCTTGCCTAATACTTTTAGAAGAGTTTTCTTAGCTCACTCTGTGCTTTAGTAAGATTATGCAAGTTTTTTTGATTATATATTTCTTTTTTTTAAGGGTATATTTTCATTAGGTATTTAATTTGGTGACCCACTTTTAGGTGGCTAATTTCCCACAAATAATAAAACATTTCTGTTTATTCACATTTTTAGATCAATGGTTAGCTGGATTAGTAGTAGGGGCCATCAAGGTTATTGTAGGTAATTTGAATTTCCCTTTGAAAGTGAAGGGTGACATTCAAGATCTGCATCTCATTTATTCAACAAATATATATGGCATATAATAAATTTGTGAGCAAAGTACTATTCTAGGCACTTGGTAAATTTTGATAAAAAATAAACAAGAACCTCTGGTAATGTAAAGATAATATTCTAGTAGAGAGGAAGATAAAAAGCAAGAAACATAATAATTAAATATTGCTATATGTGTTGATAAAGATTAAATGGAACTAAGAAAACATCAGTTGAAAGAGTCTATGGGAGAAGCTAGGGCTATGGAAGTACTGATACTTTGTGTGAGTTTGATAATGCAACAAGTGAATATTCTATAGGAAAAGTTCTACGGATATAGTAATGCGCTATGGTTCTAACTTTCCTTACCTTAACTTATTTTTCTTTTCTATAAATACACCTTTATCTTGGCATACAGGCCAGAGTATGCATATAGTCTGCCATGTCTGATTGGACTGCAACCCTTTCTTTTTTCTGAATAAAGACTTGTTAGTGACAAAACACCTAGTTGATAGTATTTATTTTCAGTTGACAGTGTCTAAAACCCCCACAAAATTCAATGAGTAAATTTGAAGATATAATTGACATTATTGAATATTCCATTAATTGGGCATCATCCAATATTAACAGCCAAAAGGGTTCTATTAGGAGTTGTACAAAATACAAGATTTTTTAGAAATAAGGGTTGGGCAAAAGAGCTATTAACAAAAGAAAGAAAACTAGACTTGAACTATATGATTATTAAGCTGAATTATTTTTCTGATATATTGCATGCCTCTGTTTCATTTAGTTCCTTAATTGTGCAATTCTTTAAAATAATCATTTTTATTTTTTAAAACAGAAACATCAAAAGTGCTTTATTCAAAATAATGTCTACTGCTAGCTATACATTTCCCCCATCTTTGGGGTAATTTGTGGATATAGTCCCAATAGAACTTTTCTTATATTGAGGCAAACCATTTAGAGACCCAATTTTCCACTTCATATGTGTTTTATTGCTTAAAGTATTCAAATAGTAGTACATATGTCTCCTTTCTTTTCCCCCTTGATCTTCTCCCGGCTTCCCCTATCCCCAGCACAAGCCCTCACCACCCCCAACCCCCAGTGTCTTGCATCCATTGGTTAAGCTTATATGTTTGCATACAAGTACTTCAGATGATCTCTTATCCTCCCCCCGGCCCCTCAGCCTTCCAACAGTAATTTGACAGTCTGATGCTTCTCTGCCTCTGTATGTATCTTTTTTTCATAAGTTTATAATGTTCCTTATTATCCATAAATGAGTGAGATCATGTAGTATTTTGCTTTCACTGACTGGCTTATTTCACTTGTCATAATGCTCTCCAGTTCCATCCATGCTGTTGCAAATGCTAAGAATTTCTTCTTTTTTATAGTAGCATAGTATTCCATTGTGTAGATGTATAATGGTTTTTTAATCCACACATCTACTGATGGGCATCTAGGCTGTTTCCAAATCTTAGCTATTGTAAATTGTGCTGCTATTAACATAGGGGTGCATATATCCTTTCTGATTGGTGTTTCCATTTTCTTAGGATATATTCCTAGAAGTGGTATTACTGGGTCAAACAGCAGTTCCATTTTTAAATTTTTTTAATTTTCCACAATGGCTGCACCAGTTTGCATTCCCACCAACAGTGAAGGAGAGTTCCTTTTTATCTGCATGATCTCCAACACTTGTTGTTTGTTGATTTGTTAATGATAGCCATTCTGACAGGTGTGAGGTAGTACCTCATTGTTGTTTTGAATTTCATCTCTCAGATGATTATTTGACTTTGAGCATGTTTTCATATGTTTCATGCCTTTCTGAATGTCCTCTTTTGAAAAGTGTCTATTTAGATCCCTTGCCCATTTTTTGACTGGATTGTTTATCTTCCTTTTGTTAAGTTGTATGAGTTCCTCATAAATTTTGGAGAGTAAACCATTATCAGAGATAACATTGGCAAATATGTTCTCCCATGCAGTGGGCTATCTTGTTGTTTTTTTGCTGGTTTCCTTTTGTGTACAGAAGCTTTTTATTTTGATGTAGTCCCATTTGTTTATTTCCTTATTATTCTTTCTTGCCCTAGGATCTATGTATGTAAAGATATTGCTATGACATATGTCTACAAGTTTGCTGCCTATGGAGTCTTGTAGAATTTTTATGTTTTACCATCTTACATTCAAGTCCTTTAGCCATTTTGAGGTTGTTTTGGTGTATTATAGGTTGGTGATTTAGTTTCACTTTTTTTCCAACTATCTGACCAAATTTCCTAGCACCATTTATTAGAGACTGTTTTGACTCCATTTTATGCACTTGCCTCCATTGTCAAATATTAATTAAATATAATTGCTTGGGTAAATTTCTGGGTTCTCTATTCTGTTCCATTGGTCTACACGTCTATTCTTGTGCCAGTTCCAGGAAGTTTTGAGAACCATGGTTTGATAATATGGCTTGATGTCTGGTATTGTTATCCCTCCAACTTTTTTCTTCTTTCTCAGGATAGCTATAGCTATTAAGGGTCTTTTTTTTCTACAGATGAATTTTTGTACAGTTTGTTCTAGATATTTGAAATATGCCCTTGGTATTTTAATGGGGATTTCATTGAATCTATAGATTGCTTTAGGTAGTAGGGACATTTAAATGATGTTAATTCTACCAATCCATAAACATGGTATGTTCTTCCATTTGTTTGTCTTCCCCTTTATCTTCTTTCAATGTTCTGTAGTTTTCTGAGTATAGGTCTTTTATGTCTTTAGTTAAGCTTATTCCTATGTATCTTAAATTTTTTGTTGCAATGGTCATTGAGATTTTTTTTTTCATTTCTTTTTTTGTGATTTCATTATTTGGTGTATAAAATGGCTACAGATTTCTGGGTGTTAATTTTGTATCTGCTACATTGCCAAATTAATTTATTAGATCTTGTAGTTCTTTGATGGAGTCTTTGAGGTTTTCTGTATATAGAATCATGTCATCTGCAAATAAGGATGATTTTACTTCTTCTTTCCCAATGTAGATGCCTTTTATTTCTTCTTCTTTTCTGATCACTATGGCTAGTAATTCTAGTGCTATGTTAAACAGGAGTGGTTAAAGTGGGTATCCTTGTCTTATTCTTGTTCTTATGGGAAATAAGTTTTTGCCCATTTAGTATGGTATTGGCTGTAGGTTTGTTATATAGGTTTTTATTATGTTGAGGTATGAGTCCAGGAAGCACAGATAACCCCAAACAAAAGGAACTCAAACAGAATCACACCAAGACACATCATAATTAAAATGCCAAGAGCAAAAGAAAAAGAGAGAATATTAAAAGCAGCAAGAGAAAAACAGTTAGTTACCTCCAAGGGAGCACCCAGACGACTATCAGTTGATTTCTAAACAGAAACTATGCAGGCCAGATGGGAGTGGCAAGAAATATTCAAAGTGATGAATAGCAAGAACCTACAACCAAGGTTACTCTACCCAGAAAGCTATCATTCAGAATTGAAGGGCAGATAAAGAGCTTCACAGATAAGAAAAAGCTAAAGGAGTTCATCACCACCGAACCAGTGTTATATGAAATGCTGAAAGCTATTATTTAAGAAGAGGAAGAAGAAAACGGTAAAGGTAAAAATTATGAACAACAAATACATATCTATCAACAAGTGAATCTAAAAATCAAGTGAATACAAAATCTGATGGACAGAATAAACAGGTGAATATGCTAGAATCAGGGTCATAGAAAGGGAGTGTACTGACAATTCTTAGGGGAAAGGGGTGTGGGAGTGTGGGAAGAGACTAGACAAAAATTGTACACCTATGGATGAGGACAGTGGGTGGGGGTAAGGGCAGAGAGTAGGGTGAGAATTGGGTGGTGGGAAGCTATGGGGGGGGGAAAGAGGAACAATTGTAATAATCTGAACAATAAGGATTTATTAAAAATAAATAAAAAAAGATATGTTCATCCATGCACTGTTTTTTTTTTTTGTTTTTTTTTGTTTTGTTGATGGTTTCATTTGCTTTGCAGGAGCTTTTTATTTTGATGTAGTCCCAATTGTTTATGACACAAAGAGCTGTGTCATTAAAGATATTTCTAAGACATATGTCTGCTATTTTGTTGCCTCTGGAGTCTTGTATGACTTTTATGGTTTCCTGTCTTACATTCAAATCCTTTAGCCAATATGAGTTTGTTTTTGTGTATGGTGTAAGTTGTTGTATGATCTAGTTTCATTTTTTTTGCATGTATCTGTCCAAATTTCCCAGCATCATTTATTGAAGAAACTGTTTTGACTCCATTGTATGCTCTTGCCTCCTTTATCAAATATTATTTGAGCATAATGGCTTAGGTTGATTTCTTGGTTCTCTGTTCTGTTCCATTGGTCTATATATATATTCTTGTGCTAGTACCAGGCAGTTTTGAAAACTGTGGTTTGGTAATATAGCTTGATATCTGGTAATTTGATCTCTTGAACTTTTGTTCCTCTTTCTCAGGATTGCTATGGCTATTCAGGGTTGTTTTTTATTCTAGAATATTTTTTGAATAGTTTGTTCTAGATCTTTGAAGTATGATGTTGGTATTTTAATGGGAATTGCATTGAATCTATAGATTGCTTGGGTAGTATGGACATTTTAATGATGTTGATTCTACCAATCCTTGAACATGGTATGTTCTTCCATTTGTATGTATCTTCCTCTATCTCTATTTTCAATGTCCTATAGTTTTGCAAGTGCAGGTCTTTTATATCCTTAGTTAAGTTTACTCTTAGGTATCTTAATTTTTTTGGTACAATGGTTAATGGTATTTTTTTAAATTTCTCTTTCTGTGAGTTCATTATTCGTGTATAAAAAAAGGTCACAGACTTATGAGTGTTAATTTTGTATTCTGCTACATTGCCAAATTCATTTATTAGGTCTAATAGTTTTTTGATGGAGTCTTTGGGGTTTTTTATGTATAGTACCATGCCATCTGCAAATAAGGACACTTTTACTTCTTTCCAATTTGGATGCCTTTTATTTTTTTCTTCTTTCCTGATCACTATGGCTAACACTTCCAGTATTATATACAACAGCACTGGTGAATCTGGGCATCTCTGTCTTGTTCCCGGTCTTAAGGGAAATGAATTTAGTTTTTGCCCATTGAATATGATGTTAGCTGTAGCTTTGTCATATTTGACTTTTATTATTTTAAGGTCTGACCCCTCTATTCCCACTTTGCTGAGAGTTTTTATTAAGAAAGAGTGTTGGATTTCGCCAATGCTTTTTCTGCATCAAATGATATGATTATGTGATTTTTGTCTCTCAATTTATTTATGCAATGTATCACATTTATTGATTTGTGGATATTGTATTATCCTTGCATCCTCAGAATAAATCCTACTTGGTCATGGTATATGATCATTCTGATTTAATGCTGAATCTGATTTACTAGAATTTTATTGAGGATTTCAGCATCCATGTTCTGCAAGGATATTGGCCTCTAGTTCTCTTTTATTGTGGTGACTTTATCTGGTTTTAGGATTAGGGTAATTCTGACTTCATAGACTGCTTTCACTATGTCCCATAGATTTTGGATTGTTGTGTTTTCATTGTCATTTGTTGATCTCTTTGGTAACCCAACCATTGGCTATTTAGCCTTCAGTTGTTTGATTTTTTTATTGTTTATATTATAGTTGATTTCTAGTTTTATGCCATTGTTATATGAGAAAATGTTTGATATGATTTCTATCTTCTTGAATTTGAAGAAACTTTGTCTGTGTTCCAATATGTAGTCTATCTTTGAAAATGACCCATGTGCACTTGAAAAAATGTATATTCTGTGGCTTTGGTGTGAAATGTTCTGAAGATGCCAATTAATTTCATCTGATGTAGTGAGTCTTTTATAATTGATGTTTCTTTGTAGATTTTTTGTTTAGAGGATTAGTGGAGTATTAAAGTCCCCTACTATGACTGTATTGTTATCAATCTCTCCTTTGATATCCTCCAGAAGTTTTTTGTGTTTTTTTAAAATGTATTTGGATGCTACTGTATTGGAGCATATATATTTACCAGTTATATCTTCTTGTTGCATTGCTCCCTTTAATATTATGAAGTGGCCTTCCTTATCTCTTGTTATGCCCTTCACTTTGAGGTCTAATTTGTTAGATATAAGTATTGCCACCCCACCACTTTTTTTTTCATTTCCATTCACCTGAAAAACCTTTTTTTATCCCTTCATCATCAATCTGTGTGAGTCCTTTGTTCTGTGGTGGGTTTCCTGTAGATAGCAGATATAGGGGTCATGTTTCCTTATCCACTTAGCTACACTAAATCTTTTGTTTGGGGCATTTATTCCATTTACATTTAAAGTTATTATTAATGGTTAGTTTTTTGTCACCATTTTTATTCCTTATGCTTGTGTTCCTTCTTCCCTTCCTATTCCTCTTACAGCAGAACCTTTAGCATTTCTTGCATTGCTAGTTTGGTGGTAATAAACTCCCTTTGTCCTTTTTTGTCTGTGAAGCTCCTGAATTCACCCTCTATTTTGATTGATTGCCTTGCTGGGAACAGTATTCTTGGATTCAGACCTTTCCTTTGCATAACTTTGTATATTTCATTCCATTCCCTTCTGGCCTGATGTGTTTCTGTTGAGAAATCAATTGCTAGTCTTACGGGGAATCCTTTGAGGGTAATTTTTTCTTTGTTTCTGGCTGCTTTTAAGATCCTTATTTTGTTGTTGATGTTTGTCTTAGTGTTGGTCTTTTGGGGTTCATCTTGTTTGGTACTCTGAGTTTCTTCAACTTTTCTGAGTTTTTTTCTTTCCCATATCAGCGAAATTTTCTGTCATTATTTCTTCAAACAGGTTTTCTATTCCTTGCTCAGTTTCCTCTTCCTCTGGCTCCCCTATTATTAATAAGTTGTTTCTTTTTGTGTTGTCCCAATGTCCCCTTAGGCTCTCCTTCTGTGTTTTTTTTTTTTAAGTTTATTTTCTAGATGTTGCTCTTCTTGGGTATTTCTTCCTATCTTGTCTTCTAGGTCACTGATGCTGTGCTCTGTTTCTTCTAGTCTACTCTTGCAATGATGGCATTTTTAATTTCTTCTTGGTTCTTCTTCATTTCCTCTTGGTTCTTATACATATTTGTTTTCCATCCTTTTAGTGACCTTATGACCATTGCTCTGAATTCTTTCTCTGACATATTGCTTGCCTCCATTTTCTTTACTTCCCTTTCTGGAGAATCCTTCTTTTATTTCATATGTGGGCTGTTTCTTTATCTCACCATGATGTCTCCTCTCTGGATGACTAATTATGTAGCTCTCTCTCTCTCCTGAATTGATTTAAAGGCACAAAATACAACTGAACAAGTCACAAAGCACTGGGCATCAAACACAAATGTATTCATGATACTAAAAACCTTTCTCTAAGCGGTGTCTAACCTTTTCATTCATGGATTGCCTTACCAGCTGGGTTTAATTCACCAATCCCAGGTAGATGTTATTCAATTCAGCTATTCCTTCTATTTGCTGTTGGAGAAGGAGCAGAGGTAATCTGAGTATTTGTGCCACTTTTTCTTTTCAACAGACTTTTTAGGCACCCATAGTCAGGGATACTGGAATCCTGGTGTTCCTGGGTCTGCAGCTGAGGCAGCTGGACCTTGGGAGTTGTGATTGTAGGGTTCCAAGATGTATTTGAAGTCTCCCTAGTTGAAGGTAAGGCTGGGCTTCAGATCATAGCCACTCTCCCCCTCAAGATTTAATTATAATGTATCTTAGTGTTGGTCAGCCACTCCAGGAGAGATTTCAGCAGCAGTAAAGGCTGCCCAGCCAGGGGAGCCTGGTCAGACAGTCCCCAACAGTTCCTTGGAATATAGCTGTCCTTCACTCACAAATACAGATTTTCCCCACACATCCACACACTCTCCTTTCATTCTCTCACTCACTCACTATCTTGCAGCCTGTCATCCTGTCAGCAGCCATTTTGGACCTCCCAAAATAATTATTTTTAAATGAGGACATCATTTTTGAGGAAGATGAAAATGACAAGAATTTTATCATGTAGCATGCCACTCTTTCCTCTGATCAATGAAGAGGGCCCATGCGACAGAGTACCTCTTGGGTGCTGACCAGAAAATTCCAAACCAGTTGATTAAAACTGCATTTCTCCTGAAAGTAAAAGCTTTAGTTAGGACAAATATTAATTCCATGTTTGTTATCCTGGGCTTCAGTACAAATAATATCTTTTTGGGCCTGTGGTTGTCTATTAACATATATTACAGGTAATATATCCTAGACAGGAATGAGGGATGGGATAAAGCAGGTAAAGTGGATTGGAAGTGATGGCAGAGAAGGGAGGTTGCCACTATAAGTTGAATAGAAAGGTTAGTGTGTGTCTTTTTGAGGATGACATTTGAGGAGGAGCTGCCCAAAACAGGTGAAAAAGCAAAGCTGCAAGTTACAAAAAATAAGTTACATTCAAAGGGGACAATAAATGTGAAGATACTGAAGCTGGAATGTTTCAGGAACTACAAGGAAGCAACTGTAACTGCAGTGATGTGACTGAGTGGAGAAGAAAATGATGCACAACTGAATAATGTATGATCTTGTAGACTTTAACTTTTAGTCTGAGTGTATTGTAGAGCCATCAGAAGGTTTTGAGTAAAACACTGCCCAAATTTACTTAATTTTTTAAAGATCACACTAGCTGAGATGTTGAGAATAATAGCAAGAAGTCAAGAGCAGAGCTAGGAGAGCAGATGGAAGACTATTGCAATGACCCCAGGGGAACAGCAATGGTATTAGGGCCAAGTTGTAGCTGAGCTAGCACTAAGAGACAACTGTATTCTAGATGTATTTGAAGAACAATTGGATTTAGTGATATATTGCATGTAAGTAATTTGAGGAAGATAAAGGTGAAGGATTACTCCCAGATTTTAGTTCTGTAAACTAAAAGGAACAGTTGCAGTTAAAAGGAACAGTTTCAGTCACTGAGACAAGGAATGTGCAGGTATATCAGGTTTTAGGAAGCAACCAGGATTTATGTTTTGTACATGTTATATTTGAAATGCTAACACTGATGTCACCAAAACATTTTGATATTTTCTTGTACATGGGAGATATCCAGGGTCATAAGCTTAGAGCTGATATTTAAAACTATTGTTAGCTTATAAAATAAAATAAAAAGTCTTTCAAAGTTTGAGGAAACAAGAATTTATTTGTGAATAATAAAAATAACTATGCTGGATGCACTGATTCAGGCAGAAGCTCAAGTATCGTTCCCATTAGAAGACAAAGGCAAAGAATATTTATGAGAAAGAGAAGAACAATTATATCAATAAAAGGAAGGCATTTCTATTTGTGCTATAAAATAACATAGTGATATGAATTCTAATTAATGTTTTTAATTTGAGGTTCACTAATCATCAATCCCATAGCCAGAACTGCTTTTTTGTTGTTTTCACACAGTTCACAATAACTTCTCTAGGCCCAATCCAAAGGTTATTTTGCTCTGTTTTAACATTCCAAAGTTTTAAGGCATAAGACATGCAAAGTTTCTCTGATATGGCAGTTTAAAGTGGCTCCATTTATTTATAATTTTTTACATTTTTCTTCTTTTCAACTAGAACTAATCATTTATAAAAAGCATTATTAGTTTTTCATTATCAGATAGCTCATTTGGATATGTTATGCTATTCTTGGTTCCCCATCCCCAGGAAAGTTCATTCCTCATATGGGAGAAATAATATTTTTTAGAAGCCTTAGGCCACATTTGAGCAACCAGGGTTCCAGAACAGACGAGGGCTTTCCTATACTGTTCCTTTAAGGACAAACATCTGTAGTTTCTTGAATTTTCTCATATGAAGTCCTACAGGCTTTATTGATCATATCAAAACATTGAGTAACCATTATTGGAGTGGTGTCTTCATAATATTGAGTTATGCAAAACAAAGTTTTATAACAGCAAATAAAATTTATAATAGCAAATAAATGCTAAGTCAAATTTGAAGAATATGCCTGAACCAGAAGGCAATATTTGGGACAGTCAGCTGAAGATAGTGAAGAAATATGAGGTATGAGTGGACACTGCATTTATTTACTTGCCTTGTGATGAGATTTATCTAGTCCATCTTTATTTTACCAGAGATTTTTTTATCCAAGTACAAAAGGCAACAACAGAGCAAACTCACCTTGCTTAGCTAGTACATGGTCAAGAGCAATTTAATTGTCTAATATAACTCATGAAGGGAATTTAAAGATCTTTCTGTTTGACTATTGCTGTGGTAGTTATTGCAGTATCTGCATTTTTCAAATCTGATATGTTTAATAAGGCTGACATTACCAGGCTTTGAACATCCTTGACTATGTGTATAAGCAGTTGCACGTTTTGACTTGTTATGTAAGTTTACAAATGAAGCTCAATGTGGAGTTATCTTCCCAGTCAGAAATTAAGAAGGAAAGAAAACAATAATTATTATAGTGAATGCAAGGCCTTCTCATAATTTTTGTTGTTGTAAGATAGGAAGAAACAGAATCAAGGAAATAGGGAAAAAAATAAAGATGTACATTGGTTCAGAATTTTGGATTTGATTTCTACAATAAATGTCATCAGTTTCAGTTCTTAATAATTTTAATTTCAAATGTTGCATTGGTTGAACATCCATATTAGATATAAAAGCTTTCTTTAAATTAGGAAAAATAAACTCAAGAATGAACAGGTTTATATTTGACAACCTATGGGTTATTTAAGAGTATCTAAAATTTTGGAGGACTCGGGGAAGGAAGAAAACATAAATGTTTTAATTTTGCTTACAAAGCTATAATTTACCAAATTTCTATAGGTCATGGGTAGCTTAGGAGAAAAAAGTCTTATATCTGCAAAACCAGAATAAAAAATCAGTAATATTTTATATAAAAATCATAATATAATAATCATCCTTATCAGTTTACTTACTTTCATGTTATTAATTTTTATTAATCTTGTTCATTTTTTGTTAGCAGTTTTATGAATCCAGTTTTCCTTAGAGTTCTGTAATTCTTTACCCATTTAATGGTATGACCTGAAAATTAATTAGAAATACATACTTTAGAGTGCCATGAATTTCTATAGATATAAAATATTTATGTAGAAACATTTTATAAAAGCATCAAAGTAAAATAATATCTATAAATGACAAAAGTAAAATTATATCTATAAATGACAAGTATCTAAAAAGGATAATATCTTTAATATGGCCATAATTAAAGAACTGGTAAGAATATGTATGTGTGTGTGTGTATATGTATATATGTATGTATATTGACTTTATTATACCTTCCAATTTTAGTTTGTTTGACAATATATATTACTGTTTTCACAAGATCCCTCCACCACAAACTTTCTGCAATATCCAAAAACCTTCTGCAACAAAACAAACCTTCTACAACTTACATATACTTTGTTTTTGTCCTATATTTTTCCTTTTATTTTGAAATAATCATTTTGTTTGAGGACAATATGATTTTCCTATTTATTTTTATGTTTAATTTAATTATTATATATTTTTTGTGTTTTTTTTCTTCTTTTTTATTGTTTAAAGTTTTTTTTTAAATATATTTTATTGATTTTTTACAGAGAGGAAGGGAGAGGGATAGAAAGTCAGAAACATTGATGAGAGAGAGACATCGATCAGCCACCTCATGCACGCCCCACAATGGATGTGCCCGCAACCAAGGTACATGCCCCTGACCGGAATCAAACCTGGGACCCTTCAGTCCGCAGGCCAACGCTCTATCCACTGAGCCAAACCGGTCTTGGCTGTTTAAAGTTTTATAGATAGTAGTACATATGTCTCCTTTTTTTCCCCAATTGACCTCCCCCGGCCTTCCCTACCCCCTCCCCTCCCGGGGTACATGCCCTCACCTGCCACCCCCCAGTATCTTATATCCACTGGTTATGCTTATATACATACATACAAGTCCTTTGGTTGATCTCTTATAGCTACCCTCTACCCCAATTTTCCCTGCCTTTCCGCTGTAGTATGCTCCTTTGCCTCTGTACCTGTTTTTTTCCCCCTCAACTCTATTTTTTTTTAAATCTTGCCTCTGCAGACTAGAAATAAACTTATAAGAACAAAAAAGTTTGAGTTCCAATTTCAATGTCCAACAGTTCTGAGTCCCAGTTTCAATATCAAACAGTTCCTTATGTGTACATGTTGGCAATGGTATCTGGATGGTGGACAAATGGTGGCTGTTTTGGTCCTAGGCAACCTGTAGTGATGCACAGCTGCTGACTGCTAGCATGGCAAGGCATCATCAGTGTCTTCCATCTCTGGACTGTTTCTCCTCTTGTCTTCATGGTTGGAGCAGACCTGTCAATTTCTCTCTGTTGAAGGAGTCCACTTGGTCTTGGAGTTGTTTTCTGAAAGTATATAAACATATTCTTGACTAAAAGTTAATAAAGGAATCTTTTCTATAAAATTGACTTGGAGTCCTTTTTATTTTTGCCCCAAAGATTTTCCTTTGGCTCATTTTGGCACCATGTGTATTTTTCATGGGTGTCTTGCTGTTAGCATTACAAATGAAAATTAATTTTCTATAAAAATTTTCTAGATGTAATTTACTTACCGAATATTTTTCCTTACATGATATTATCCTACTATCCCTCATTTTTTGATTAATGGGGACTTCTGTAAAATTTTTAATGCAATCTTGATAACTTTAAATTTTAATTATTTTTGCACAAAAATATGATTGCTTTAGGTTCATTGCACGTTAAGCAAAAATTTTACCATGAGATGAACTACTAATAGAAATTTTAGTTAACACTTTAGAAACAGCTTTTTGTCCAGTACAATAAAATTTTCTTGAATATTCACTTAATTCCATTAGCCCATTTAAATTCATCTGAAAGCTTGATTACTCTTTTACTGTCAAATTTAATACTCTACCAACAATCTTAGTTTACCCTGTAAATATTAGTGGAAAGAATTATTTGCATTCTTGAGTAGGCCCTTGAGCATTCCTGGTTCTAGGCTGGATTTAGATATAGGGTAGCTGCTGTTGGCTAAGTCTCTGTCTGTTACCTGGGTCCTGATCTGGGCTGGGCGTGGAAAGCGAAGCTGCCATGGGGGCAGGAGGCCTCCCTCAGAAGGAGTGAGGGTTCAGGCCTCTGCAAGGTTGGGGGGGTGGGTCTGTGCCCCACCTCTGATGACTCCAAGTTCTCTCCTGATGGCCCCTCTGCAACTGTGCTTGTCTTAGGTTGTTCTTTCCCTGAGGAATTGTTCTCCTTCTTTTAATACCTTCTTCCATTTCACAGAGTCTGTAAGAAAATCTCTTCTTTATTGTGTATAGTTTTATATGGACAGTGTCTTACTGTTGAAGCAGGAAGAGCAGAGTCCACCTCTCTCAAGGTATCACAGTCTATTTACAGATGGCAGGCGGAGCTGGAGCATAGGATGGAGCCCATGTTCCCATTTACATACATTCCACCTTAATATGGGTACCTTTCCTTTCCACTCCCTACAATCTGTCCATTATGTCTTCCACCTATATACTGAGGAGGGAGGAAGATAGTGAGAGATTGTATTTGCATTTTATAAAAATTATACAACATAAAATAAAGGAATAATACACTTATATATAATAGACTTATACATAATAGTATCAGAGTATTTAAAGTTGATTGCCAGTCCCAAGAAACATTTTATTAGTAAATCATGTTGATATTGGGCCATTATGTCAGATTGTTTTCCAAGGCATCCCAGCAATAGCAGAAAGGGATATCTTTGAACTGGAGAGCCATTTCTTCAGCCTATCCTACAAAACTGTTAATCTGCACTAAGAAGAATAAGGAAAATGTTTAGTAGGCACCAAAAAAGACAAATCAGTACCAATGAATTATATACAGGCCATTTTTCTATCTTCTGTAAGGTTAATGTCTTGTTTAGGTGGTCTTCCTGGCCTTCTATAGCATACCCCTCCAGCCTATAATACTAGCAGTGAGAAGAGGAATACAAATCTGCCAGATATAATAGTAGTTGGCTATTTATCAATTATGGTAGGTTGTATGAGCAAACCCTGAGCAAGATCATCCCATTTTGGGGTTAGGAGAGTGATCCAGGGGGTACCAGTTTGAATTTTCCAAGTTCAAGTTAATACACTAGCTCTAGCATGTATATCCTGGGGTACTGGCAAAACTGTTATTCTCTGCTCCCTAACAAGGTCTTATTTTAGTATCTCTCATTTGAACTTGCACTCTAGGTAGGGACGCCCACATCTGCTACTCCATATGGAATGTGATCAGAGATTTTCATTCATGGGTACTAGTAACTTAGAGTCTTGTGATCTATCCTTGTAATGACCCTCCTCCAGTTTTTAGGATATTTTTCAGCAGTCCATTATAATGCTCTATCAACCCATCTCCTATCTATAGTAATAAAAGGGTAATATGCTAATTAGACCAGGAAATCTTTCAGGAGACCTTCTGTACAAAGCCATGGTGGTGGGGACAAGGTAGAGGTGCTTAGGGGCGATCAGGACAGGAGGGGAAGGCAGTTGAGGATGATCAGGCTTGTGGGAGAGGGGGAAGTTGGGGCAAGCAGACCAGCAGGGGGGGCCATTTGGGGGTGAGGAGGCTGGCAGGGGGGTCAGTTGGGGGTGAGTAGGCCAGCAGTGGGAGCTAGTTGTGGGCAATCAGGCTGGTGGGGGAGCAGTTGGGAGTGAGCAGGGTTGCAGGTAGAGTGGTTAGGGGCAATTAGGCAAGCAGGCATGTGAGCAGTTAGGGGGCAGTGGTCCCGTATTATGAGAGGGATGTCCGACTGCTGGTTTAGGCTCAATCCCACAAGGGTCTCAGACTGAAGAAGGAGCAGGCTGAGCTGAGGAACACCCTCACCCCCATGCATGAATTTTGTGCACTGGGTCACTAGTTGGATTATAAGAGAGGTGCAGTCATTGTTCAATGTGGTAGATCTCAGCCCAGTCTTGCATAAAATTTTCTGTCGTTACTGGCAAGGGACAGAGATGCCAATCCACACATATAGAGCATTGTTGAAAAACTGTAATAATGTCAGTAATTTTCAATAGGAGGCCCAGGCTTTAGCTATTGCTTACAGGGTTTTCTGCCCTGTATGTTTTATTTTCCTGTGTAGCCAGGTCTTCTGCTAGGACCTCTTCTAGCCACCAAATGCAAGCAAGTCATTTACTTTATCATTGCAATGTTTTATGTCCTGTGACATGATACAGGGTCATCTACTTAGTCTATACAAATATCCATATGTCAGCCCATATAATTTTTCCTTACAGGGTCTGTGGTTGATAGTCCAGTCCTGAGCATGCCACTTAGAGGGCTGTCTTTTGCATGGGCCACCAGTACACCATGCTTCAGGTGGTATTAGAACCATAACTGCTTTCACTAGCAAAGGGCCAATAAGCTCTTCCTCAAGTGCATTTTTGGCATCTCCTTCTGACCCAAAGGTGACTGGCCCCAACACTGTCTGCAATTCTTGGCTAAGAGGGAATGTTGAATGGACATGTCTCTGCTGCAAGTAAACATTCCATTTCTTTATAGTTTGTATCTATAAAGCAGATTTCAGGGTGTGATACATGTCATGCAGCCACCCCATGATGGTAGAAGTGGTCCACACCATTACTGCAGAGCTTCCAGTTATAGGCTTTGTTGCTTGCAGAGCATGATAGATGGCATAAAACTTTATCTCTTAGGCTTTATCTTTCTTCAGATGCTTTCCATACCCGGGATCAAAACACTTTTGGAAGGCAGAGTCTGTCCTATCACTGTTAGAGACCCCCACAACATCCCCTCTTGGGTTACATGTACATCCAATTCCCCAGGTATTGATGGATTGTAGATACAGAATACCTGTACCTATTTAATTGCTCTTTTGCATCTTCATAATACTAAAAAGGCTTGATCCAATAAGAGGATATTAACCCCATATGGTAAATCATATGTGCATCCAATATAGAATCACCTAAATATATTTTTAAAACTTCTAGAAGACTTTAGGGGAGATATCAACAACAAAACAGTCATAGTAGGGGAGTTTAATACCCCTCTGACATGACTGGATAGATCTTCCAGTACACTCATTTCTGGAATATAAAGAACATTATAAACCCTGCTAGAGCTTCTCAAACCACTGCTGTAGAGCCTAAGACCATTGAAAAATACAGATATTTACATTACAATTCATTAACAATAGCAAAATTACAGTTATGAAGTAGTAACAAAAATAATTTTATGGTTGGGGGTCACCACAACATGAGGAACTGTACTGAAGGATCTCAATATTAGGAAGGTTGAGAACCACTGTTATAAACTGTTAAAAAAAATAGATAGAGGCAAAGAAACATTGAACAGACTGTCAAACTAGTGGGGGAGGTTTGGGGGAGAGGTGGGTAAGAGATAAACCAAAGGACTTCTATGCATGCATATAAGCACAACCAATAAATGGAAGATGCTGGGGAGGGAGGTGAGGGCAAGTGCCAGGGGTTAGGGGAGATCAGGGGGAAGTCAATTGGGGTGGGGGGGATAGACATATGTATTACTGATCTTTGAACATATAATAATCTGGCCACTCAGTGTATATATATTAGAAGCCCAATGCATGAATTCGTGTATGGGTGAGGTCCAGCCAGCTTGGCCAGAGGGATGGGACAAGGGTGTTTGGCTGGCCTGCCTGCTGGTCGAACTGGTCAAGGGGACAATTTGAATAATAGCCTTTTATTATATAGGATATACACTGAGTGACCAGATTATTATATGTTCAGAGATCATAATCATCTGGCCACTCAGTATATGTGCATGTATATGTATATATATCACTCAGTATATATATATATATATATATATATATATATATATATATATATATA
>JAAGEH010000032.1:18835296-19167361 GCA_011751065.1 Lasiurus cinereus
GATTAAAAAAAAACACCCAACATGGAAACAGTGACTCTAAATGACACACTAGATCAGATGGATTTATTTGATATTTTCAGAACATCTTACACCAAAGATTCAGAATATACATTATTCTCAAGGGCACACATGTCATTCAAAAAGATGGACCACATGTTAGTACACAAAAAAACATCTCTAAAAGTTCAAGAAAATTGAAATCATATCAAGCATCTTCTCAAATCACAATAGCATGAAATTAAAAAAAACAACTAAAATAAAACACTCAAAAACATACAAACACACAGAGACTAAATAGCTTGTTATTAAACAATGCATAACTTACCAATGAGGTCAAGAAAAAAAATATCCTGGAAACAAATTAATATGAACACAAAACAAACCAAAATATATGGCACACAGTGAAAGCATTCCTGAGAGGGAAATTCATAGTACTACAGGTCTACCTCAAAAAACAAGAAACATTATTAATAAACTATTTAACCCTAAAAGTTAATAATAGAAAGAGAACAACAAGAAAATGGCAGAGTAAGTAGGAAGGAAATAATAAGAATAAAAATAAATGAGATAGAAACTAAAAAAAAAACAATACAGAAGATCAATATAACCAAGAGTTAGTTCTTTGAAAAGATAAAGATTGATGCACCTTTAGGCAGGTTCATCAAGGAATAAAGAGAGAGGACCCAAATAAATAAAATCAGAAATGAAAGAGATGAAGCAACAACTGATCCCACAGAACTATAAAGGAGGTTAAGAAAATGCTCTGAACAGCTATATGACAAGATGGAATATGGATGAAATGGACAAATCCCTCCTCCCCCCAAAAAAGTACGATCTTCCAAAACTGAACCAGGAAGAATCAGAAAACCTGAATAGGCCAATAACAACTGATCAAATTGACATAGTAACTAAAAAAACAAAACACTCAGAAAAAAAAACAAAGAAAACTCCCAGCAAACAAAAGCCCTGGTCTGAATGGCTTCATAGGAGAATTTTATGAAACATTAAAAAAATAAGTAACACCTATCTTCCTCAAATTATTTTAAAAAATCCAAGAGGAAGGAACACTTTTAACCTCTTTTTATGAGTTTAGCGTTATCCTAATTCTAAAACCAGATAAAGATACTATAAAGAAAGAGAATTAGAGAGATTACTGAAGATGGTGGCATAAGTAAATACCAATATATGCTGCCTCTCACAACCACATCAAAATTACAACTAAAAGGCAGAACAACTACCACCTAGAACCACAGGAAAGCTGACTGAGTGGAAACTCCACAACTAGAGAAATGAAGAAAGCACATTAGACTGGTAAGAGGTGAGGAGGCACTGAAAGTGCTGGCCCCTGGATGTGCTGCTCTTTTAATTGGGAGGGAGATAGGGAGATAGAAGCTCCTGTTTGCTCTGAACTCCAATTCCAGATGAGACTCTGGGGGACCCAGACACATATGGGGGAAAACAGGACTGTCTGGCATTGCTATTTGCCACACCCTAGTGATTCCCAGAGACCCCGCCCCAACTAATTTACAACCCCAGTCAAGCTGTGTGCATCGGCTTTTGCATAAGAATGGCCTGTTCTTTCTCTGCCTAAAAACCTGTCAAACTTCAGCTGGGTCAGAGACCCCCAAAGCTTCCAAAATAAGGCCCAGGGCCCAGCAGCAACAGCCTGCCTTGCTTCACAGCTGGGCTTCATCTGAGCACTTCCAAACTCCATACAAAGAGGAGGAGTCTGCAGATGTCTCTGTAGCTCTTGCTGGGAGGCCCCAGACAGTGGCTGACCTTGCACCTCCTTGGAGATCCAAGAGCCACTGTATCCAGTAGTCAGAGTGAGACTATTCAGGATTATAACTCTTCACATCCATAAGAAATGCACTCAAGGGGCAGACTCAGTGAGCACCAAAGCTCCACTGAAGCAAATTCTGCTCCATAAGGGTGTCTCCTGCACAACAGATCTTCCAATGTAGACACAACTGGTCATCACAGCCAATTGGCCTGGAGGTCAATTTCTCCCAGTGATACCAAGACCAATTAAGAATTAACTAAAACAAGGCTGTGCAAACAAACCTACAAAGGGGTATACCAAGAGCGTCCACCTCAACTAACTGGGAAGGCTGAGTGACTGGGACCTATAGGATACCTACCACACAAGGCCACTCTATCAACTCAAGGAGACATAGCAGCTACCTAGTACATAGAAACAAACACAAGGAAGAAGCCAAAATGGAGAGACAAAAAAGTCACAAATGAAAGAAATGGATGAAAGCAAAATACTGAATATAGAGTTCAAAACCACGGTTATAAGGTTACTCAAGAATCTTCTAGAAACCTCTGAGAAATTTAGTGAGACCCTCAAGGATATGAAAAAGACCAATCAGACATTAAGCATACACTGACTGAAATAAAGAATAATATACAGAGAGAGATTCAACATCAGACTAGAAGATCCCAAGAATCAAGTCAAAGATTTGAAATATGAAGAAGCAAAAACACCCAACCAGAAAAGCAAAAAGAAAAAATTAATCAAAAAATATAAAGATAGTGTAAGGAGCCTCTGAGACAATTTCAAGCATACCAACATCAGAATTATGGGGGTGCCAGAAGAAGAGAGAGAGAGCAAAATACTGAAAACATATTTGAAGAAATAATGACAGAAAACTTCCCCTACCTTGTGAAAGAAATAGACTTATAAGTCCAGGAAGTGCAGAGAACCTCAAACAAGAGAAATCCAAAGAGGACCACATCAAGACACATCATAATTAAAATGCCAAGAGCAAAAGACAAAGAGAGAATATTAAAAGCAGCAAGAGAAAAACAGTTAGTTACCTACAAGGGAATACTCATACAACTGTCAGCTGATTTCTCAACAGAAACTATGCAGGCCAGAAGAAAATAGCAAGAAATATGCAAAGTGATGAATAGCAAGAACCTACAACCAAGATTATTCTACCCAGCAAAGCTATCATTTAAAATTGAAGGGCAGATAAAAAGCTTCACAGACAAGAAAAAGCTAAAAAAGTTCATCACCACCAAACCAGGATTATATGAAATGCTGAAGGGTATTCTCGAAGAAGAAAGAAGAAGAAGGAGGAGGAGGAGGAGGAGGTGAAGGAAGAGGAGGAGGAGGAGAAGGAGAATGAGAAGGAGGTGGAGGAGGAGGAGAAGGTAAAGATAAAAAATTATGAACAACAAAGTGACAGTGAATGCAGATCTATCAACAAGTGAACCTAAAAATCAAATGAGTAAATAACCTAATGAACAGAACAAACTGGTGAAAGTAATAGAATCAGGGGCATTGAAAGGGAGCAAACTGACAACTCTCAGGGGGATGGGGTTGTAGGGGATGTGGGGAGAGATTGGACCAAGAGTGTGCACCTATGGACAAGGTCAGTGGGGGGTGGGGGTGAAATCCTGGAGTAGGATGGGAACCAGGTGGAGGTGAGCTATGGGGGAGGAAAGAGGGAGAGGAACATCTGTAATAATCTGAACAATAAAAATTAAAAAAAAAGATAGTTACAGGCCAATATCTCTGATGAACACAGATGCTAAAATCCTCAACAAAACATTAGCCATTTGAATCTAGTAATACATTAAAAAGATTATAAACCATGACCAAGACTGGTTTGGTTCAGTGGATAGAGTGTCGGCTTGTGGACTGAGGGGTCCCAGGTTTGATTCCGGTTGGGGGCATGTGCCTTGCTTGCAGGCACATCTCTAGTGTCAGGTGTGCAGCAGGCTGCTGATTGATGTCTCTCTCTCATTGATGTTTCTGACTTTCTATCCCTCTCCCTTCCTCTCTGTGAAAAATCAATAAAATATATTAAAAAAAAACATGATCAAGAAGGATTTATTCCAAGGATGTAAGACTGATGCAATATTAAAAAAACCAATAAACATTATAAATAACATAAACAAATTGAAAGTAAAAAAAATCAAATTATTTCATCAATAAATTCAGAAATAAACTCTCAGTAAAGTTGGAATAGAGGGATCATATCTCAACATAATAAAGGCCATATCTGACACAGCTACAGCCAACATCATACTCAATGGGCAAAAACTGAAACCATTTCCCCTAGTAACAGAAAGTCAGGGATGTCTGCTTTTACCACTCATATTCAACATAGTCCTGGAAGTCTTAGCCATAGTGATCAGACCAGAAGAAAAAAGTAAAAGGTATCCAAACTGAAAATTTGGATGTAAAATTGTCAATCTTCACAGAAAACATGAAAGACTCCACCAAAAATTTACTAGATTTAATAAATGGATTCAGCAATGTAGCAGGATAAAAAATTAACATCTAGAAATCGATGGCATTTTTATACATCAATAATGAATTCTCAGAAATAAAAACTAAAAATCAATCCCATCTACTGTTGCTACAAAAAAAGTAAGATAATTAAGAATAAACTTAACCAAGGAGGTAAAAGTTCTACTCAGAAAACTACAGGACATTGGAAAAAGAGATAAAGAAAGATGTAATTAAACCAATCTTAAATTAGTTTTAATATTAAATACTTTCTCAAACCATATGATCCTGTAAGAATTTGCGTTAATTACTGCTATTTTTATGAATCTTTATATGTACTTAATTTCTTTAAGCCAATTAAACAGAGCTCTTTTTCTGAATTAATCTAATAATCCTGCAGAGGCAGTATACTAGTATACATCACATCCTATATGATAAAAGTCAAATATGCTAAGTGTCAGTCCATTTGTCTGTTCAACCAAGCAAAGTGTAATATGCTAATAATGTGCTAAGGCTGCTCAACTGCTTACTATGATGTGCACTGGGGGGCAGACAGTCAACCAGTCAACTGTCTCTGTAATGTGCACTGACCACCAGGGGGCAGATGCTCCAACCAGTAGGTTAGCTGGCTGTTGGATTCTGGCCAATTGTGACTGAGTGTGGGGCCGGACACACCCTGGAGCCCTCCTGAAGTCCCTCCCTGGCTGGCCAACTTCCTGCCCTGATTGTGCACTGTGGGGTCCCTCAGCCTTCCCTGCACCAGGATCTCACAATCCTGGAACTCTCAGGGGATGTTGGAGAGCCAGTATTGGCCTGATACATGCACCAGGTCTCTAGTCTCTCTCTATATATATAAATAAATAGGTGATATGCAAATTAGCTGGGATGCCATAAGAGTCTTGACCAGCTCAGGAAGAAGCTGTGAGCGCAGATGGGCCTGGAGTGGAGATGCAACACACAGGGGGGCTGCCCTCACTGGGAGACAATGTGCCAGCAGTCCTGCGTCTGCATGTGAGCTGCAGAGGAAACACCTTCCTTTATAGCTCATTAGCTAAGCTTCCTGTATGCCTCTTGCAGTGTTCTTGGTAACTTGTGTAATAAGAATCCAAGAAGGTGATCTAGAATTTTTTCACCTCACTCCTGGTGGCAAAAATGAAGGTCCGCTGCTGGAGGGGCTAAGAAATGTTATATCTTGCCCTAGCCACTTTCGCTCAGTGGATAGAGCCTCAGCCTATGAACCGCAGGGTTTAGGTTCAATTCTTATCTAGGATATGTACCTTTTCCCTGGCTGGAGCCAAGGTCAGGGCTCATGCAGGAGGCAACCAATTGAAGGGTCCTTCTCACATTGATGTTTCTCTCTGTCTTTCCCTCTCTCTTTCACATTCTCTAAAATCAATGGGAAAATAAAGATGAGGATTAAAAAAAAGAAAGAAATGTCATATCCTAGGAAAGAGACATCTTGAAAATGCCTAAAGACAGTTGTAATTTTTTTGTGGTCAAGTGACTAGAGTCCGTGATCATGTAAACACCTTGGTGGCAGCGGTGGCCAACAGTGGCAGCAGCAGTGGGGTGATGGGTGAGGCGCCTTTCCTTGATCAGTCTGTTGCCTCCCACAGAGGGAGGCCAGACTATGGCTTAGGCCCACTCCCCATAGAAAGCAGGCATAAGCTGTCAGTAGGACATCACCTGAGGGCTCCTGGACTGCGAGAGGGGATAGGTTAGGCTGAGTAACCCCTCCCTAAGGCCATGAATTTTGTGCACTGGGCCTCTAGTTAATTTATAAAAGCTTGTATAAGTTAAGTTTATTTACTAAGATGACTACTTTTGTTGTCCCATTTTTCTTTCCATTGTTTAATCTCAAGTAGCTGTTGGCTGTGTTCATATTCTGGTTTTCAGTAAAAAGACCTTGAATGTTACTGAGGCTTAGACAAACTATTAGACTTCCCATTTTATAAGATTTCTGAACATAAAGTTATTAGATTCTTTGAAATACCTTTTCAGGTTTTAGCAAGAAAAAATTGCAAAAAATTTTAGAGCATCTGTTCAGATGACCAACATGTTTTTTAGAATTTATTTAAAATGATTTTGTTGTTTAGAAACTTATATTTATCAATCAAAGAATGCATTTTATAGAACAATTAAATGAATAATTACCCATTTTGAAGCATCCTATTTCATTCCAGCCCCAGGGGAAATCATCCACCCATTGAGAGAAAAATCTCTCCTGATCTCAGATAATGACTTTTGATGTCTACCAAACTAAAAGGGCCTCATATCCAAGGAGTCAACAGACCATGGAAGAGAAGAGCACAAAACAGTTTCTGTAAGTATTATACTTGTTTCCAGGTGATGCCTGTCTCTAAAGATGAAGCTACTTTAGCTCCTGTTCATGATACCAGCTATGCTTTCTTAAAAATAAAAGGCCTTTCAAGGTAAGAGGCAATGAGCATTTATTTGAGATCAACAGGAAGCACTAAAGACTCCATCAAAAATCAGGATTCAGGAAGAAGTCCAAAAACTGTTCTGATTTGGGGACAAAGGCAATGGGAGTTTATGAAAAAGGGAAGGGAGGCTATTACATTAATAGAAGGAAAGCATTTCTATTGTCATATAGTGATGTTAATTCTAAACAATGTTTTTTAGTTTTAGTTAGATAGTCATCAATCAGCCCAGTAGTCTTAAAAACTACTTTCTTATTATCTTTACAAATAGTCCAAAGACACACAATGCTCCCATAGGTCCATTCCAAAGGTGATTTTTCATGTTATCAAATTCCAATGCTCTAAGATAGAACAGGTGCAAGGCAGTTTCTCCAGCATAGCAGCTCTGGCTCCATTTTAGAGTGTCTCCACTCATTATTTTTTTGACATTAAAAACTCACCAAAATGTAAGTGTAAAGAAGTCCAAGGACTAAGATTTCAGGTGGCTTTTCCTGGAACTTGTGAGTATTTTTGTTTAAGATAACAGTCTGTGTACCCTCTCAAGTCAGGAATTAGAAAGAAGTGCCCCGACAAGTGCAGCATATGGGAGATTTCTTTGCCATCTTGGGCAGGTTACTGCTTCTTTCCAGTAGGGTGTGAAAAACCTGATGTTAAATGGAGGACTGCCTCATGTGTATATAGCCTTAGTGTCCATGCTAGCTTCCATTGTGACAGTCCTTCATTTCACTGAAAAAAAAAAAACAGTTTTCCATAGAATAATCACAAAATCTGAATGACCAACATCCCGGTTCAGGGTTTGGGTTCTGAAAGAGCCTGCAAATGAAAGAGACGAGACAAAAATAATTTGGAAATATTGGGGGACCAGGCAGGAGCCCAGGTCAAGAGGAAGGACTCTGCTTGGGCACTGGCCTTGCCATCTTTTTATTCAATTTGGGATACACATATAGCCCTTAGGCAGGCCATTTCCAGTAACAGGCAGATTATCTTAGCAGTAAGCTTTATATGACTATCTGGTGGGGAGTTGCTTCAGCTACCATTGTGTCCACTAAACAGCCCTGACTTTTACCAGAGTTCAATAGTCACCAGCCTTCCAGTTCCTTGTCCATGCCTCTCTGCTAGTGAAGACAATGGGCAGCTTCCCACTACAAAGGCCACAGCTACATTGTGTGAGCACAGAATATTGCACATGAGCACAATCCCCAAGACTTTCAATGGGCTTGCAGAATGCTTCATGGTATGCTCGAAGTGGTAGGTTTTGCTGAGGTTCAGTTAAGGCTATATGTTTATTTAACTTATCAAGAACAGACTTGAATTGAGTCTTAGGCCACTCATTTATAATTAGGTATTTGGAAAATATGCTCTTTTTATGTTTATTTTGTAGAAATTATAAAGTTTCTGGATTATAATAAGATCTTACTCCATCTACTTTTTCCAGTGCAATAATGGATGTGTGTGTGTGTGTGTGTGTGTGTGTGTGTGTGTTCACACTTTCATGTGGATATGAGAGGTACTATTCAATGATATTTGGAATAAGTGGAAAGGTGAATGTGAACTTGTCTTGAGGTAGAAGTCATTAAAAATTTCATTATATTTCAAGGAAAGGTATGTTTAAATTAATACTTAAAAAGAAACTCTGAAAGCATGAGATGATAAAATTACCAACCATGAAAGATATTAGTAAATTTTTAAAATATAAAATATATTTTACTTTAAGTCTTGGATGTCACAATGTTGATAAAAATACAGTATCAAGAAGCTTAAAGTCTCTGGAGTCACTGCAGCCACAACTATCTAAATATCTGTCTTCAAATAAAATCAAAGGAAGAGTTAACCTTATTAGATATAGCTTAAATAGTAAGATAGCAAAAAGGCATGGCAACAATTGTATCTGAAGATTAAATTGTAGGGATTCTGTCCTTGTAACAACTACAATTCAATGAATTTATTTGGTGGAATTCTCATTTGCAATGATGTTTCTTTTCACAACAACTTATTAAAATGGCTTATTTTGGGGTCAATAACCAATTTTGCTACTCATGCTATAAGGCAAAAAAGCAGTTAAAATGCAAACCTTAGAAAAACAATGTATTTGACCATAGGTACATTCTCTGATTGATTATGTTGTTTATGATGTATTAAATCTAGAGTGGAAAGGAAATATAATCTTGCACATACTAAGCAGGAAAAAAATAGGTTCATAAGAAATCCTTCGCCACTGAACTGTTATGCTAAATCATAGTATTCCAAGTAATATTCAATGTATTTTCCATAATTACTAATCATATTCTATTAATATAATATACCATACTTTAGTAGATTTAGAGAATAAGGTTGAATTATTCACTAAGAATTTTTGGAAGAGATTACTAATAAAAGTGAAACATCTATAATAATAAAAGTGTAATATGCAATTAGGCTGGACAGCCAAATGACCTTTGGGACATCATTCTGGACATCCTTCCTGATAAAACCATGGTGGCAGGGGCAAAGGTAGAGATGGTTAGGAGCAATCAGGCAGGCAGGCAAGCAGTTAGGGGTGATCAGGAAGACAAGCAAGTGGTTAGGGATGGTCAGGAAGGCAGACAAGTGGTTAAGGGTAATCAGGCAAGCAGGCAGGTGAGTGGTTAGGAGCCAATGGATTTCAAGAGGATGCAAGCCAGGCTAAGGGATCCCCCCCCAAGGCACGAATACCATACATCAGACCTCTATTATACTATAAATATAGATAAATATACAGGGTGGGACAAAAGTATGTTCATAGTAATTAATATGGAAAATAATACAATAATAAATAAATAATAACACAAGATGAAACTATGTTTCATGTACTCACAACTGTAGAGCTACTTTTGCCCCATTCTGTATATAATTATAATACATATAAATATACTATGTATAAGTATACTATCTAATACACAGAGAATATGCTAATTGACCCTCACACAATTGCAAAGATGGTGGCACCCACAGTCAATAAGGAGAGAATATGCTAATTAACTGCCCCACCTTCAAAGATGGCAGTGCTCACAACCACAAGATGGCAGAGCCCAGTCCCTCAGCCACTGTCTGCATGCCTACCTCTAAATTTCCCCAGTCCCTTCAGCCCCTCAGCAGCCCAGGGCCAGCCTGAGGTGCAGGCAAGCCCCAGATGGTGGCTACTCAGTTGCCCAAGGCCACCTAAGGCTCAGGTAACCAGGGCTGGCATATAGCATATAGCAGATAGCATAAAGCATATAGTATATAGCATATAGCATATAATATATATATAACATATAACATGTATAATGTATGAGATATGAGATATGATATATGGTATATGATATATGATATAGGATATAAGATAAAGGATATAGGATACATAATATATGGTATATGATATATGATACATGATATATGATATCCTATCTAATAAAGAGTGAATAGGCAAATTGACCATAACTCCATGATAAAGATAGCAGTGCCCACAGCCAATAAGGAAGGTAGATGCAAATTGATGTGACAAAGATGGCGGAAGCCAGGCTAGGAAGCTTGAGGTGAGGCAAGAGGATGAACAGCACAATGAGGGCCATCAGCAGGTCCATGCTGGCCGTCCACTACTGTGACAGTGGCAAGGGGCTCTTGCTGGCTGGGGGCAGCAGTGAGGCAGGTGGCGATGTGGGCACCAGCAGTCCCTCTTGGTGGCTGTGTTGTCAGGGAGAGGCATGGCTGATGACAGGTTACAGGATTTGGAGGTGCCCAGGGCGAGCGCCCCTGAGCCCATGCCAAGCTGCAGAGGCTGGAGGTGGGGGGTTGGTGGTGTTGGGCCTCATTTGGTGGTCTGGGTGGCTGGGCCTGTGGAGGGAGGTCACAGCCAGGTCACGGCAATCTTGGCAGGGAGCCAGAAGCATTCCCTGCCTGAGCTATGTGCTGTTTCTGCCGCCACTGCTGCTGCTGCCTCTGCTGCTGGAGCTGCTGCCACTGTTGGAACAGCCACTGGGAGCTCACCATCTTTCTGAGTGTGCTGAGCCCTCAGCCCAGGCACCCAAAATCCACCCCACCGTGCTCCCACTCCCCCAAGCCAACCTCTGAAGCCTCATGTCAGACTTCTATAACCAACCCTGGCAAAGGCATACCTCTTGATCTCTCCACCTCCCCCCTGCCCCAACTCCCTACATTCTTCTCACACCCACAGTTTAGAGGCTCTGGGGAGTCTGCTTTAGATCTCCCAGCCAGCACCTCCCAGGAGTCCACTGGTGCCTGTAAGCACACCCCTTTCTGCACTTGCTGGTTCTGGAGTCTCATTTCCCAAGCTCCCTATGGCATCTGCCTCTCACCCACATCCCTGCCAGCTCCCAATACTCCCACTCTCTCCTGAACTCCATTCCTTTCTGCATTTCTTTTGCTTCCTGCATTTAGCTCCCTCCTGCATCCCTGCTACTCTGGCTCCTGGTCTATCTCCATTGCCCAGATTTTCAACTGGGCAAGCCAGTGCTCTCTTTCGCAGAGAGGGAATCTAGCATTCTCTAAGTACCTAAGGACAGCCTGTCCACAAGGGTTGGAGGAGTTGGCTGAGAGATTGTTCCTCAGGTCATGCAGCCTAGAGGAGTGAGTGTAAAACCTTTTCCCTTTCTAGTGGGGACCCAGTCAGTCTGTGCTTTACCAGCTCGGGATTGAAAGCCAGTGTTCATGGTTAGAGGAAACTTTTCAGCCAAGTGCCTGGGTAAAGCAAACTGTGTATATATTAGGAATGCTCTTGGGCACTGTTCTTGCCATAATCTTGCATTCCACTATGGTAGATGCATCAGGAAGCAATGATTAGTGCATCTGAGGACCAGTTGGAAAACCACACACTCTCCAGTCCCAGCTGATGAATCTGAGTATGATGCAACCATGTGTGCCTGTAAGACAAAGAGAGGCTTAAGGAAATGCAAATGTTTAAGTGTAGAGTAAATGACATTGCCACCAAGAAAGAGCACACTTAATTACACTTTGGACTTTTCACAGTCAGTAAGGACACCTGTATTTTGTGCTTTATGATTCACATGATCTGATCATTTGAGTTGGGCAAATACAAACAAAAAGTTTTGATTGAGGGAATGAACTGAGATTTCAGATTTCTTGGTTGTTTTCTCCAAGTTCCCAGATTCTCAAAACTCTAGGAATCATTTTAGGAGGGATGAGAGAAGAAAATATGTAAATACTTAGGAGGATTAAAATCAGATAGCAGTTGAAATTATAGCTATGGTTTTTAAATTGGGGAATGAATCTGTTTGAAATTCATGAGTTTAGCCTCTGGCCAGGACGGGTGCAGAACTCTTGCATCATTATAGGAGAGGTTGAGGGACCCCCTCCCCATGCACAAATTTTGTGCACTGGGCCTCTAGTATAAAATAACATATAACATATAATGTTTAACTTATAACATATAACATATAATATACTAGAGGCCTGGTGTATGAAAATTAATGCACTGGAGAGGGAATCTCTCAGTCAGTCCTGCCTCCTCTCACAGTTTGGGAGTCCTCAGGGGTGGGAGGCAATCTGGCAATCAGTGGAAAGTGACACCCCTATCATACCTCTGCTGCTGCCACTTCCGGCAGTGCAAGCCTTGGCTGGCCCTGTTTACCTAAGTCTTTGCTGGCCCTGAGAGCCTGGGTAGCCACCATTTGAGGGTTGCCTGAGCCTCGGGCGTTGGCTGGGTAGCTGACATCTGAAGCTAGGCTTGCCTGTGCCTCGGGTTGGCCCTGGGTGGCTCAGAGGCTAAGGGGACTGGGGGACTTTGGAAGCAGGGGTCTGGGCACCGCCATCTTGTGGCTGTGGGCACCACCATCTTTGAGGGTGTGGCAGTCAATTAGCATATTCCTTCCTTATTAGATAAGATACTATATAATATATGTGATATACAAAGTTATAATAAATATATTAATATAGAATATAGCATTATGATAAACTGGAGGTCTGCTGTATGATATTCATGCACTTGGGGGGGACCATAAGCCTGGCCTGGGCCGTCTTGTATACCTGGAGCCCACGGGGGATGTCCGACTGCTGCAGTTGTAGGAGAGGCTCCCTCCACCACTGCTGTGCTCACCAGCCATAAGACTGGTTCTGGCTGAGTGGTGCTCCCCCTCAGGGAGCACAATGACCACCAAGGGTCAGCACCTTCATTAAGTGTTTTCCCCCTGGTCATCAGTGCACATCTTAGTGACTGGTTGTTCTGCCGTTGGGCCAAAACTGGCTCTCTGACATCCCCCAAACGATCCTGGATTGCAAGAGGGTGCAGGCCAGACCAAGGTACACCACTGGTGCATGATAGGGGCTGGTGAGAGATGCAGGAGGTTGGTCAGCAAAGTAGGGACCATGGGAGGGCTCCATGGTGTATCTGTCTTGTTCAGTCCTGATCGGCTGGACCCCAGTAGCAAGCTAACCTACCAGTTGGAGTGTCTGCTGCCTGGTGGTCAGTGAATGTCATACCAACTGGTCGATCGGTTGACTGTCTGCCCCCTGGTAGTCAGTGCACATCATAGCAACTTGTTGTGGTTGAGCAGCCTTAACTTATCATTAGCATATTACACTTTGATTGGTTGAATGGCCACTGGCCAACTGGCCACTTAACATATTAGGCTTTTATTATATAGGATAACATATAAATATAAAATTAATTTATAGAAATATATACAGTATATAATGTATGTAATAAATTATAAATAAATATATATGTAAAACCTTAATATGCAAATAGACCAAGCAGTGGAACAACCAAACAACTGGTTGCTATGAAGTGCGTTGACTACCAGGGGGCACATGTGGAGCATGGTGGGTGTCTGTAGCAGGTGGCAGAGGGTGGAAAATGGTGGGGATGGGCTGAGTTGAGATGGTAGAGCAGGTGAGCAGGACACCAGAACAAGATGGGGGTACTGGTCGCTATTATCCAGGAGAGCCTTTAGTGGTTATTGAAAATCCTTTGCTTCAGCACACTGAGGTCCTGCCTAATACTTGCACATGCTCCTGGCACTGACCCCACTCACACTTGCTGCTGGCACTGGAGCCACTGCTTGCACCCACTGCCAGAACCTGGTGCCAATCCCAATTGCTCGGTATCATCAGTAGGTGTGAGCAGTGGCTACCAGTCCTGATCATTCCTGAGGATTTCTCCATGTCCCCCTGCTCCTGAGGGGTGATCAGGGCAGCAGCTGCTGCTCACAACCATGGATGATGCTGGCCCCAATTGCTCCACACAGACTACAGGTGCAAGCGGGGCCAGCGTTGTCAGTGTGTGAGTGTGGCAGCAGCGACAGTGGGTCCAGCAGAGAGGGTACAAGGTGCCATGGTGGGAGGGGCATAGAGGATGGGCAGAGACTTGCTCCTGTGCCCACCGCAGCCTCATAGCCCACAGTTCCTTTCAAGGTGCACAAATTTGTACACTGGATTCCTAGTATAATATAAATTTACATATAATTAAATATATATTTACTATATAAATATAAATATATACATTTAAAATATATATTCACTATATAAATATATATGTATACATTTAATGTAGAGAATTCCACTAAACAGATTGTATTCTTAGTTTTTGGGAGCATGAACCACACTGTTTGTCCTAAAACAGAAGCTGGTGCTGTTTTGAGATTTGACTAGGCATTTGTTATATAACCAGCAAGATTTTTTGGCACTTTAATAATTGTGTCCCTTGGAAAGGATTCAAATCTAGGCTTCTCCTAAAATTTACTTCATATAGTAGTTTTAGAGAGTTATTATGGATGGATGCTGTACTGGCTATTTTCTTTTGACACGCTCCTTTGCTTCCCACCTGCTCTTCTTTGACTTGCTATGTTTCATACCAGGCAGGCTGATGCCCATGGATCCTGCCAAGTAGTGAGGTGTACACCGATCAGTGTAATTTCAATCATATACTAGAGGCAGAAGGGGAGAGAAATGGGGATTCGTCTTCCCTTCTCCTTCCTGTTCCCATGTTTCATATTTAAAAGTATCTGTGTCCCTCCATGATGGCAGCATCTATCTATTTCTCCTCTAGGGTTCCAGCTGTCACAGGGATCTGTTCAGATTATCAGCCTTTACCCTTTCTTCTGTAAGGGTGGTAATTGCATCCCATATAAAAAATTTCTGCATGCCTCAATGTCTTTTATAGGTACCCTCAAACCTGCTCACACCTTTAAAATTGTTTCATTAAACTTTCTTCAACTGAGATATAAAAGCAGAATTATTTTTGTGCTGTGACCTAAACTACTGACCCAGACACAATGATATTGATATTGTATGACAGACCAACTAGCAAGAGTTACTTCATAGTGCTCACCTTATGATAAAGACTATAAGCATTAAAGAGATTTGATGTTCTATGATGATCATAGCACTATTCAATAGAAATATAGTTATTAAAAGAACTAGAGGCACAGTACTCAAAAAATTCATGCACTTGGGGGATTCCCTCAGCCTGGCCTGCACCCTCTCACAGTCCCCGAGCCTTCAGGCAATGTCTGACTGAGTGGGCCTAAGCTGCAGTCTGGCCTCCCTCTATGAGATGTGACTGGATGGACCGATTACCCCTCCACTGCCCTGGTCACTGCTGTCCCCTGATCGCCATCTCTTCCCTCTGTCTGCTGGCCTGTGCTTTGGCTAGCCTGGCACCACCTCCTCACAGGCCCTGCTCCCACCAACCAGTCATTCTGCTGTTCAATCAATTTGTATATTATGCTTTTATTATATAGAATTATAAATTAATAGTCAGGTAGCCTTGCAGTTTGAGACTAAATCAGGTAAGGATACCACAGATGATTATTCCATGTAGTGTCAGAAGCATCAAGAAAAAAAGGGGAGACCTGAATTTCCCATTATAATTGAGCATACCAGTATTCAACCAACCCCCCATAAATGGAATGCCAATTTGTCTATTTCGACCTCTGAATCTCTTCCCAAGAAAAGTTTAGTCCTTAGTTTAGATTTCTAGAGATGACCATGAAAAAAAATGTTCTATGCCAGAGGTGAAGTCCTGAGGAGTTAGCAAAAGAAAATGATGATTCTATTCATCAGTGGAACTGCCTCTTGTAAACTACACAGGAGAGCTAAAAATTGGCAGTTACATATGGTATAGTTTAGTGCAGAGACATCTATTGAGATTTCTGGGTCCTTTTCTTAGTAGGCTAACTCAGTCTGCATTTCTCTGAGACAGATACCCTCCCTATCCTTAGGCAATGAGACCTGATACCCTGGAGGCTTTATCTTCTGTGTTCCATGATTGGCAGTATTCACTGAGATTTGACCAATGGTAGACACTGACTAGAATTAAAGAGGAGAAGAGAGAGGGTGAGATCTGAGGTGATTTACTTGTCCTGCCTGTGTGTGTCTCTCAGTGATGGTACTCCTGCTCTCAAAAACTCTGAGAAAACCCTTTCATCTCTCTGTCCTTTCAGCCCCTCTGCTGGTAATGGTTCCTCACTGTTCTAAGTCTGGTATCTCAATAATCTTTGCTAGATAGCTTAACATTTTCCCCAACACTCTGTATAACTCCCTTATTAAAGTATTTTTATTTGAAACATTTGTTGTTGTTTTCTATTCTAAATTCTTGAATTTTTATTTTTTCAGTTATGTTAGTTCTGGATATTAAATTGGCTTTATTGATGAAATTTTAGTAAAAGCAATGTTTATCATGTCATTTTTAGAACCATGCGAAATAACGCTATTTGAGCAGGAAAAAACTTAGTAACATTTAAATGTAAGAATTGAGCAACGGATGCATTTTACATGATTGAAAAAAATAACAACAAATAAAGCTAACAATCCAAAAGCAATGCTCTCAGTAGTTAAGAACATATTTAGCAGAAGTTTGTTGAAAAAGTCTTTGCAATGTCCAAAATGTAAAAGTCTACATTGTAAACCAGCTGTGCTGCACATACAGTTTTATAGGATAACTCAAAATTAGCTTTTACTAGTTTTTAAAAAGATAAATTATGTGACCTTTTGGGTTTATGGTCTTATTTATTTGACTCCTTTAATTTAGGATTTTCTTTAGTCTAGAGTTCTATTTTAATATATCACATTAAAAATAAACTACATTGTTTTACCTAAATAGAATTATATAACAATTTTATTTAAATATGTATCTTATTATTTTATAAAGACAGTAAACATTTAATATTGTATTTTAAAATATATGTAAACATTTACATTAGAGAGAAAAACAGAATGGAGAAATTATGAGCAGAGTGTCCTGAAGAATAGAATTGGCTGAGTAAGAAAAAAAAACAAACCTCAAAGTAAAACAGGATATGAATCTTTGCCTGAGGGTAGAGGGAGGTGGGGGTAAAGAGGAAATATAATGATTAGGTTTTAAGGGTAGAATAGTAAACTCTTTTTCTCAACAAAATCAGTGGAAGTTTAAATCATGGTGCTGAACCATGAATTAAAAAAGTAAGGGTAATGACCTAAATGAAAGAATTGTCCATGAATTCTTAAGAGGTGGCAATAACAGCTATTAAGATATAAAAAAATTGGGGAGATGAATTGATTGTAACAAAGAGAATAATTTCACAATGTGGGGCATTTTGACAAGGCCATTGTAAATAATCAGCTTCAACAAAACTACACAAAAATGACCCTATCAAAAAGTCAAGTCATGCTATAAAATTATATCCCTTCCTCTTATTCCACCTGACCCCACCAAGTCTATTTTTTTTAATTCATTTTGGTATTACTTATAGTATTTTTATAGGCAATTATTCTTTTGTTTCTTTTAGTTTAACTACATTTTATTTGCTTTAAATACACTTAAACTTCTTTTTTATTACTACTACTACTGAATAATATACTTCTACAATGTATAATTTTAGTATTTGTAGATTTTTAATTTTTATTGAGGTATAATTCACTTACCATAAAATTTACCATTTAAAAGTATACCATCAGAACTTTTTAGTATATTCACAAACATGTACACTGTTACTATAGTCAATTTTAGAAAAAAAAAATACCCCTTAACTTTTAGCTTTTTCCTCCCATCCTCATCCTTTCAAGCCCAAAGCTATTCAGATCTACTTTTTCTCTATATAGATTTCCCTATTCTAGAAATTTCTTATTAGTGGAATTATATACTATGTAATCTTTTGTAACTAGCTTCATTTACTTAGAATAATGTTTTTAAAGTTCATCCATATTGTAGCCTATAGTACTCTACTCCTTTTCATGGTCAAATAATAAATATACCATTGTATGGCTATACCACTTTTGTTTATCCATTAATTGGTAGACATTTGGATTGTTTTCATTTTTGGCTGTTAGAATAATGCTATTATGAAATTTGTATATAAGTTTTTGTGTGGACATACTGTTATTTATTCTGGGTATATATCTAGGAGTAGAATTTTTAGGTCATATGGTAACTCTAAGTTTAATCACTTGAGGAACTACCACAGTATTTTTTAAAGTGACTCCATTACCACCAGCAGTGTTGGGAAGATTTTTTCACATCCTTTCGATACTTATTATTTGATGTTTTGATTATAGCTATATTAGTGAGTAGGAAGTGGTAGATTATTATTGTTTTGATTTGTATTTCTTTGATGACCAATGAGGTTGAGTTTTCTTCCATGTACTTATTGGTCAGTGTATCTTTTTGGAGAAATGTCTATTTAGATACTTTGCCCATTGTATTTGAGTTATTTGTATTTCTATTATCCTAATATATAAAAAACCAGGGGCCATCATGACCAAAGCAATCAGACAGACAACCAGACAACAGACTATGTGGGCAACCAAGGTGACAGGGGTTTTAATGAGGGACAACCAAATGACTGAACAGCAGGCTATATGGGGCAACCAGGCAGTGGGGGGCATTTGGGGGCAACCATACTGCCAGGCAGAGGCACTTAGGGGTGATCAGGCTGGCAGGGGGAGCAATTAGGGGTGATCAGGCACGCACGCAGATGATCAGTTAAAAGCCAGTGGTCCTGGATTGGAGAGGGTGCAGACTGGCCTGAAGGGGACCCCCCCTCCCCTATTGCAGAATTTTGTGCACTGGGTCTATAGTTTAGTTATAAAAGTGCTTTATATACTCTATATGCAAATCCCTTACCAGATATCTGATTTGCAAATATTTTCTCTTTCTGAGGATTATGCTTTTACTTTGTTATAGTATCCTTTGATGCACAAATGTTTTTAATTTTGGAAGTCCAACGTGACTATTTTATTTGTTTGTTGCCTATGCTTTTTGGTGGAATAACAAAGCATCTATTGCCAAATCTGAGAACATGAAGATTTACTTCTATGTTTTCTTCTAAAAGTTTTGTAATTTCAGCTCTTACATTTAGTTCTCATCTATTTTAAGTTAATTTTTATGTGGTATGAGATAAAACATTCAACTTCATTCTTTTCATATAACTATTCAATTATCCATCATTATTTGTTGAAAATACTGTATTTTCCCTTGTTGAACAATCTTGTATTCTTTCTCAAACCAGTTAATTATAGGTACAGGGGTTTATTTCTGTATTCTCACTTTTATTCCATTGATCTTTGTGTCTACCCTTATATCAGTATCACACTATCTTGATTACTATTCTTATGTAGTAGGTTTTAAAATTAAGATATGTGAGTCCTCCAACATTATTCTTTATTTTCAAGATTGTGCTGCCTATTTTAAGTCACCTGCAATTTCTTATGAATATTAGAATTAACGTTTCTTTTTCTTTTTTACATGGAAGCCAGCCAGGATTCTGATTGGGATTGCATTGAACATGCAGGAATATTTTGAAAATATTACCATCTTAAAATTAAATCTTCCAATTTATGAATATGAGATGATATTCTCATTTATTTAGATCTTTTAAAATTTCTCTCATTATACCTAAAATACTACATTACATTGTTTTAATTATTACTTTATATAGGTTTATGTCTTTTAAGAAACTAAGAGAAGAACAAGTATATATTTATAGCTTTTGTTACTTATCATTATTGTATCTTTTTATTTGTTCCTGTGAATTTAAATAACCATCTAGAGTGATTTTCTTAGCCCACTGCAATGTTGCTACTGTGTATCTCCTCTGTGCCCTTATTTACAAATATATTTCTATGTATTATATTATAGGTTTTTAAAGGTATATTATATGCTTTTGTTTTATAGAATTGACTAAAATTAGTTGAGAAAAGAAAAGAGAAGACATATGCATTTATGCTGTCTTTCATAATCACATTCTTCCCCAGTTTTTTAATAGCTTTACCCAATGGATCACTTGCTTTCAGTCTGAAGAACTGTTTTTACTATTTTTTGTAAAACAAGTATGCTAGCTATAAATTCTCTAAGTTGTGTTTAGCTTCATATTTGAAACATACATTTGCTACATATATGTTTGCTGGCTCACAGTTTTTTGAGTGTTTTAAATATGTTACACTACTCCTCTGGTCCTCATTGTTTTTTACGAGAATTTTGCTATTACTCCTATTGATTCCCTTGTCAGTTATGAGTCACTTTTCTCTGACTGTGTTCACAATTTTTTTCTTGTCTTAGGTTTTGAGCAAATTATGTTAGGTCTGATCAAATAATTGAATCTATACTTCCTCCCCTGGGAACTGATCTTTAGGCCACTTCACAATGGACATTCCGTTTAGTTTAGATCACATTCCATTTTGCTAAGATAGTTATCCTTCCCCTCTGGACATTCCTAGGATCCAGACCTGCGCAAAGAATGCTCCATCCAGAAAAAAGCCCACCTAGAGTCCTTTAAAATCTCTGACTCCTCATCCCTGGGGGCAGGTGTTTATTTTAAGGCTCAGTCCATCTGGTATACAGTGGTACCTCGAGATACAAGTTTAATTCGTTCTGTAACCTTGAGGCATGGGAAACTATGAGATGCTCAAGTCGCGGTAAACTGGTGGGTCATGTGCAGCTGGCCGATCCGCGCGATTATTCCTATCTCAAATGTTGCTTGTATTTCAAAGCAAAAATCCCTCGCTCGATGGCTCATATCTCAAAAATCTCGTATGTTAGGGCACTCGTATCTTGAGGTACCACTGTATATATAAAATGCCAGGGCCTGCACAACTAGATGGGGCTACTGAATAGTAACAGTAACAACCACACAGCAGCTGCGTGGGGTGACCAGGATGGCATGGGGGTTAGTGAGGGACAACCAAAGAACTGACGAGCAGGCTGTGTGGGGCAAACAGGTCTGTGAGGGAGGCAGTTAGGGGCAACCAGGCCAGTGGGGAGGCAGTTGGGGGCAACTAGACAAGCAGTGGGGGCAGTTAGGGGCAACTAGGCCAGCAGGGGGTGCAGTTGGGAGCAATCAGGCCAGAAGCAGTAGCAGTTAGGGATAATCAGGCAGGTAGGGGGGCAGTTAGGGGCAATCAGTTAGGCAGGCAAGCAAGCCATTAGGATCCAGCAGTCCTGGATTGTGAGAGGGGCACCTAAACCGGCAGTCGGACATCCCCAGAGAGGTCCTAGATTGGAAAGGGTGCAGGCTGAGCTGAGGGGACCCTCCTCCCTGTGCACAAATTTCATGCACCAGGCTTCTAGTAAATGTATAATCCCTTACCACTTTGACTTTGTGCGTTCCTCGTTCAATGACCCTACATTTGGTGCTGAAACCCAGGAGGGTTCCATGAGGAAGGGGAGCTATTACCCCAGGTTCCATCACCCTGAGTTTGCTATTAGAAGAACAATAGAGAGCTGGCAGCTCATCCTGGATTTACTTCCAAATCCTACTTGGGTGACTTGATTGCTGGCCTCAATTAGGCCTCCCTCCCTTATGGATCCTCCTAAACCAGTCAGGGTGGATGCCAGATGGGGACTCTCTCCTCCATTGCTGACCCTTCATCCCAATCTTCTCTAGGTGAGTGGTGTTCCACAATTCCCCTCATCTGAGTCTTCTTTCCACTCTCACTGACTTATTAAAAGTTTCTCATTTCAGAAGTCCTAGAGCTAGGCCAGAAAACTCCTAAGCCATTTGGCTTTGGTTTCTTCTGGATTGGGAACCTCCAGTCTGGAGGGCCACCGTCTTGTTTCTTCTGGTGATTTGGTTAGCAGTTGGGACGCCTGAACTAAACAGCAACATTTGGATTTGTGGTCTTTCACTCACCTTTCCTCTCTCATGGGCCACTCACTGGGCAGATCAGGCCCTAGCACCTAATATTCTTTCGTGACAATATTTGGTCACAATATAAACTAGATTATAAGTCTCAATGGCCTAAAAATGGCACTTTCTATTTTAACACATTGTGCAATTTAGATAATTACTGTCTAATTGGACCTTACCAACCCTGACCTCCCTGAATAAAATGGAAAATAGTCAGAGAATCCCCACGTGTAGGCCTTTTTACCCTTCAGCCCCAACCTTTTCTCTGTCAGTCCTGCTCTACCCATCAGAGCCTTCTCCTTCACACAAAACATCATACCCCTAAACTTCTGATTCTGAATTTACTTTTGACCCAGAAGACCAGTAACTTCCACCCCCTCATATGCAGTAGATTCCCCAAACCCAGACCCTCCTAACCAGCAACCCTCTCTCCCACAGCCCCTGAGAGCCCAAATCTCAAGAACAAGATCTCCAATATAGACTTTCCCCACCTAACACTTGCTCATGGGCCATCAAAAGACCACCCTCCTCAACAGCCTCTTTTATTCCTACGCCCATTCTACCCATGAGGGAGGTACCAGGACTGAGGGGATAGTCTGAATCCACGTCCCATTTTCTATGTCTAGCCTCATACAGATAGAGAGGCATCTTGAGTCTTTTTCCACTGACTCCACCATCTTTACTAAGAAATTTGATTACTACCTGACCCAGTCCTATATGACCTGATCTGGCATGACATCTATGTCATCCTGTCCTCCTTTCTCACCCCAGAGGAGAAGGAGCACACTTGGCTAGTAGATCAAGACCATGCTGATGCCTTCCATGGACAGGACATGACAGCCAAATCAGTTGGTATTGCTGCAGTCCCTGGAACTGATCCCAGATGGACTATCAGGTCAGTTCTCCAGGGTGCCGGCTCCATAGCCATATAATCATCTATCACGTTGCCAGACTGAAAAAGTTGCCCATAAGGCAGTCAACTATGACAAACTTAATGAAATCACTCAGGACTCTGACACAAGCCCAGTTCTCTTTCTTTCCTGCCTCACAGAAGCCTTACAGAAATTTAACATCTTAGACTGCATCTAACCAGAGGGAACCCTCCTCCTGAACACTCATTTTATATCCTAATCAACCCCCAACATTCGCTGCAAATTTCAAAAGGTAGACATAGGTTCACAAACCCTTCAAAAAGACCATGTTACCCTGGCTTTTAAGATCTTTAATAATTGAGATGATCTCATCCAAAAACAAAGGCGAGATCAGGTCTCTGAGACCCAGAAGGCGGCCTTCCGGCTTTTAGCCATTGCTCTCATGAGCACCAAACAAAGTGCTGATCCTCCAACTAAGGGTAAGGCAGGGGCTAAGCCTCTTTCAGATCCTCCTTCAAATGCAGCAAGGAAGGACACTGGGCCAAGTCCTGCCCAAACAGGCACCCCTGCCTGGCCCTTTACCCATTTAGCCACCTCACCTCTATAGTGCACCTTATTAGACACCCTTTTATCCACTCTTTTCTCTTTCTACCTCTGTGCCCAACTGGGGCTAGTATGCATTCCCTCATAAAGCCCAGTTATCCCAAACCATAGTCACCTACCTCAGTTTCTTTCTCACCCTACTAAGCCCAGCTATTACTGTGGACCGTAAACATCTTATCTCCTTTATGACTGTTCCCTCCTCTAGATAAGAAATACTGTCCTTTATTAGGCTTCCTGGGTACTTTTCACCTTTGGATTCCCAACTTTAGTCTTCTCCCAAGGCCCCACTATGACATGGCAAAGGGACCCCTCACTGAGCCTTTAGATCCCAAGGCAAGGATTTTCACCCCCTTTCATGCTCTGAAAGCTATCCTCACCTCAGTGCCTTCCACCCAACCCCTTTCCAAAAAACAACTTTCTTTTCTGCAAAACAGAAAACATGCAATTAACAGTCCTGCTATCAGAAGCTGAAGTCATTATCACCCAAATGTTAGCATGTTACTCCAAGGAAAAATATGGCAGTTTTTATTTATTATTTATTTATTTATGAAATTCTTTATTGTTTAAAGTATTACATATGTCTCCTTCTCTCCGCCCTCCCGCCTCCCATTTACCTCTCCCTGTTGTGAATGGTAAGAGTTATTTCTTTTTTAGAAGTGTAGTATTCCATTGTGTAGATGTACCACTGTTTTTTAATCCACATATCTGCTGATGGGCACTTAGGCTGTTTCCAAATCTTAGCTATTATAAATTGTCCTGCTATGAACATAGGGGTGCATATATCTTTTCTGATTGGTGTTTCTGATTCTTAGAGATATATTTCTAGACATGGGATTACTGGGTCTAATGGGATTTCATTTTTAATTTTTGATGAAACTCCACAGTAGCTGCACCAGATTGCATTCTCACAAGCAGTCTGAGGGTTCCTTTTTATCCACATCCTCTCCAGCATGTGTCATTGGTGGATTTGTTGAGAATAGCCATTCTGACAGGTGTGAGATGGTACCTCCTTATTGTTTTGCATCTCTTGAATGATTAGTGACTTTGACCATGTTTTCATATGTCTCTTGGCCTTCTGTATGCCCACTTTTGAACAGAGTCAATTTAGGTCCTTTGCCCATTTTTTTTATTGGATTCTTTGTCTTCCTTTTGTTAAGATGTATGAGTTCCCTATAAATTTTGGAGATTAGACCCTTATTAAAGATAACATTGGCAAATATGTTCTCCCTTGCAGTGGGCTTTCTTGTTGTTTTGTTGATGGTTTATTTTGCTATGCAGAAGCTTTTTATTTTGATGTAGTCTCATTTGTTTATTTTCTCCTTAGTTTCTGTTATCCTAGGAGCTGTATCACTAAAGATATTGCTAGGACATATGTTTGATATTTTGCTACCTGTGAATTCTTCTAAGTTTTTATGGTTTCCATACTTATGTTAAAGCTTTTTATTCATTTTGAGGTTATTTTTATGTATGGTGTAATTTACTGGACTAGTTTCATTTAAAAATATGGCATTTTTAAATACAAGTGGATGGACACCTGGAAACTGCAATCCTAGAAAGGCTGCAGGGCCTTCTCCCTCATCCCTCGCCTTTTCTTCAGCCTCCTGCCTATCCATAAAGTCTTTAGTAAATTAAAGGCTTTGGAGCATTGCTGGGTTAAATGATAAACATCTAAATATTTTAAAATAACATAAAATACTGAAACATTGATTGCTAGACAAGTTTTAATTTGCCTGCTCTTATTATAGCTTTTATTACATATGGTCTCTTGTACTTTGTTGAAGGTATAATTTCTGGAAAGTACTAGTAAGAGTGTTTCATAAATGTAAATATGGGTTGTTTACTTTTTTGCTTCAGCTGGTTATTTGTGAATGGATAGAAGGTTTGTGAAAATTGCAGGAAAGTTTTTCCAGTGAGTCAGAACCTGATCTCCTCTGATGTCTCACGGGACCCCTTCTCTTCTAGTAAGCTAAAGCAACCCCACCCAACCTCTCTCCTATTACTTATCCCTTAAGTTGAAACCTAGACTTTATTTCCATGGCTCATTCATGGTCATTGACATTATCATCAAAAGCCTCAACAGGTCTTCTTGCTTGATATTTAGGAACTTCTCTCCTCTTTTCTAGCCTTCTTAAAAGTCATATACTGTAAAGGACACCAACTAGGGAAAGGTACCATAATACAGTGAAATAACAAAACAGACCAACAGGCCAAGGCCATGGTTCAGAGGAAACCTCCATCTCCTCAACTCTTAGCTATACCTCATATAACCCAAATACATGCCAAAGAAACTTTAGACTATATTAGCTCTTGAAGCCACTTAGAAAGATTTATAGTTAAAATTTCAGGGAAAGGATATCCTTCCCCAGGGACAGGCTTTTGTGAGCTATTCACAATTCCCTACATATAGGGAATTCCTAAAACCTCTCATCACACATCCTAGCCTCACCTCCCTACTACAAGATATCACAAAAACCTGTTCTACTTGTTACTCAGTATCTCTCCAAGGACAGGTTAGACCTCTTCATTGCCTTACTCATTTGGCAAGGGGCCAAATCCCCAGATAAGACTAGCAAATTGATTAAAAAAACAACAACAAATATTTCTTAAGCCTTGTAGATACCTCTCTGGTTGGGTAGAAGCATTCCTCACTATGTCTGAGAAGTTCTCCAAGGTCATTCAAGCTCTCATTCAGCATATCTTTCCTACATTTGCTCTACTCACCTAATTAAAATCAGATAATGGACCTGCTTTCATGTCTCAGATAACTCAACAGGACTCCACTTTGAACCTCCAGTGGAACTTACTACTCCTCCCAATCACTGGCCCCAACCTTCAGACAACATGGAAAATACAAATTCATTAATTAACTCTCACCTAACTAAATTAACTCTCAAAACTAAAGAACCTTAAATTGTTCCCTTATCTCTAACCCTTATGCATATCAGGGCAATACCTAGTTGCCCTTTGTATTCATGTATAGAAGACCCTTCTTATTAGGAAGTTTCCCTTCCACGGAGACCTTTCTAGGAGACTATATTCCCATTTTCAACCTCGTTTGTGACCTTGTAAAGGTTATGGGAGACATCTCCACTACTCCTCTATAGCCAGGGGACTGGGTCCTCCTAAGGCAATCCATCCATCAAATAATATAAAGCCCCAAAGGCAAGACCCTTATACCTACTCCAACTACAGTTAAACTACAGTGGTACCTCCAGATATGTTAGTGCCCTAACATACGAGATTTTTGAGATACGAGCCGTCGAGCGAGCGATTTTTGCTTTGAAATACCAGCAACATTTGAGATAGGAGTAATCACGCAGATCGACCGGCTGCACACGACCCACCAGTTTACCGTGACTCGAGCATCTCATAGTTTCCCACACCTCAAGGTTACAGAATGAATTAAACTCGTATCTCGAGGTACCACTGTATTAGGCATACCCCATGGTTCCACCTTTCCATATTAAAACCCATCCCAGGAACACATCCATCACATAAGCTGGAGTCTCCTAAGTATTATAGCTACCAAATCAGGCCCACCAGACACTGTCTTACCCACATCCCAGAAGAAGAAGATGAATGGGTGACCATCTCTGCATGTGTTCCTTATGTATTGACCTTACTAACCCTAACCTCCTTGAAAGCCCATCTCTTCTCCCAATATAAACCCTTCATTCAGGTCCTATTTCCTGCCCCACTCTCCTTTCACATCAGGATTCTCACCTTTCTGTGGTATTCCCTTGATTACTCATGGAATGATATTTCCTTCTTTCTAGATTCTGAACACATTTTTTCCCCACCTTGGGACAATCCCAAGCCTGGAAGGAGAGATTAGCTCTCCTTCTCATTTTATTCCAACCCTCGTCTCCTACACCCATAAGGAACCTGTACTCATCTTTAATGAACACTTAACCTTACCACTTTCCTCTTAAACCAGACCAATCCGACCTTTGCCAAGAATTGCTGGGTCTGCCTTTTCCTGTCCTTTTCAGCATATACATCATCCCTATACCAATCAAGAGAGGGAATCAGACAAAAATCACTCTTTTAAATCACCTTTTTATAAAAAGAAAAGGGAATTGTATTTCTCAAAAAGGCAGACACCCTTCTAGGTAATTATCTTACAGCCAAGACAAATCAAGCCTCCCTTATTTTCTGTACTTATATTCTATCTCTTACTAAGGTAGCTTCTTACTCCATCCTAGTCACAGGCCCTAGCACTCTATACACCACACTAATCACCCAAGCTCCTTTATGCTTTACAAGGTCACAGGACAATATATCAACAGGCCACGCCCCCATTATCAGCTTGGAACACCACAGTTAACTTAAAATTACAGAATGGCCATTGGTCCCAGTGAATTGACTACCAGGTCTCCCCGGAAGCCAATGGTTATTTCCTACAGCTGGTTCGTTTTATTTCTTATTCAACCTCCCAGGCCTGAATCTTCAACTGCTCCTTTCCTTCCCTTGTGTTTTTCCCTTGGATAACAGCATATTTTAATATTCTGGCCCACTTTCACTACAATGCAATCTTAACCACTTACTGTCACCCCTTATTGGTAGCACCGTGGTGACAACTCTCTCAGATTGGAGTGTGGAACTGTTTTAGTCCATCTCTTGTCTCTACACCGTTCAGTTTATCTCCATGATCAGGGATTCTTCCTCTGTGGGGAGAACATATACATCTGTCTCCTCAGCAACTGGACAGAAACCTGTATTCTCATCCATCTCTCACCCGATGTTGATGTAGCCCCCAATAATCAGTCTTTATCTGTCCCTGTAATCCATTATATCCAACACAAAAGGGCAATCCAGATAATTCCTCTCCTCATAATCCTTAGCATCACAGCAGGTTATGGGACTGGCATAGGGGGCTTAACCACTGCTCTACCATATTTTGGAATACTATCTTAGGATCTATAGGAAAGTTCTGGATGCCTAACAAAGGGCAAAACTGAGAAAACAAGAACCTCACTTCCAGGGTAATTTATCCTCCCCTTTCATATCAGACAACTGATATTTTTTTCCCTTAAAAAACATCTAGATCTCAGTTTCATTTCAGCTCCAGGCCCAAAAAAGCAGCAAAACCAGACAAGTTACAGTCTCAGAACCAGCTTTTACCAAGTCACTCAACAGGATCACTTTTGTGCTTTCACCAACAAGTTTCTCATACTGCTGCAACCCCTCACTCCAACCAGAAGGAATCTATACAGTGTTCCAGCTGACTGTAATCAAAGTCCATCCCTCTGTGATCTCGACATCCCCCTTCAGCAGGAAGTAATTACAGAAGATATGACCTTCACCCCTCTTTCATTAAACAAAAAGACTGGAATGTTAACAAAAAAGTCTGACCAAATAATTGAATAGATAACCTCTCTCCTGAAAACTGACCTTTAGGCCACTTCACAACAGACTTCCCCTTTCACGTAGACCACATTCCCTTTTGCTAAGACCACATTTTACGTTATAATACCATTACCCTTCCCCTCTGGATCTTCCTAGAATACAGACCTGCCCAAAGTATGCTTTGCCCAGAAAAGGCTAATCAAGAGTCCTTTAAAATCTCTGACTCCCATCCCTGTGGTCTGGTGCCATTTTAGGATTCAGTCCATCTGGTATCCAGATGACCTAATACATTTTTTAATCCCTTACCATTTTGGCCTTATGTGTTCCTCCTTCAGTGATGCTAACATTTATTATGGTATTTATGCATGTGAAACTCTTGTTTATCCTATTTGGAGTTTGTTGAACTTCCCACATGTGTACATTTATGTTTTTCAATAAATTTGGGACCTTTTCAACCATATTCCTTTGAATGCAGGTGTGGGCAGAAATAAGTTTACAGTTGCACTACAAATAAATAATACAATAAGTAATGAATAACAATACCAGAATAAACTCTGTGCTCCACATAATCACAATGTAAACCTACTTTTGCCCATTTCTGTAATTTTTTTAAAAAAATTTTATTGATTTTTCACAGGGAGGAAGGGAGAGGGATAGAGAACTAGAAACATCGATGAGAGAGAGACATCGATCAGCCGCCTCCTGCATGACCCCTAATGGGGACGTGCCCACAACCAGGATACATGCCCTTGACCGGAATCGAACCTGGGACCTTTCAGTCTGCAGGCCGACACTCTATCCACTGAGCCAAACCGGTTTCAGCTGTAATTTTTTTCCTGATTCTTTCTCTCTTTCTTCTCTTTCTGATACTCTCATCAAATATATGTTGATGTGATTAATAATGATCTATGTTGTCCTAAACTCCTCATTCATTATTTTTTTACTCCTTTTTTCTCTGTCCTTAGATTACACAATCTTCATAAATCTATATTCAAGTTTGTGAATTGTTTCTTCTGCTAATTCAAGTATATTGCACAGTTATCCTAGTAACTTTTTATTTAGTTATATTTTTCAACTTCAGATTTCCATTTGGTACTTTTTAATTTTTTATATATTTATTGATATTTTGTATTTGAGTTATCATTTGTCACCAAACTTTCTTTTACTTCTCTAATAATGGTATCCTTTATTTGGACATGTTTATAATGGCTACTTTGAAATAGTCAAATCTGACATTGGCATCTGGTTACTCTCATAGATCATTTCTGTTGCCTGCTTCCCTTTCTTCCACCTGGATTTGCATATTAACTTACCAGTTTATTAGCACATTTGGACATTTTAGATATTATATTGTAGCAGCTCTTGGCATAGTTACCACTTCCCTTGAGGCTTTGTGTAATGTCAGTAGTCTTGATCCAGCATCTAGAAGATTCAGCAAGTCCCTGTTCAGGTGCCATTTAATGCCAGTGTTTTTTTTTTTTTTTTTTTTAGAAATTACAGGTTTTCTATCTTTAATACAAATTAGGTATTTTATGATTTGAACAAGAAACCATATTAAAGGTGACCACATCACTCTTTTTTCAGCCTGATTTTAAAAAGTACCTTTTAATATAACAATTTCTTTATAATTTCGCCTATTAATTAAATTTTCTCCATTATAATTTGACTTAAACAAAAAGTATCACCCATGTACTAATGGATCCATGGGCTTCCGAAGCTGACATGGGCTTTATGCATAGTTAATCTTACCACCATCACTGGTGTTGTTTTATCCACTCAGGTGAATACTTTTCTTCCAAATTTCCATCCTTGTCTCAAGCGCCATTTAATACCGGTGGTCTAGATCCAGCATCTAGAAGGGTTATACAGAAGAGGCTGTATATAAATTAATCAAGAGTCCAGAAATGAAACATAATTTTGGAAGGCATTATAGGGAGTCAGAAAAGACTTAGCTAAAGGAACTAAATTCTTTTTGTCTCAGGACCCCTTGCTTTTTTTAAAACACAATTTGTCCTAAGGCAAGGTAAATATACACATCAAAGGCCAGGGTTTTGTACACAAATCTACTGTCAGATTGATGGAGTTACCTCTGGCTGTTCAGGTGTTTGGCCAGGAGGAGGCAATAATATGTAGATTAAGATACCCGCAGCTGTCTGACAGCAAGCAATCAATTTATGTATCCTTTTCAGGTTTGGGGAAATGCATTTTAGCTATTCCCAGATGATTCAACCGTGCTGACATGCTGGAATTGGCTTCTGGCATTTGTGTACTTGTTAATTTAATTTCCCTGTTCATTTGTTTAGTAACTGGATTGATTACTGTGGTAAAATCTTTGTCTTATCTCACCTGCACAGTGTGAAGCTGCTTATGTTGTTTTCCAGTGAATATATCCACAGTCATGTTGGGATGATAATGAGTTTAGCAGGGCTTTCTTTGACTGTCTTTTATCATAACCACACTGCATTGTCTGGCCAGTATTTGATATATACTCTAATTTTATGAAGGCTCCTCTCCACTCTTTCCCCAGTTTGCTCCTGCAAACTACTCTATCGTTTAATCTCTATTTCCAATAAATCTTTTTACCTCCTTTCAATTGCCTCTCAACTACAACCTTCACTATTTTTGAGGTGTCCTTAACCTTCAACTTCTCTGCATTTTATTTCAAATGATATTAGTTCTTTGGGGAAATAACAGAAACTTTTATAACTTGCTTCTCTCTGTTAAACACCTCTAAGCCATGATTCAGGAGCTGGGAATGATAGAATGCTATGCTTTTTGCATGACACCACTATTTAAGAGCTTAGTGCTCAGTGAGAAAGGAGGGCAGTAGCCACAAGTCTTCTTGATTGTTGAGACAGGACAATTGAGTATACCCTGGAGACTGAGTCTGCAGAACTCTGCATGCTGTTATACCAGAAGTAGAATCTTTTTTATATTAACTTTGTCTTCAGATGGGTTATTAGTCCTATACTTCAATGCTGAAGATATTCTATGTATGAACTATATGATTGCAATAAATACAATTGCAGATTTATTGTGTAGACTGAATGTAAAGTTTTCAAAATATTAATGACTTCTCAGAGAAAAGGCAGATAGTTTTCTAAAAGCAGCTGGTGGCCTGTTTTGGGGGTAAGAAATTATGTTTTGTAACTCTTAGTAACCACATGATGGGTCTTGTATATAAAAAAATAATATTTTTCTAGTCCTGGCTGGTGTGGCTCAGTTGATTGCATGTAATCCTATATACTGAGAAGTTGTTGGTTTGATTCTTGGTTAGAGCACATGCCCAGGTTTCGGGCTTTATCCCCAACAGAGAGCTACAGGAGGCAGGCAATTGATGTTTTTCTCTCTTATAGATGTTTCTCTCTTTCCCTCTCCCTTTTTCTCTCTCTGAAAACAATAAAAACATATTTAAAAAAGTTATTTTGCACTTTACACTCTGCATTTATAACAGTGGCACTATAAAGTTAAAGGACAAAATGTGAGAATAAAAGAGAGGTAAAAATGGCTTTAATCCATTCAAAATTCATTTGAATGAAATGTCTTGAGTTGGATAAAATAATAGAATAATTTTAGAAATAATTTTAATGATTAACTCATGATAATAGTATATTAAAAATTCTATTCATTGTTCTCTTAGTGTTCATTTGTCAATCTATTTTTACTTTAAAATAATGTATGTAAAACATATACTTCATTAGAAAGGACATTCAGCAAGGTTTTGGATGAGAATAAAGTGAATTAAGGCATTTATTCAGAAGATACCAGATGTTTTCTCAGGAGTCCTGAATTCCTAACCACAGGTTAGTGTCTGCCAGTTTTGAGTGTTAAGTCTCAAAAAATAAACACATTGGGATTAATGCAAATTAAATTAGAAAGAAAAAAGTAATTATCCAGGACTTATAATGGTCAAATGAAGAAACAATATGACTGTCCTTTATACAAGAAATACTGTTGATCTTCTATGAACAAGGTAGGTTCCTTTGATGTATTATTATTATTACCAGAGGCCTGATGAATGAAATTCATACAAGAGTAGGCCTTCCTTCCCCCAGCTGCTGCCACTAGCTTCCCTCTGGCACTTGGGACCCAGGCTTCCCTGGCTTTATCCAGAAGGACATCTGGTCTAATTAGCACATTATACTTTTATCATTATAGATTTGTAGCTCTGAGAGGTAGTGCTGAATTAGCTAGGTCTTCTTGACTTCCTATCCCCTATTCCTAAAGGTACACTTGAAAAAACAGCTGGATGTGCTTAAGGAATAACTTCTATAAAACAAACACACAAAACACTGCCTAACAGAAGTTGTGGCTTAATACATCTACAAAAATAAGCATTGGCCTATGTGCTCAAAATAGTTCTTGTCAGGTGGGAGGGCAGGTGGAGGCCATGCTGATAAAATGTAGGTCAATCTTGGTTAAACAAATAATTGCATGGGCTGAAAATATTTTGGACTCTCCTGACATTTTTATTTGTTTGTTTCCATAGGAATTTGGCTGGGAAGGGAGACTGAGAAAAGATGATAATTTACTGCATTTCTTCACATTGATTCATTTATTTATCCAAGCAAGCACTGATTTCACATGCTGAAGATTTACTGCAGAGTTGAACAGAGTAGAAAATAAATTAGGGCCCATTAGGGAACTCACAATAATGCTGAAATCTGAGGCTAAACCTAATTCCCATGTAAGTCAAGCTTATTCTTGACATTGTTTTTGTGCTGTCGGGAATGAAATTTTGTTTGGGTTAATTTAAACTGCACTGAGTGGCAATAGCAAGCCAGTCTATGTCACTAATAAACATTATCTGCAAAAAGAAGTAAAAATTAGTAGTTATAGAATAGTCATGGAGATGTAAGTATAGCAAATGTTATGAAGTCAATAATATTGTGATAATTGTATATGGTGCTAGTTGGGGTACTGGAAACATTGAGGGGAACACTAAGTAAATAATATGATTGTCTAGCCACTGTGCTGTACACCCAAATGCAATCCAAAGTGAAAATGAAGAAAAGAAGAAAAATAAAGCATTGCTTTTTAGAGGTATAGAATTTTAGATCTGGTTTAAGTTTCTGATTTTATAAATAAAAAATTGACCGTCCAAGGTCACACATACTGTTATCATCTCTCCCAAGATAACAAAACAGTTTTTAGTATTTGGGGTGATATGTACTTTTAAACAAAATGTACAAAATATATGCATATGTGCACATGTTTGGTAGCAAAAAGCCAACAATATCTATTAAGTGACTATTGGTTAACTTATAGCTAAACTATTCCCATAATTTTTTGTTATGTTTTGTAACTCTTAGTAACCACATGATAGGTCTTGTATACTAAAAAAGTAATATTTTTCTAGTTCTAAAATTTCAGGACTAGCTAAAACTTCATTGGCTTCAGTTTTGATTTGGACAGTTAACGCATGTGTTTTCTTGAGCAACCATAAACTATACATGAAGTGTTCTTGAGCCTTTTAGCCATACCTAACAGTAAGTACATTTGTAGTAATTGCAAATATCAAAGTATATAGCTACATAACTAACTCATTTTCTGATAGTGCAAAAATCATGATATAATTTTTTAAAAATCTGTTCAGCTGCAAACATGGTATACAGGCATCTGAGTTCATTGTGGAAGATGTACATTACTGAAATGTGAATTTATAGCTGAATAGTTAAGGAGTCCTAAGAAAACCAATTCTATATATTTATACATTCCCTCTGAAATCTTGTGCTCTTCATCAGACCTTTGAATGAATTTGAGTACAATAGAATATGGTGGGGATCTTGGCTCCACTTGTTCTATTTGTGGCTCCATTTGTGATAAAAATGAGTGTCATTTTTACACAAGAGATTATTGAGATTTGAATCTGAAATAAGAGAAATTTATTTCCCAATGCAACAGAATTTTAGAGCAGAACTATACAATAAAGGTAATTTTAAAAGGATTAGGTGCTAATTGTCTGAGTGATGCAAATCAAAACAACAATGAGGTACCACCTCACACCTGTCAGAATAGTTATCATCAACAAATCAACAAACAACAAGTGCTGGAGAAGATGAACCCTCCTTCAATGCTGGTGGGAATGCAGAATGGTGCAGCCATCATTGGGAAAGAGTATGGTGTCTAATTAAAAAATTAAAAATGGAACTGTCATTTGACCTAGTAATACCACTTCTAGGAATATATCCCAAGAAAACAGAAACACCATTCAGAAAGGATATATGCACCCCTATGTTCATAGCAGCACAGTTTACCATAGCTAAGATTTGGAAACAGTCTAAATGCCCATCAGTAGATGAGTGGATTAAAAAACAGTGGTACATCTACACAATGGAATACTATGCTGCTATAAAAAGGAACTCAACATTTGCAACAGCCTGGATGGGACTGGAGAGCATTATGCTAAGTGAAATAAGCCATTCAGTGAAAGAAAAATACCACATGATCTCATTTATGGATAATAAAGAACATCAAAAACTGATGAACAAAAATAGATACAGAAGCAGATAAGCATTGAACAGACTGTAAAATGACAGTGGGGAGGCTGGGGAGGTTTGGAGGTTAGGAGGAAGTAAGACATCAACAGAAGGACTTGCATACATGCGTATATGCATAACCAATGGACACAAGACACTGGGAGGAGCGTGAGGGCATGTGCTGGGGGGTTAGGGAGGCTGGGGGAAGGTCAATTAAGGGAAAAAAAGAGACGTATGTATCACTATATGTACTACTATTTGTAATACTTTAAATAATAAATAAAAATAAATAAAATAAAATAAAATTCAGCTGGGCAAAAACAAAAAGAATTAAATGGTATTAGATTTTATTATGTGATCAGAGATCACTAATTAGAAGACACATATGTCAAAGCATACCATGATTATTATTGACATTCATAGAATATAAAATATTAATTATAATTTAATTTTATAGCAAAGGAGACTTTAATCTGAGAATAAAAATCTTGTGTTTTTTTAAATTTATCTTTATTGTTGAAGTATTACAGATGTCCTTTTTGTATATTTGTTTTTCTCATGACCTCTTCCAATCCACACAGGCCCCTCCCATGCATTTACCACTTTACTATCTATGTCCATGAGCTATGCATATCCTATCTAATAAAGAGGGAATATGCAAATTGACCATCACATCATTACAAAGATAGTGGCACCCATAGCAACAAGATGGTAGCACCCAGTCTCCTTAGCCTTGCTGGAGTCCCCAAGTCATTTCAGTCCCGCCGTGAGGTGGCAGGCACGTCGTGTGGCCAGACCCACCTTCAGGAATCCCACAGTCCTTTTAGTCCAGCCAGGGGGGTGGCAGGTGCACAGTGTGGCCAGACAAGCCCTCAGCCCCCTAGCCACCCAGGGCTGGCCTGAGGCGCAGGCAAGCCTTGGATGGCTCAGGTAACCACGACTGGCCAAGGCTTGCTCTGCCGGTAGTGGCAGCAGCAGAGGTGTTATGGGGGCATCACCTTCCCCTGATCACCAGGTCACTTCTCACCCTGAGGGTTCCTGAACTGTGAGAGGGGGCAATCCAGGCTGAGGGATTCTCCTTCCAGTGCATGAATTTTCATACACTGGGCCTTTAGTATTCACATACATTCCCCTATTAATCACTCACCTCCAATTCCCTACCTCTACCTTCCCTCTGAAATTTGTCAGTCTGTTCCATGCTTCTGTTTCTGGATCAGTTTTGTTAATCAGTTCATTTTGTTCATTAGATTCCACATATGAGTAAGATAATGTGATATTTATTTTCTCTGACTGGCTTATTTCAGTGATCATAATACCTCCAGGTTTACCCATTCTGTTGCAAATGGTAAGAGTTCTTTCTTTTTTTACAGATGCAATGGAATCATTGTGTACCATGGCCTTTTTTTTTTTTTTTTTTTTTTTTTACCTATTCTTCTGCTGGTAGACACTTTGGCTGTTTCCAAATCTTAGCTATTATAAATTTCACTGCTATGAACATTAAGGGTACATATATTCTTTCTGATGGATGTTCTAAAAGTAAGATCACTGGGAATTCCATTTTGAATATTTTGAGAAAACTCCATGCTGTTTTACCCAGTGGCACCAGTCTACATTCCCACCAGCAGTGTATTAGGATTCCCTTTTCTCCACATCCTCACCAATACTTGTCTTTTGTTGATTTGTTGATAATAGTTATTCTGACAGGTGTGAGGTGATACCTCACTATATTTTTAAATTACAACTCTTGGATGATTGTTAATTTTGAGCATTTTTTTTCATATGTCTATTGGTCTTTTGTATTTCCACTTTGGAGAATTGTCTATTTAGGTCCTTTGCCAATTTTTAATTGGATTATCTTCCCCCCCTTTTTTTTTTAAGTTGCATGGGTTCCTTATATATTTTGAAAATTCACCTCTTCTTAGATGTACCATTATGTCCTCCCATGCAGTGGGCTCTTTTTTCATTTTGTTGATGGTTTCTTTTGCTGTACAAAAACTTTTTATTTTAATGCAGTCCCATTTGTTTATTTTCTTTTTAGTTTCCTGTGCCCTAGAGATGCATCAGTAAACATATTGCTTCCAAATATGTTTGAGATTTGGCTGCCTATGGTTTCTTCTAAGATTTTTTTTTGGCTTTATGAGTTATATTTAAGTCTTTTATGCATTTGGAATTTATTATTGTGTATAGTATAAGTTGGTTGTCTAGTTTCATTTTTTTGCATATACTTCTCAAAATTTTCCAACACCATTTATTAAAGAGACTATCTTTATTCTATTGTATGCTTTGCCTCCTTGTCAAATATTAATTGAGCATAATAGCTCGGGGTGATTTCTGAGTTCTCTGTTCTATTCCCTTGATTGATATGCTTTGTTCTTGTGCCAGTACCAGGCTGTTTGAGCACAGTAGTTTTGTAGTATAATGTGATATCTAGTATTTTTATTTCTCCAATATTGTTCTTTCTCAAGATTTCTGAGGCTTTGGGGGTCTTTTATGGTTCCACATAAATTTTTGTAGTGTTTGTTCTAAATCTATGAAATATGTTGTTGGTATTTTAATACGGATTGCATTGAATCTACAGATTGCTTTGGGTAATATAGACATATTGATGTTGATTCTACCCATCCATGTACATTCTTCTACTTGTTTATATCTTTCCTTATCATCTTTATCAATGCACTATAATATTCCAAGTAAAGGTTTTTTTACCTCCTTGGTTAAGTTTATTACTAAGTATGATATTTTTGTTGTTGTTGTTGCAATGGTAAATGAGGCTGTTTTTATTGTTTTTAATTCTTAGAGATCAATATTGATATATAAAAATGTTTATTTCTGTATATTTCTACAACACTAACTTTATTTATTAAATCTAGTAGCGTTTTTGTTGAGTCTGTAGGGTTTTCTATGTATAATATTTTGTCATCTGCAAATAATGACAGTTTTACATCCTTGTTTCCAAATTTTCTTCCTCTCTGATCACTGTGACTAGGACTTCCAGTATTATGTTGAATAAGAGTGGTAATGGTTTAAGATTTTGCCCATTGAGTATGATGTTGACTGTAGGTTTGCAATATATGGCCTTAATTATGTTGAGATATGATCTCTCTATTTCCACTTTGCTGAGAGTTTTTATCAAAAAAGAGTGTTAAATTTTGTTAAATTCTCTGTGTCAATTGATATGATCATCTGATTTTTGTCTTCCAAATTATTTTTTACAATATATTTCTGTATTGATTTCAGAGGAGAAGGAAGGGATAAGAAGAGAGAAACAGAAACATCAATGATGAGAGAGAATCATTGATCAACTGCCTCTGGCATGCCCTCTAATGGAGATCAAGCCTGCAATCCAGGCTTATGTCCTTGGCTGGAATTGAACCTGGAATCCTTCAGTCTGCAGGCTAATGCTCTATCTACTAAGCCAAGCTGGCTAGCACCCAAATTCTTTATTTAATTTATAGTATTCATTGATTTGTGGATATTGTACCAGCCTTTCATCCCCAGAATAAATTCCACTTGGTCATGGTGTATGTGTTTTTGAAGTATTGCTGGATGTGATTTGTTAATATTTTGTTGAGGATTTTAGCATTTAAGTTCATCAGTGTTATTGGCCTGTTACTCTCTTTGTAATAATGGCATTATCAGGTTTTGGAATTAGGGTAATGCTGGCTTCTTCAAAAGAGCTTGGAAGTCTTCCTTTCTTTCCTGTTGAAATTTTTAGAATAGTTTTAGAAGGATAGGTGTTTCTTTTTTTCTTTTTCTTTTGTGTAAAGCATTACAAATAGTTACAAATAGTTGGACATATGTCTCCTTTTCCTCATTGACCTCCCCCAGGCCTCCCCTACCCCACAGCACATGCCTTCACCCCCGCCACTCAGTGTCTGTGTCCATTGGTTATCCTTATATGCATGCATTCAAGTCCTTTGGTTGATCTCTTAGCATCACCCCAACCTTCTCTTGCCTTGCAGCTATAGTTTGACAGTCTGTGCTATGCTTTTTTGTCTCTGTATCTATTTTTGTTCATCAGTTTATGATGTTCATTATATTCCACAAATATTGAGGTCATGTAGTATTTATCTTTCTCTGACTGGCTTATTTCACTTGGCATAATACTCCCCAGTTCCATCCATGCTGTTGTGAATGGTAAAAATTCCTTCCTTTTTTACAGCAGCATAGTATTTCATTGTGTACCACAGGTTTCTAATCCACCTATCTGCTGGTGGAAATTTAGGCTGTTTCCAAATCTTACCTATTGTTACGGGGGCTGCTATGAACATAGGAGGTGCATATATTCTTTCTGATTGGTGTTTCTGTTTTCTTGGGACATATAATTAGAGTGGTATTACTGGGTCAAATAACAGTTCCATTTTTAATTTTTTGAGGAGATGCCATACTATTTTCCACAGTGGTTGCACCAGTCTGTATTCCAACCAGGAGTGCAAGAGTGTTCCTTTTTCTTCCCATCCTCTCCAGCACTTATAGTCGATTTTTTGATAGCCATTCTGACAGGTGTGAGATGGACCTCATTGTTGCTTTGATTTGCATCTCTAGAATGATTAGTGACCTTGAGCATGTTTTCACATGTCTCCTGTCCTTCTGTATGTTTTTTTCGAAAAGTATCTATTTGGATCCTTCACCCATTTTGTTGATTGGATTGTTTATCTTCCTTTGGCAAGTTGAATGAGTTCCCTATAAATTGTGGAGATTAAACTCTTATTGGAGATAACATTGGCAAATACATTCTCCCATGCAGTGGGCTTTCTTGTTGTTTTGTTGATAGTTTCTTTTGCTGTGCAGACATTTTATTTTGATGTAGTCCCATTTGTTTATTTTTTTCTTAGTTTCTATTACCCTAGGGGTTGTGACAGTAAAGACATTGTGAAGACTAATGTCTGGTATTTTGCTGCCTATGACTTCTTCTAAGATTTTTTTGGTTTCCCTTCTTACGTTTAAGTCCTTTATCCATTTTGCATTTATTTTTTGTGTATGGTGTAAGTTGGTGATCTACTTTCATTTATTTGTGTGTATCTGTCCAATTTTCCCAACATCATTTATTGAAGAGACTGTCTTGACTTCATTGCATGCTCTTACTTCCTTTATCAAATATTAATTGAGCATAATGACTTGTGTTGATTTCTGGGTTTTCTGTTCTATTCCACTGGTCTACCTGTCTGTCCCTATGCCAGTAGCAGGTAGATTTGAGAACAGTGGCTTTGCAGTACAACTTGATATCTTGATCCCTCCAACTTTGTTCTTTTTTTTTTTCAGGATTGCTGTGGCTATTTGGGGTCTTTTTTTTTGTTCCAGATGAATTTTTGGAATGTTTGTTCTAGGGCTTTGAAGTATGCCATTGGTAATTAATGGAGGTTACATTAAATTTATAGATTGCTTTGGGTAGTAATCTTTATTGATTAAGGTATTACATATGTGTCCTTATTCCCCCATTACCTCCATATCCCCCCAACTCATGCTCTCATCCTCCTATTGTCTGTGTCCTTTGGCTTATATGCATGCACACAAGTTCTATTGTTGATATCTCCCCCTTATCCTCACCTGCTTTTACCTTCTCTCAGAGTTTTGACAGTCTGATCTACGCTTTTCTGTCTCTAGATCTTTGAAATATGCTGTTTTAAAGGGGAGTGCATTGAATCTATAGATTGCTTTGGGTAGTATGGACATTTTGATGATATTGATTCTACCAATCCATGCACAGGGTATGTTCTTCCATCTGTTTGTTTTTCTCTATCTCATTTTTTTCTATGTCCTATAGTTTTCCATGTATAGGTCTTTTACCTCTTTAGTTAAGTTTATTCCTAAGTATCTTAATATTTTTGGTGTGATGGTAAATGGGATTGCTTTTTTAGCCTTTCTGTAAGTTCATTATTGGTGTATAGAAATGCCATAGATTTCTTGGCATTAATTTGTATCATGCTACATTACAAAAATTATTTATTAAGTCTAATAAATTTTTGATGGATTCTTTAGGATTTTCTATGTGCAGTATCATGTCATCTGCGAATAAGGACATTTTCACTTCTTTTCTAATTTGGATGCCTTTTATTTCTTCTTCTTGTCTGATCACAATGGCTAGTACTTCCAGTACTATGTCAAACAGGAGTGGTAAAAGTGCCCTCTCTTGTTCTTGTTCTTTGGGGAAATGGTTTTAGTTTTGCCCATTGAGTATGATGTTGGCTGTGGGTTTGTCATATATGGCTTTTATTATGTTGAGGTATGATCCTTCTATTCCCACCTTGTTGAGTGTTTTTATCAAGAAAGGGTGTTGGATTTTGTCAAATGCTTTTTTGGCATCAATTGATATGACCATGTGATTTTTATCTCTTAATTTGTTTATGTGATGGATCACCTTTATTGATTTGTGGATATTGTACCATCCTTGCATCCCCAGGATAAATCCTACTTAGTCATGGTGAATGATCTTTCTGATGTACTGATGGATCCAATTTGCTAGAATTTTGTTGAGGATTTTGGCATATATGTTCATAAGGGTTATTGGCCTGTAGTTCTCTTTAATCATGTTGTCTTTATCTGGTTTTGGTATAAGGGTGATGCTGGCTTAATAGAATGAGCTTGGAAGTGTTCCTTCTTCTTGAATTTTCTGGAATAGTCTGAGGAGAATAGGTTTTAGTTCTTCCTTGAATGTTTGGTAAAACTTTCTTGTGAATCCATCTGGCCCTGGGCTTTTGTTTGTTGGAAGCTTTTTGGTAACTGCTTCAATTTTTCCATACTTATCAGTCTATTGAGACTTTTAGAATCTTCCTGACTGAGTTTTGGAAGGTTTTATTTTTTCTAGGAATATGTCCATTTTGTCCAAGTTGTTCATTTTGTTGGAATATAGTTATCCTATATAATAAAAAGGTAATATGCAAATTGACCATCACTCCAACACACAAGATGGTCACTCTATGTGATTAAAGATGGCCACTCCCATGTGGACACAAGATGGCCAGCACGGGAAGGCAGTATGGGACAATCAGGCCAGCAGGAGAGGTCTTTTGGGAAATATCAGGCCTGCAGGGGATGGCAGTTGCGGGGATCCAGACCAGCAGGGGAGGAAAGTTGTGGGGGAACAGGCCTGCAAGGGAGGGCAATTGGGGATGACCAGGCCTACAGGGGAGGGCAGTTGTGTGGGGACCAGGCCTAAAGTGGAGGACAGTAAGTAGTGACCAAGCCTGCAGAGGAGCACAGTTGGGGAAAGGGGGTAGGCCGGCTGGGGAAGACCATTGGTGGCAACCAGGCCTGCAGGGGAGGGCAGTTAGGGGCAACCAGGCTGGCAATGGAGGGCAATTAGGGGTGACCAGACTAACAGGGGAGGGCAGTTTAGGGTGACCAGGCCTGCAGGGTAGTACAGTTAGGGGCAGTCAGGCAGGCAGGGGAACAGTTAGGCATTGATCAGGCTGGCAAGGGAGTGATTAGGGGGTGATCAGGCAGGCAGGTAGGCAGGCAGTTGGGAGCCAGCAGTCCTGGATTGTGAGAGGAATGTCTGAATGCCCATTTAGGCCTGATCCACTGAGGAGTCTCAGATTGGAGAGAGTGCAGGCTGGGCTGAGGGACACACACACCCCAGACCAAATTTTGTGCATCGGGCCTTTAGTTCATAATATTTTTTTTACAATGCTTTGTATTTTTGTGAGTTCATTATTACTTCACCACTTTCATTTCTGATTTTGTTTATTTGGGTTATCTCTCTTTCTTTCCTGATGAGCCATCTTAGAAGATCTTTAATCCTGTTTCATCTTTTCAAAGAACCAACTCTTGGTTTTTATCTCTGGTGTTATTCTTTTAGTTGCTGTCATTTATTTCTGCTCTGATTTTTATTGTTCCCTTCCTTCTACTTACTCTGGGCTTTTTTGTTGTTTCTTTCTATTTTTTTTAAACATATTTATTGAGGAACAATTTATATACCAAAATATTCACCAACATTTTAAGTGTACAATTCAATGATGTTACAGAGTTATTCAACCCTCCCCACAATTTTATGTATTATTTCATTTAATAAATATTTATTGTTCAGATTATTACAGTTGTTCCTCTCCCTCCCTCCCCATAACTCCCTTCCACCCAGCTCCCACTGCCCTTACCTCCCTTCACATTGTCCTCATCCATAGGTGTATGGTTTTTGTCCAGTCTCTCTCTGCACCCTCCTCACCCTTTTCCCCCTGAGAATTGTCAGTCCACTACCTTTCTGTGCCCCTGATTCTATTATATTCATCAGTTTATTCTGTTCACCAGATTTTTTATTCACTTGATTTTTAGATTCACTTGTTGATAGATATGTGTTTGTTGTCCATAATTTTTATCTTTACCTTTTTCTTCTTCCCCTTCTTAAAGAGTACCTTTCAGCATTTCATATAATACTGGTTTGGAGTTGATGAACTCCTTTAGCTTTTTCTTGCCTGTGAAGGTCCTTATCTGCCCTTCAATTCTGAATGATAGCTATCTGGTAGAGTAATCTTGGTTGAAGGTTGTTGCTATTAATCACTTTGAATATTTCTTGCCACTCCCATTTGGCCTGCATAGTTTCTGTTGAGAAATCAGCTGACAATCATATGGGTGCTCCCTTGTAGGTAATTAATTGTTGTTCTCTTGCTGCTTTTAATATTCTCTTTGTCTTTTGCTCTTGGTGTTTTAACGATAATGTGTCTTGGTGTGGTCCTCTTTGGATTTCTTTTGTATGAGATTCTGTGTGCTTCCTGGACTTGTAAGCCTATTTCCTTCACCAGGTGGAGGAAATTTTCAGTCATTATTTCTTGAAATAGGTTTTCAATATCTTGCTCTCTCTCTTCTTCTGGCACCCCCATAATTTTGATTTTAGTACAATTGAAGTTGTCCCAGAGGCTCCTTACACTATCTTCACATTTTTCTATTCTTTTTTCTTTTTGCATGTCCAGTTGAGTCTTTTCTGTTTCTTTGTATTTAAAATCTTTGACTTGACACTTGCATTCCTCTAGTCTGTTGTTAGGTCTCTGTATAATATTTTTTATTTCAGTCATTGTATGTTTAATTTCTATTTGGTACTTTTTCATCTCCTCTTGGTTCTCACTAAATTTATCTAACTTTTCTAGGAAATTCTTGAAAAACATTATAATCATGGTTTTGAACTCTATATCCAGTCATTTGTTTTTCTCAATTTTTTTGTTTGTGATCTGTTCCTTTGTCTCTGCATTTTCCCTGAGTTGGTAGAGTAGCTTTGTGTGTTAGGTGTCTGTATGGCTCAGTACTCCCGCATCCCAAGTTACCTGAGGTGTACTCTCTTGGTCCACCCCTTTGTGGACTATATGTACAGCTTTGTTGCAAGTAAGTTTTGATTGTTGTTGGTATCACTGAGGAGAATTGACCTCCAAGCCAATTAGTTGTGAGGATCTGCTGTGTCTATGCCAGGAGAACTTCTGTGCTGGAATCAGCTTTATGATACAAGACTTGCAAAATTGCAAAAGCCTCTGTGTTCAGCTTGGATGAGGCTGAGTCTCCAGGCTGAGCAGGCAGCCTTGGCTTTCTGTCAGTCCTATCCTATACAGGCCCTGGGTCTGTGTCCCTCGGTAATCGCTGCAGCCTTCTTTGCACATCATGCTCACACGCCTTCAGACCTCTGCCTTTCCAGCTCCCCTGAGTTTCCATGCACTCGGGGACCCGTATAAGTCTTGTTCCCCAGGGTCTCATCCCGAAACTAAGGTTCAGTGCAGTTGGAAATAGATTTCAGCAAGTTGGGAGGTTCTGTCTTCCTCCTGCTAGAGAAAGCCAGTGGGACATTCAGCAGGCAGACCTCTGTGTGTGCACTTGTGCTTGTGTGCCTCCAGACCTCTATCTTATTGGCTCTCTCAAGATTTGTATACTCCTCCCTTTTCACTTTCCATATGAGTCTTGCCTGGAACTGAGGTTCAGTGCAGTCTGAACTAGGGTTAGTGTAGTCAGAAGTTTCCATCTCCATCCTGCTAGAGGAAGCCAACCAGGCACTCTGTCACCGTCCTCTCTATGCACCTGTCGCTGTACCTCAGTTTTTGCAGCTCCTCTGAGTTTCCATGAGCCCCTCTCTTTCCTTCTAGTTGTAGAATTTCCACTCAGTCAGCTTTCCTGTGGTTCTGGATGATGTCCCTGTTCTGTCTTTTAGCTGTAGTTTTGAAATTGCTGTGCAAGGCTGTTTAGGTGTTCACCTATGCCGCCATCTTGATTTCTCTATTTCTTTCTAATTTTTAAATTGTAGGGTTTGATACCTTCTTAAAAGGCTTTTCTTGTTTGTTTATTTTTTAGGTAGCCCTATAATACTATAAACTTCCCTTATGGGACTGCTTTCACTGTGCCCCATAGACTTTGAGTTGTTGTGTGTTCATTTCCATTTGTCTCTGGAATATTTTTTATTTCTTCTTTGATATTTTTGGTAACCCATTCATTGTTTAATAACATGTTAGTTAGCTTCCATATATTGAATATTTTTAATTTCTTTATTTTAGATAATTTCATGCCATTGTGATCTGAATAGATGCTTGGTATGATTTCAATATTCTTGAACTTGTAGATACTTAGTTTGTATCCTAACATGTGGTCTACCTTTGAAAATGTCCCATGTGCACTTGAGAACAATGTGTATTCTGTAGCTTTGGAATGAAATATTCTGAAAATATCAATTTCATCTGATCTAGCATGTCATTTAGGATCAATTTTTCATTATCAATTTGTCTAGATCTCTATCCAGTGATGTCAGCAGGGTAGTAAAGTTCCCTACTGTTATGATATTTCTGACAATCTCTCTCTTAAAATACTACATACAATCTTTTAAAAAACATATTAGAATGCTGCTATATTGGGTGATTATATGTTTACCTGAGTTATATCCTCTTGTTGGATTGATCCTTTTAGTATTATGATTTGGCACTCATTGTCTTTTGAAGAATATTTTGTCAAATATAAGTATTGCCACTCCAATTGCCTGTAAAAATATTATTTCAATCCCTTCATTTTCAGTCAGTATGTGTCCTGTCTGAGGTGGGTCTCCTGTAGACAGCATATTTGTGGGTCGTGTTTGTTATCCATTTAGGTACACTTTGTCTTTTGATTCGAGCATTTAAACCATTTACATTTAATGTTATTATTTAAAGATACTTATTTCTTTTTATTCTTATTCCTTATGTCTGTGTTCTTCTTTTTCTCTCTATTTATTCTTCTTACAGCAGTCTTTTAGCATTTCTTGAAGTGCTGGTTTTGTGGAAATCAACTCTTTTAGGCCCTTTGGTCTGCAAACATTTTATTTCACCTTCAGTTTGGAATGATAGCCTTGTTGGATAGATTAGCCTTGGGTCGTTGGTTTTTATTACTTTGTATGTTTCATGCCATTTCCTTCTGGTATTAAGTTTTTCTATTGAAAAGTCAACTGATAGTTTAATAAGAGCTCCCTTATAGATAAGTTTCTGTCTCTCTCTTACAGCTTTTAAAATTATTTTTTTGTCTTTAATATTTGCCATTTTAGTTATTGTGGACCTAGATTTGGGTCTTTTAGGGTTCATTTTTATTGGATCAGTCTGTGTTTCCTAAACTTGAGAGACTTTTTTCTTCAACCAGTTAGGAAAATTTTCCAGCATTATTTGTTCAAGCAGCTTCTCTACTTCTGCTCCTTATGATACCCCTATAATGAAAATGTTAGCTTTCATGTTGTTAAAAAAGTATTTCAGATTCTCCTCCTGCTTTTTTATTTAGCTTTTCCATTTACTGCTCTGAATGGGTGTGCTTTTTTACCTTGTCTTCTAATTTGCTGTTTTGATACTCAGCTTCTTCTAGTCTACTGTTGAATTATTCTAGGTTGTTCTTTATTTCAGTTATGTAATTCTTCATTTCCAGTGGATTCTTATTTATTGTTTCAAGTTCTCTTTTCATGTTGGTGTAGTTCTCAATAAATCGCTTATAATTCTCATTAAGTTGCTTGTAGTACTCGCTGATTGTTTGTGCACCCTTATTACCATTACTCTAAATTCTTTATCTGATAAATTGCTTGCCTCCCTTTCATATAGTTTCTTTTCTGGCTATTTCTCCTTTTGTTTCATTTAGAGGTTATTTCTCTGTCTCCCCATTTTGATGTTCCTTTGTATTTGTTTCTGTGTATTAGATCAAAGTTCTATGCCTCGTAGGCTTTGTGGGGTGGTCTTATGTAGTAGGTATTTTGTAGGGCCCAGTGCTACAGTCTTTTTGACTTCCTGAGTTGGGTGCCTAGGAAAGCACCTTACTTGAGTTATTTGCATTCTCCTGTTGTAGTTAGCTCTTGAATGTTATTATCCCATTTGTGGATGGAGTCTCCTTTCAGGCTGACTAACTGTCTCATGACTAACCTTGTTATGTGAGCTGTTGTGGAGGAGGTGATCAAACAGAACAAAATACAACAACAAAACATGAAACAAAATAATAATAATAACAGACACAATACCCCTTCAGCACTGAAAAAAGCAACCACCAGTGAAGAGAAAATTAGGAAAGAGAAAAGACAGAATGAATGATAGAAAAAGTGAGAGAGAGAGAGAGAGAGAGAGAGAGAGAGAGAGAGAAAGAGAGCATAAGGAAGAAACAAAATAAACAAAGAAACAAAATCATAAACAAAAACAACAAAAATGGAGTAGGAATATGTAGATGAATAGGTGAAATAAAGAAAATTAGAATGAAGAATTAGGGGAATTGGGGAAGGAAAACAGTATCAAATAAAAGAGGAAGAAAGTAAAAACAAAATTGAAAAGAAAATAGAGGACCAAGTAGATAAACCTAAATTAAAAAAAGGTAAAAAGATAAAAAATTAGGAGAAAAGGGAAAGAGCAAGAAAGGAGAAAAAATCAGCACTAAAAAAAGAAAACATACAAAGAAAATTGAAGGAGAAAATCAAATGTATGCATGAAACAACAGAAACTATAATAATAAAAATCACTAAAATGGATAGTACAAAAGATACATTAAAAAGCAAAAAAAAAAAAAAGAAGAAGAAAACAAAAATGGACCAAAAAAAAAAAAAAAAGGAGAAAGGGAAAAAAAGGGAAGTGGTGTTCATTTCATTTCAGCAGATTTAGGACCCCATGGGAGTTCCCTTTGAATCCTATAGTTCTGTTCTGGTTGCCAATTATGAGCTTTCTCTTAGATACTGAACTGCTAACCACTGTCATGAACTGTTTTTTGGCTTTAAGCAAACTTTTTTTAAATTTAAATATATTTTTATTGATTTCAGAGAGAAAGGGAAGGGGGAGAGAGAGATAGAAACATAATGATGAGAGATAATCATTGATTGGCTGCCTCCTGCACACCCCAAACGGGGGATTGAGCCTGCAACCAGGCATATGCCCCCACTGGGAATCGAACTATGACCTCTTTGGTTCATAGGTTGATGCTCAACCACTGAACCACACCAGCTGGGCTTCAGCAACCTTCTTGATGCTCTAAGAAATCCACTGACACACCATTTATGTCTATTTGCACAATGCATGCCGAGGGTAATATGCACTCTAAAGCAGCTGTGTTAGTAAACTTCCCCTGGTTCCCTAGGCTTGATTCTGCCCACCTTTGCCTGCTAGCCATCTGTCAATCTTAATCACTCAAAAGTCTGTTTCTGAAAGGGCTTTAGGCAGAGGAGGTGCTCTTTAGTTTAAAGGGAATATGGTGGGTGTATTTCTCTGTCCTATATCTACTCCTCTGTGAATGACCCAAAATATTACTCTGCTCCTAGCTGGACAATGGTTCTGATATCAAGACCAGTGGAGTCAGCTGGAAACCTGAAGTTTTTAATCATCTCTCCTATGAAGAGAAAGTACTAGTCTAGTTCCCAGGAAAGTGGGGTTGACCACTTCTCACCAATTCTCCCCACTGACACTCCTGAGACTGTTGAAACCTGCAGGTTGGCCTCTGCTTTTTATCCACTGAAAAGGTCAAAATGCAGGATATGGCATGTGGGCTCCTAGGGTGGTACAGACTGTATCAGGTTTCTTTGTTTTGTTTTCTGTTTCTGTTTCTTTTTTGTTGTTTTTTTCCTGTATTGAGGCTACTGGGAGTGGCTATCTCCTCTCAGGAAAAAATGGCTATTTCAGTTTGGGGGCCTATAGCCAAATACTCCTGACTGCTGTCTTTCACCCAAGCCTCTCCTTGGGCACTCTGAGTCCGCATCTCTCTCCTTGCACAAAAGGCTCAAGTGAGCAACTTCAAATGAAAATTCCTGTGCTCTGGGTTTAAAACAAAGCAACACAAAATGAAAACTATGGCTTTTTCTCTGACCAGCTCCAATCTACTGACTCCAGTTCTACTGTGGCCAGCAGCCTTACCACATTTCATGGCTGGATATTACATGAGTAAGACTTTCAAAGATCTTAATGAGAATTTCAAGAATCTTAGAACATCAAGACATGAAAAAGGACTAGTCAGAAATTAAGCATATACTAACTGAAATAAAGATCAATTCACAGGGAATCAGCCATATATTAGAGGATTCTGATCATCAAAACAATGATTTTCAATATTAGGAAGCCAAAATATCCATCAGAAGAGCAAAAAGAAAAAAAAATATTCCAAACATATGAAGATAGTGTAAGGAACTTCTGAGACAACCTCAAGTGTACCAACATTCACATTACATGAGTGCCAGAAGGAGAAGAAGGACAGTGAGCAATATATTGAAAATCTATTTGAATAAATACTGACAGAAAACTCCCCCTACCTGATGAAAGAAATAGAATCACAAGGCCAAGAAGCACAGAGTCCCAAAACAAGGGAACCCAAAGAGGCCCACACCAATACACATCATAATTAATATGCCAAGTGTTAAAGACAAAGAGAGAATCTTAAAGGCAGCAAAAGAAAAGCAGTTAGTTATCTACAAGAAAGTGTCCATATGACTGTCAGCTGATTTCTCAACAGAAACTTTACTGGTCAAAAAAAGTAGCAAGAAATAATCAAAGTGGTGAATAGCAATGACTTACAACCAAGATTACAGAAAAGGTCTCTTTTATAATTGAGGGTCAGTTAAAAAACTTTCCAGACAAGAAAAATCTAAAGGGGTTCATTACCACCAAACCAGTATTACATGAACTGTTGAAGGATATTATTGAAGAAGAAGAAGAAGAAGAAGAAGAAGAAGAAGAAGAAGAAGAAGAAGAAGAAATAAAATGGCAACAAATACATATTTTATCAATAACTGAATATAAAAATAAATAAAAAATCCAATGAAAAAAATAAACTGATGAATAAAATGGAACCACAGGCATGGAAACAAGGAACAGATTGAGGAAACTCAGAAGGAAGAGGAGGGTGTGGGAAGAGAATAACCAAAGATCTTCTATGCATATATGCATTACCTATGAGCATAGACAGCAGGGTGGTGAAGGCCTGGAGTTGGGCAGGAATCAGGTGAAAGGGGCTAATGGGAGTAAAAAGAGAGACATCTGTAATACCTTAATTATAAATATATTTTTTAAAATACTTTATCATTTAAAGTATTACATCTGTCTCCTTTTCCCCCCATTGACATCTCTCTGGCAACTCCCCTCCACAGCATATGACCTCATCCCTCTAATGTCTGTGTTTCTTGGTTATGCTTATATGCATGCATACAAGTTCTTTGGTTGATCTCTTACCCCCAACCCCAAATTCCCCTGCCTTCCCTCTGAGGATTGATGCTATGTTCAATGATTCTCTGTCCTAAGAGTGGGATTGCTGGGTCAAATGGGAGATCCATTTTTAGTTTTGTGAGGAAACTCCATACTGTTCTCCACAGTGGCTGCACCAGTCTGCATTCCCACCAACAGTGCACAAGGGTTCCTTTTTCTCCGCATCCTCGCCAACACTTGTCGTTTGTTGATTTGTTGATGATTGCCATTCTGACAGGTATAAGATGATATCGCATTGTCATTTTGATTTGCATCTCTCGGATAATTAATGACTTTGAACATGTTTTCATGTGTCTCTTGGCCTTCCTTCTGTCATCTTTCGAAAAGGTTCTATTTAGGTCCACTGCACATTTTTTTTATTGGATCGTTTATCTTCCTTCTATGCTGCCAGTAAAAAGAAGGAACTCTTACCATTTGCAGCAACCTGGATGGAACTGGAGAGCCTTATGCTTAGTGAAATAAGCCAGTCAATGAAGGAGAAGCACCACATGACCTCATTCATTTGTGGATATTAAAGAACATTGTAAACTGATGAACAAAAGGATAGATACAGAAGCAGTAAAGTATCAAAGAGACTGTCAAATTATAGCAAGAAGATTAAGGAGATGTGGGGTAGATAAGAGATCAATCAAAGAACTTGTATCTATGCATATAAGCATAACCAATGAACATAGACACTGGGAGATTGGGGTATGCCTGGGAGAGAGGGGGGGCAATGGGGAGATATGTACACATGTAACACAATAAAAAATAAAGTTAAAAAAACATTATAAACTGATGAACAAAAAGATAGATACAGAGGTAGTAAAGCAACAAACAGACTGTCAAATTATAGTGGGAAATTTAGGGAGAGTTGGGTTAGATAAGAGATTAACCAAAGGACTTTTATGCATGCATATAAGCCTAACTGATGGACACAAGACACTGGGGGGTTAGGGCATGCATGGGAATGGGAGGCAGGAAATGGGAAGATATATACACATGTAATACATTAATAAAAATATGGAAAGAAATAGAGCATGCTTAAATTTTCTTAGAATGAATATGGGTAACCAGAAGGAACATTAGGACATGAAGGAAATGGGAAAGACCCACTAGGAGCAATCAATAAGCCTACTGCAAAGGAGAAGGCCATTGAAGAAAGAAATGCCCGAGATTCAAAAAGTAAATAAATATAAAGGATAGAAACCTTAGTCAAGAAATGTCATAAAGGAATGCCAAATCTGGAGGTTTAGGGGCTCTGCTAGACACCTCCCTACCTATGACTGTTTTCCCACAGGAACCCTGGCTACAGACTGAGTGTGGGGAATAAGCTAATTGACTTTTAGATACAGAAGCTACATAAGTAGTGCTAAGTACGAAACTAACCAAGAAAAGTTCAGCTGTGGTGACAGTTACTGTAGTGACCAGGCAATTATAAAAACAGATGTTCCTTCAACCTCTAGAATGCTAGCTTGGAGATCAAAAACTTATGCATAGTTTTCTCTACATGCTGAACTGTCCCATTCCATTGTTGGGCCGATATTTACTTTGTAATTTGCACACATAACCTTTTTCCCCTGAGAAGCAGTAATTATGTTTAGATGTCCCATTGGAACATGCTCCCCAGCTCTAGGTGCTTCTGCCTTGCCAAGAAGGACATGTATAGAGGGGACCTATTCATACCTGAGGTCTATAAAGAGGTTGATTGAGCTGTTTGGGCAAATGGAAGCCCAGGTAGAGCTATTAACATACAATCTATAAAAAGTAGATGCAGAGATCCCATGGAATAAACAATACCCATTTTAAAAGGAAGCTTTAGAGGAAATTCAACAAATATGGCAGAAATTCTTAAAATTAGGGTTAATGCAGTCATGCCACTAAACCTATAACTCCTCCATTTTGCCAGTCAAAAAGCCTCACTCTGATGACTCCTAATTTGTATAGGATTCTTATGGCCATATTGCCTTAGGAAATTCATCCTATACAAAAGATTTAAGGAATATTTTATTGGAATTGTGAGTTACTCTACAATATGTAGACAACATATTATTAACTACCAATACTTATAAAGCCTACTTGAACAACACCATCACAGTCCTGAATCCTTTGGCAAAAAAGATGATTCAAAGTATCATCTCACAAAGCCCAGATTTGCAAACAGGAGGTGGCATACCTATGATTCCAATTGAAACAGGCCACTAGGAGCTTGATGACTGGATGAAAACAAGCCATTGCTATAATAAAAATCTCAGAGGGCCAGAGGAAGTTCTATGGATTCTTAGAGATTATAGGGATTTGCCAAATTTGGATTCCAAACTTTGGCCTTATAGCAAAACCATTGCATAATTCTTTGAAAAGACTAAACTCTGAACCTCTTGAATGGTTAAGAGACTGTCAGGTGGCATTTGACACCTTGAAGGAAAAGCTAGTCTTGGCTTCTGCATTAGGATTGCCTAATTTACAGAAACCATTCAAATTATACATTCATGAAAGGCAAGGAACTGGACTTGGGGTACTAACACAATTACTAGGAAATAGCTGTGCCTGAGAAAGACAAAAGATGATTTTTCTTAAAGGGTCCACACACAAACGCAGGACTCACAAATCCATTCACTCTAAGCTCCAGCACAGGGAAAGCAGCTCACAAAACACCAGGGACAAGTGGAGAAGGACTAAATTGACTAAGTTCAGAATGAGAGCTGAAGGAGCAGAGGTCTGACAACTCTCTTTGGGGATAGAAGCTTGGGAAAGTGGCATTGTTCCTATGTTGAACTTTCTTTCCACCCTAATGATCTGTCACTGACATGCACCAAATCTGCTTTTAATTCTATTTATCCTTTTCTGGTGATTCCCTGAGATGTCAACCTACCCAACTTGCTTGCCTGGCCTGAGCTTCTTCCAGTGGCTGGCATTGTCTCAGGCTGAATACTCACTCAAAGGATTCCAAACTTCACATAAGTGGTGACTACCCTAAGATTGATTGCAAACTTTCTCAAAGATCTGCACCTCAAAAGGAGGCAACCTAGGTGAGCTTTGTACCTCCTGGCAAGTAGACCCAAACCCAGCACAAATAGTAACTGGTCTCAACCTGCATTGTAGCTCCTGTTAAGTAACCTAGATTTGGCATAACCAGTTAGCCTTGGCTTGTGATCACAGCTCCAACTAAGTGGGTTAAAGTCTAGCACAAGAGGCAACAAGTGCAGATCACTTTGTAGCTCTTACTAAGTAATTCCAAGTGAGGAGCAAATGATGAGCAATTGTATACTATACTGGAGCACCTTCCAAGAGGCTCCAAATCCAATATATCCAATTGTCAGCTTTTGCCCATAGTAGAGTCCCACCCAATGAGCTTCACAAACAACCCATTGAATGTCCAATTTCCACTGGTACCCTAATTCTTCTAAAGAGACTCATGTTCTGGAGGTGAAACTTTGAACAAGAGCTTACTCACAGTAGTCACAAACACTGACAACTGGTTAGCCTGAGGGTCAACCCCACTCATTGACTTGCCAGCAAGAATCAAGTCCTAATTACAACAAAAGTGCACATGCAAATCATAGAATGGACACCCCTGGAATATGTGACTCAAGTGACTATGGAGACTGCACTACTGGGTTTCACAGGACACTTTCTATATAAGGCCACTCTGACAAGACCAGAAGATGTAATGGATCTAATATACATGTATAAGTACAGGAAGTCAGCAAAAATGAAGAGACAAAGAAACATGTCCCAAATAAAAGAACAAGAGAAAACACCAGAACAGGATGTAAATGGAATAGGGACAAGCAATCAATAAGATGCAGAGTTCAAATATTTCATTGAGCTTAGGAAAAGAATAAGTAAACTCAGAACTTCAACAAAGAGGTAGAAAACATAGAGAATAAGAAAATAAGCATAAACAAGAACCAGTTAGAACTAAATAATACAACAACTGAAATACAGAATATACTAGAAGGAATCAACAAAAGATTAGATGACACAAAAAATTGTATCAGTAATCTGAAAGAAAAAAATTTTAAATGAAAATAGTTTAAGAGACCACTGGGACAACATCAAGTGTAACAACACTCACTTTATAGGGGTATCAGATGGAGAAAGCAGGGAGAAAGGGATTAAAAACCTATTTTAAAATAAAAGACTAAACACTTCCTCAAATGGGAAAAAAGTCATACAATTCTAAGAAGCACAGTCTCAAACAAGAATAACACAAAGAGGCCCACACCAAGATACATCATTATTAAAATGCCAAAGTTTAAACAATTGTAAAAGTAACAAGAGAAAACCAGTTTTACATAAAAAAGAGCCCCCATAGGACAATCAATGATTTTTTTTTGTTCTAAAAGTAACATTTCAGGGCAGAAGGAAATGAAAAATATTCAGAGACAAAAGATAAAAACTTACAACCAAGTTTACTCTCCCAGAAAGATTATTATGTTGCATCAACAGAGAGATAGTTTTCCAGACAAGGAAAACTTAAATGAGCTATTACGACTACACTATTATTACAAAAATATTAAAGGTACTTTTTAAGTATAAAAATGATAAAAAATATTAACAAAACAATAGAGAACAGATAAAATTCTTATTTATAAAAAAGCATTTAATAAAAGCTAGTTCAAAGATTAAAGTAAAAAGATCATGTGAAATTACAACAATAAATTAAAAAATAGACAAACAAATATGCATAAAAGAAGTAAAAATAATAACAAAACATAAATGTGGAGTGTATGAGTAAAAATGGTAGTGATTTTAGAATATGTTTAAACTTAAGCAAACATCAACTTAAAATAGACTACTATAAGCATAGTTTGATATATATTTAGTCTATGGTAACCACACATAAAAAATTTATGAGATACATAAGAAATAGAAAAAGGGAAGAAAGCAAGGGGATAAGAAAGAAACAGAGAACTATCAGAACAATCAGAAAACAATTAAATGGAAAAACTACATGCCTATCAATAATTACTTTTAATGTAAATGGACTAAAAGCTCCAATCAGAATACTTGGGTTTCCTAATGAATTTTTTAAAAAGACCAATACATATATTGCCTATAAGCAACCCATTTCAAATTGAAAGACATACACAGACTGAAAGCAAATAGATGGAAAATATATTTATGCAAATGGAGATTTAAAAAATAGCTCAGGTAGTAATACTTATTTTAGACAAAATAGACTTTATAACAAAGGTTGTAATAAGAGATAAAGAAGAGAATTTTATGATAAAGGGATCAATTCAACTAGAGAATATAACTTTTATAAGCATTGACACACACAATGTAGGACTAACTAAATATATAAGGCAAATATTGATGTACATAAAGAGAGATAATGTCAATAAAACAACCATAGTAGAGGACTTTATCACCCTGTTGACATTAATGGACATATCATCCAGGCAGAAAATCATAAGGCACATTAGATCAGAAAGAGTTAATAGATAGTTTTAAAACATTTCATGCAAAAAACACAGAATGTACATTCTTTTCAAGTGCATATGGAATATTTTCAAGGATAAACCACATGTCAGGGCATAATACAAGTCTAAATAAATTAAATAAAATTGAGATTATATCAAGCATCTTATCTAATTAAGAGGGAACATGCTAATTGACTGCCCCACCCTCAAAGTGGTGGCTCACACAGCCACAAGATGGCAGTGCCCAGTCCCCTCAGCCCTGCCAGGGTAGCAGGTTCTTGGCAAGGCCTGGGGGAGGGCCCGGCCACTCTGCATGTCTGCCTCTGGAGTCCTCCAGTCCTCTCTGTCCCCTAGCCACCCAGGGTCGGTCCAAGATGCAGGCAAGCCTCAGTGGCAGCTGAGCAGGGCGGGCCTAAAGTGTAGGTTAAGGTAACTAAGACTGGCCAGGGCTTGCGCTCCTGGCAGTGGTGTTATGCCCAGATTTCAAGATCCGCAAAGACCACCAGGGAGCAGAGTCAGATGCAAAAGCAAAGAGCCTTTATTCAAGCTCGAGCTCAGTCTCTCTGCCTCCATTGATGCAGTGACAGGATGCAAAGAGCCTCGAGTCTCAGAAGTACAGCAATTTTATAGGGCTTAGGGTCGGATGGTGGGGTGATGCTTGGATCACTGAGTTGGTTGATTACGATTGGCTGGGTGAGGGCTAGGATTCAGTTACACAAAGACAGAATGTGGTTAGGTTATTCCCCTTGCATTTCCATTGGCTAATTTAAGGGTGGGCTGGGTAACTGACACATTCTATGGTTTTTCTTGGAGAAGGAATTATCTTGTTCTTCAGAAAGCTGACAGTGCCTGGGAAGGGGCCATGAGACCGTATCTCAAGGCCTAGCCTGATGTCAGCACTGACAATTCTATCTGGGGGATAGTCCATGGCCTTTCTGGAATGGGGCATGCTCAAAAATTCCCACTCTCTAACAGTGGCAGCAACAGAGGTGTGATGGGGCATTGCCTTCTCCTGATTGCCGGGTCACCTCCCACCCCTGCACTGGGAGAGGGGGCAGGTTATGGTGAGGGATCCTCCCAGGGTGGGCCCGAGGTGCAGGCTCAGGTAATTTTTATGCACCAGACCTCTAATTTATAATAACAATTGTATAAAATTAGAACTATCCATTATAAGAAGAAAATGGAAAAACATGCAAATATTTTGAGGCTAAAAAATATGTTACTAATCAATGTTTGGGATAACAATGAAATCACAAAAAAAAAATCAAAAGAAAACTTGAGAATATGAAGGAAAAAAGAAAAAACACCTACAACATCCAAAAATCTATGGAACACAGCCAAAACAGTCCTAAGAAGAAAATTCACAGCAATACAGGTCTACCCCAAGAAAGAAAAAATCTAAAAATAGCAATCTAACCTTACAACTAAAGAGACTAGCAAAAGAAGAACAAACAAAGCATAAACTGAATAGGAGTTCATAATTAGCAGAGTAGAAATAAAAGGTAGAGTGTATAAAAAATAGAAAAATCAATGAAACCCACAGATGGTTCTTTAAAAAGAAAAACAAAGTTGATAATTCTTTATTCAAACTTATCAAGATAAAAAGAAATAAGACCCAGATTAATAAAGTCATAAGTGAAAAAGAAGTGGCAACTCACACAGCAGAATAAAAAGTATTGTAAAAATGATGTGAGCAATCATATACCAACAAATGGACAATCAGGAAGAAACAAATAAGTTCCTGCAAATATTCAATATTCCAGGACTGAATCAGGAATAAACAAAGTGTTGTAGTAATATATAGAAATGTTTAAAAATGTCTAAAATATTAAAAAGGCTTTAAAATGTTTGAGTTAACTTTCTTGACACTTAAAGTGTGATATTAAGGACATGTTCCTCTGCCAAAACCAGTTTGGCTCAGTGGATAGAGTGTCGGCCTGCAGACTGAAAGGTCCCAGGTTCAATTTTGGTAAAGGGCATGTACCTTGGTTGCGGGCGCATCTCCAGTAGGGGGCGTGCAGGAGGCAGCTGGTTGATGTTTCTCATTGATGTTTCTGACTCTCTATCCCTCTCCCTTCCTCTCTGTAATAAATCAATAAAATATATTTTTTAAAAAAAGTTTCCCACTGTCCTGAAGCCTGTGTACCGCAGAGATAAGGATTTGAACTTCAATTACTGACTCAGACTGACTTGCTAAGATCACCATTTGTGTGAGTGATGTACTCTTCCTAGATAACCACATGTAGCCCCTCACCCACTTTATGATTAACATGTGTGCATTGACATAATTCATTGATAGCCACCTGAACTGCTGATAGGCTTTAAAAATAGATCTTAGCCTGCTAATGGTGCTCACCTGTTGAGATAGTCACAAAGGCACACCTTTTTGTCAGTCTGGCAAGTGACACTACTCCACGTTCCTCTCTCTGCCAGATGACAGAAGAACATCTAGTACCTCCCAATTGAGATGCAACCGAGCTCTCAGGTAAGGAACCCTGGTTCCCTGCATCTGGACAGGACCAGCCCAGCTACCTAACCCCAGAGGACAGCACCACCAGGATTCCATTAAGCTTGTACCTGCAGCAACAGGAATTTGTGTGAGTAATAAACTCTGTGTGATTTGCAATTGCATATGTTTCATGTAGTGTAATTACTCCGACAGTTAATTGAATTATTTTGGGTACACTTAAAATTTAAATTAAAGCTTCTGGTCTTTTCCGTCCTAAGCCTACCCTTGAGCCTGCTTGTGTAGAGTCACCTCTTCACTAGCAACTACTTGAATGTCCCAACACCTGCATGGTTAAAGTTTATCAAAAGGGACGCCTTAGATAAACACCCCAGATTCTTTCCTGGAATCTACTTGGGACACAGAGAATCTGAACAAACTGATAACCACTCAGAATTGAACTAGCAATAAATAAACAAATAAATAAATAACTCCCAACAAACAAAAAACCAGGACCAGATGCCTTCATAGATAAAATTTACCAAATATTTAAAGAAAATCTAATATTTATCCTTCTAAAACTATTTCAAAAATTTAAAGAGAGCCCTAACTAGTTTGGCTCAGTAGATAGAGCATCAGCCTGCAGACTGAAGGGACCCAAGTTCAATTCTAGTCAAGGGCATATACCTTGGTTGGGGGCACATCCTCAGTGGGAGTGTGCAGGAGGAAGTTGATCAATGTTTCTCTCTCATGTGTGTTTCTAACTCTCTATCCCTCTCCCTTACTCTCTGTAAAAAAATCAATAAAATATATTTTTTAAAAATCTAAGGAGGGAAGATTCCTGAACATATTTTATGATGACAGAAGAATAGCTAGTACCTCCTGATAATGATAAAACCAGATAATGACACTCAAAATATAAAGAGTACAGATCAATAATATCCTTGATGAACACAGATGCAAATATTCTCAACAAAATATTAGCAAAACAAATTTAGCCATCCATTAAAAAACTTATTCACCATGATCAAGTGAAACTAATTCCTAGGGTGCAAGTTTGTTCAATATCCAAAAATTAATTAACCTGATAACCCAGGTGAACAACAAAAAAAAAAGGATAAAATCATATGAGCATAACAATAGATGCAGCAAAAGCATTTAAAAAATCCAATATTTATTTATGATAAAAATTCAGCAAATTTTGTATGGAAGAGACATGCCTCAACAAAATAAAATCCTTATATGACAAATTCACAGCTAACATAATAAAAACAGTAAAAAAACTAAACACATTTTCCTTAAAATCAAGAGTAAAACAAAAATGTCCACTTTCACCACTTTCCTTCAACACAGTAATCAGACAAGAAGAAGAAATAAAAGACATCCAGATTGGGAAGGAGGAAATAAACTGTCATTGCTTGCAAATAACATAATACTGTATATAGAAACCCTAAAGATTTTACAAAAACCTACTAGAACTGATAAATTCAATAAAGTAGTATGATACAAAATTAATATTCAGAAATTGGTCACATTTCTACACATCAATAATAAATTATTATAAAGAGAAATTAAGAAAAAATCATTTTTACAATTGCATCGAAAATACCTACAAATAAATTTATTTATTTATTTATTTATTACATCTTTATTATTCAGATTATTACATTTGTTTCTCTTTTTTCCCCCTCCATATTTCCCCTACACCTGGCTCCCACCCTTACCTCTACCCTTACCTCCCTCCCATTGACCTCATCCATAGGTGTATGATTTTTGTCCAGTCTTTCCCTGTACACCCCTCACCCCTTTCCCCCTGAAAATTATCAGTCCACTCCCTTTCTGTGCTCCTGATTCTATTATATTCACCAGTTTATTTCGTTGATCAAATCTTCAATTCCCTTAATTTTCAGATTCACTTGTTAATAGATACATATTTGTTGTTCATAATTTTTTTATCTTTTACCTTTTTCTTCTTCCTCTTCTAAAGAGTACCTTTCAGCATTTCATATGATACTGGTTTGGAGTTGATGAACTCCTTTAGCTTTTTCTTATCTGTAAAGCTCTTTATCTGCCCTTCAATTCTGAATGATAACTTTGCTGGATAGAGTATTCTTGGTTGTAGGTTCTTGCTGTTCATCACGTTGAATATTTCTTCCACTCCCGTCTGGCCTGCATAGTAGTTGATGAGAAATCAGCTGACAATCGTATGGGTGCTCCCTTGTAGTTAATGAACTGTTTTTCTCTTGCTACTTTTAATATTCTCTTTGTCTTTTGCTCTTAGTATTTTAATTATGATGTATCTCGGTGTATTCTTCTTTGGATTCCTTTTATATGGGGTTCTATGGGCTTCCTGGACTTGTAAGTCTATTTCTTTTACCAGATGTGGGGAGTTTTCAGTCATTATTTCTTTAGGTTTTCAGTATCTTGCTCTCTCTTTTTCTGGCACCCCCATAATTCTGATGTTGGTACACTTGAAGCTGTCCCAGAGGCTCCTTACATTATCTTCACCTTTTTGTATTCTTTTCTCTTCTTGCTTTTCTAGTTGAGTGTTTTCTGATTCTTTATATTTCAAATTTTTGACTTGATTCTTTTCTTTCTCTAGTCTGCTGTTAGGTCTCTGTACAATATTTTTGAACTCAGTCAGTGTATGTTTAAACTTTTGTTGGTTCTTTTCCATCTCTAGTTGGATCTTTTTCATCTCCTCTTGGGTCTCGCTAACTTTATCCATCTTTTCTAGGATATTCTTGAAAAACCTTATAAGCGTGGTTTTGAACTCTATATCCAGTTGTTTGTTTTCCTCCATTTCTTTTGTTTGTGATCCCTTCCCTTGACTCGGCATTTTCACTATGCTGGGAGAACTTCTGTGTTGGATTCAGCCTTATGATACCAGTCTTGCAAAACTGCAGAAGCCTCTCTATTGAGCTTGGGATAGGTGGAGTCTCAGGGCTTAAGGCACTGCCTTGCCTTCCAGTTGGCCCCGCCCTCCACGGCCCCTGAGTCTCACGTGACTGGGTAATCGCTGAAGCAGTCCCTTGCATGTGCGCACGCGCTCTTGCAGTGCCTCTAGACTGCTGCCTTTCCGGCCCCCCTGTGCTCCAGGACCATATGAGTCTGGGTCCCCTGGGTTTCACCCGAAACTGGGGTTTAGTGAAGTTAGAAGTGGCACAGTTGGGAGGGTCTGTCTCCCGCCCTCTCGCGAAAGCCAGTGGCACAATCAGCAGCCAGTCCTCTGCACACAGAAACGTGCACACCACCAGACATCTGATCTTTTGTGACTCCTCTAAATTTCCATGTGCTTCTCCCTTTTCACAGTCCAAACTCCTCCCGTCTGAGTTTCGGCTGGATGTGGGGTTTAGTGTCATAGGATAAGGGGGTTCAATGCCATTGAGAGTCTCTGTTTCCCTCCTGCCAGAGAAAGCCAGCCAGGTTCTCCAGCACCCGCTCTCTCCATGCGCACATCTCCGTACCTCAGCTTTTTGCAGCGCCTCTGGGTCTCCGTGAGCCCCTCTCTTTCCCTCTAGTTGTAGAACTTCCACTCAGCCAGCTTTCCTGTGGTTCTGGATGATGTCCGTTCTGTCTTTTAGTTGTAGTTTTGAAATTGTTGTGCAAAGCAGCAGTATAGGTGCTTACCTATGCCGCCATCTTGGATTCTCAGGAAATTCAACTTTTATTGTGAAACTTGAAAGAGGTAATTTAAGTTTAATCTTGGAACATAGTAAATATTTAAAAATGTTAAATATTATTATTAGTAGTAGTCTCTATTGTTATTTTATTTTTATGAATATTATCAAGCCTAGCACAGTTCCCAATAAATGATGATTTAACTGTATGAAAGAAAGTTGGTGAAAGAAAACCAAAAAACAAGAGTTCATAATTCTCTGTGTTTTTGCTGCTAGAACACAAGGAAGTGAATCTTGGGAGAAGAATCATTCTGGGATAGAAACAACAGTATTTGATAAAAATGATAATTTAGGATAAAATTGTTCTGCATTGCAACTCACTCTATTCACATATTCATATGTAAATAAGTAGAATAAGATATTTTCTGTGATTATTGCAGTACATGTAATTTTCCCACTTTTCTCTACACCTCCTAAAATGTATTTTGGATTTAGAGGTATTGTTAACTTTTCCTTAAATCCCCACTGAGTCATGACCATATTTAAAATAGGTGACGTGACAGAATTTAGAATAGAAATAAATAATTTCCTTATAGATTCCAAATTTTTTAATTCTGGGAAATTACATTGTGTGATGCTGTCAATGGATCATTTTTTTTTCTGAAACTTGTTTCCCTGTCTCTCTTCCCACACCCAAAGAATTATTTCTATTTCCTAGTCCATCTTGCACATCTGTATGATGATATCACTGCAGGTTCTCTGATGATAACACAGGATAGGTTTTCTTGGGGCAGAGTAACTTCTTTTTTGAGTCATTCAAAAACAATACTGGCTATCTAAACCCAGTAGAAATACATACTGTAGGAAACCAGTTACTTATCATCTGTTGCATCTCTATATTCAGCTTTTCAACAAATTGCTGGTAACATGAGCAGTCACAATTATGAATTTTATTTTTTTTATTTTACTTACTGTTTGGTTTAGATTTTTGAGATAGTAAAAATGATAGTTTTAAAATATATGTTTTTATGTTTTGGGAATTTGCAGTCAAAAGCTCATTTGACAGATAAATTTCAGTTTTCTGAACAATTGTGGATGATTTAGCACAAACTTGCCAGGGAGGGGAAGGATAGCTATAGGTACAACCTCAATTTAGTTTATAAGATCTGTTCTGTATAAAGTAGGTTATTTATTCAAATTTTAAATTAAAATTTATTCATATTGAAATAATATACATATGTAGTTTGAAACTCAACTGTCCTCCAAAGCTTATCATTTAAAATAGCAGTCTCTTACCCATCCCTTCAAATCCCTGAATCTTGCTTCAGAGAGGTAATAATATTCACTTTTAACAATTCTTCTTGTTCCTCAATATTCCTAAATAAATATTGGGTTTTGATATTCTTTTAGGTTGTCATCATGAAAGAAAATGATTTAGCTTATTGATATAAATTCTTTCATACAAATTATGTTCATTCCCTATCCCCCTAATAAAAAGCATGTTGAAAATTTTACTTATATTAATTTTCTGTCTTTATAATTATAACTGTATAGATGTTGCTCAAGGGTGAGACATATATCTACTTTTATGTACTATGATTATATTTCATATCTTGATTACTTTTGTCTTAAAATTATTTTTAAAATTCAGTTGATTATATTTTATTTCTTTATTTATCTTATTAAAATTATAGGAATTCAGATTTTTTTACATTTTGAGAATAATAGAACAAATACCTATATACTCATTACCTCAATTAAAAATAAAATTTTACAAATCCCACTGAAGCCACAGATAAACTGTTTTTGATAATATTTTTTCCTGCCCATTATAGGTAAATACTATAAGACATTTGATAACTTATTATTCCTTTTAGCATTTACATTTTTATTATATTTGTATGTATTCCTAAGCAAAATATTATATATTTTTAACTTTATATAATTGCATCAAGGTATATATATTCTTATAAACATAGCTTTTCCTCATCAATGGGTTTTTGAGATTTCAAATGCATGTAATATCATTTTATTGTTATAAATATCCCATCATCTGTCTATACACTTTGTGTTTATTTATTCTCTTTTTTTAAAAAATTGGCATCTAATTTATACTAAAAATTTAACTCTGAAAATATTGCTACAAGGATTTTAGTACAAGCCTCCTTACCCTCAAGACAGGAAATTCTTTTTTTGATTTTATTTTTAATATATCTTTATTGATTGAGAGAGGAAGGAAGAGGGAGAGATAGAAACATCAAAGATAAGAGAGAATCATTGATTGGCTTCCTCTTGCACACCCCCCACTGGGGACTGGGCCCACAACCCAGGCATATGCCTTTGACCGGAATCAAACCTGGGACCCTTCAGTTCACAGGCCGACACTCTATCCATTGAGCCAATCTGAAGCTTCCTCCTCCAGTATCTTTTAAGCATTTAAATTTTTTTTCAAGTATAGCTAACATGCAATAATATATTAGTTTCAGGGGAAAACTTAAGTGATTAGACATTGTAAAATTTACTAAATCATCATCCCCCAAAATCTGACACCATTCCTAGTTATTAGAATATTAGAGGTGCAGTACACAAATTCGTGCATGGGTAGATGATTGTCCTTCTGCCCAGCCTGCACCTTCTCCAAACTGGGACCCCCCGTGGGATGTCCGAATGCCCGTTTAGGCCTGATCCTTAGCAGTCAGACATCCCTTTCACAATCCAGGATTGCTGGCTCCCAACTATTCACCTGCCTGTCTTCCTGATTGCCCCTAACCACTTTTGCATGCCAACTCGATCACCCCCTAACCACTCCCCTGCAAGTCTGTTTGCCCCCAGCTGCCCTACCCTGCAGACATGGTCATCCTTAACTGCCCTCCCCTGCAGGCTCATTCACCCCCAACTTCCCTCCTCTACTAGCCTTTTCACGTTTAACTGCCCTCTCTTGCAGGCCTGCTCCCTCCCAACTACCCTCTCCTGATGGGCATCTTGTGGTGGCCATCTTGTGTCCACATAGGGGAGCCATCTTTGACCACATGGGGGCAGCCATATTGTGTGTTGGAGTGATGGTCAATCTGCATATTACTCTTTTATTAGATAAAATTATTGATTATATTCCAATATATTTTAGATTGAATATTTTGTTTTTTCCTTATAATTTTTTTTTAATTTTTACTTTTTACATGTATCCTTATGCCCTCATTACCCCCCACCCAACACTCATACCCACTCCCCTGTTGTCTGTGTCCATTGATTAGGCTCATATGCATGCACACAAGTCCCTCTGTCTATATCTTCCCATTACTTCCACCTGCCCCCACCTGAGGTTTGACATTTTGATCAATGTTTCTCAGTCTCTGGATCTGTTCTTGTTAATCAGTCCATGCCATTCATTATATTCCACAAATGAGTGAGATCATGTGATATTTATCTTTCTATGCCTGGCTTATTTCACTTAGCATAGCTCTCCATCTCCATCCATGTTGTTGCAAGTGGTAGGAGCTGCTTCTTTTTTTATCTCAGCATAGTATTCCATTGTGTAGATGTAACACAGTTTTTTAATCCATTCATCTACTGATGGGCACTTAGGCTGTTTCCAAATCTTAGCTATGGTGAATTGTGCTGCTATTAGCATAGGGGTAAATATATCCTTTCTGATTGGAATTTCTAGTTTCTTGGGACATATTCCTAGAAATGGGATCATTGGGTCAAATGGGAGTTCCATTTTTAGTTTTTTTGAGAAAACTCCATACTGTTCTCCACAGTGGCTGCACCAGTCTTCATTCTGACCAGCAGTACAAAAGAGATTCTTTTTCTCTGCATCCTCACCAACATTTATTGTTTGTTGATTTGTTGATGATAGCCATTTTGACAGGTGTGCAATGGAACCACATTGTTGTTTTGATTTGCATTTCTCTGATGATTAGTGACTTTGAGCAGGTTTTCATATCTCTTGGCCTTCCATCTTCTTTCAAAAAGTGTCTATTTAGATCAGTTGCCAATTTTTGATTGGGTTATCTTCTTATTGTGAAGTTGTATGAGTTCTCTATAAAATTTGGAGATTAAACCCTTATCGTTGATATCATTGGCAAATATGTGCTCCCATTCAGTGGGATTTCTTGTTGTTTTATTGATAGTTTCCTTTGCTATGCAAAAGCTTTTTATTTTCATGTAGTCCCACTTGTTTATTTTCTCTTTACTTTCCATTGCCCTAGGAGCAATACAAATGAAGAAGTTCCTTCAGCATATGTCTGAAATTTTGCTGCTTGTGGATGACTCTAGTATTTTTTATGGTTTCCCATCTTATGTTTAAGTACTTTATCCGTTTTGAGTTTATTTTTGTGTGTGGTGTAAGTTGGTGGTATAGTTTCATTTTTTCGCATGTATCTGTCCAATTTTCCATACACCATTTATTGAAGAGATTGTCTTGACTCCATTGAATGTTCATGCCTCCTTTGTCAAATATTAATTGAACATAGTGGTTTGGGTCTATTTCTGGGTTCTCTATTCTATTCCATTGATCCATATATCTATTCTTGTGCCAGTACCAGACTTTTAAGAACAGTGGCTTTGTAATACAGCTTGAAATCTGATATTAAGATCCCACCTACTTTGTTCTTCTTTCTCAGGATTGCTGCAACTTTTTTTTATTCCAGATGAATTTTTGGAAAGTTTGTTCATGGTCCATGAAATATTCCGTTGGTATTTTAATGGGAAGTGAATTGAATTTATAGATTGCTTTGGGTAGTATAGACATTTTGATGATGTTGATTAAACCAATCCATGAACATGGTATGTTCTTCCATCTGCTTATGTCTTCTTCTATCTCTTTTTTCAGTGTTGTGTAGTTTTCTGCAGATAGGTCTTTTACAACCTTAGTTAAGGTTATTCCTATGTATCTTAATTTTTTTGGTACAATGGTAAATGGGAAAGCTTTTTTGTCTCTCTTTCTGTAAGTTCATTATTGGTTTATAGAAATGCCATAGATTTTTTGGCATTAATTTTGTATCCTGCTATAGTGCCAAATTCATTTATTAAGTTTAATAATTTTTGATGGAGTCTTTAGGGTTTTCTATGTACAATATCATGTCATCTGCAAGTAAGAACAACTTTACTTATTCTATTCCAATTTTGGACACCTTTTATTTCTTCTTCTTGTCTGATTACAAGGGCCAGTACTTCCAGCACTATGTTGAATAAGACTGGGAAGTGTGCATTCCTGTCTTGTTCCTGTTCTTAGGGGAAATGGTTTTAGTTTTTGCCCATTAAGTATGATGTTGGCTGTGGGTTTGCCATATATGGCTTTTATGATGTTGAGGTATGATCCTTCTATTCCCACCTTGCTGAGAGTTTTTATCAAGAAAGAGTGTTGGATTTTGCCAAATGCTTTTTCTGCATCAATTGATATGACTATATGATTTTTATAGCTCAATTTGTTTATGTGATGTATCACATTTATTGATTTGTGGATATTGTACCATCTTTGTATCCCCAGGATAAATCCTACTTGATCATGGTGTATAATCTTTCTCATGTACTACTATATTCTATTTGCTAGAATTTTGTTGAGGATTTTGGCATCTACCTTCATGAACAATATTGGCCTACAATTCTCTTTCATTGTGTTATCTTTATCTGGTTTTCATATTACGTGATGCTAGCTTCATAGAAGGAGTTTGAAAGTGTTCCTCCCTCTTGAATTTTTTGAAATAGTCTAAGGAAGATAGGTTTTAATATTTCCTTGAATGTATGATAAAACTCTCTTGTGAATCTGTCTGGCTCTAGGCTTTTGTTTGCTGGAGGCTTTTTGATAACTGCTTCAATTTTTTCCATAGTTATCAGAATATTTATATTTTTATAATCTTCCTGAGTGAGTTTTGGAAAGTTGTATTCTTCTAAGAATGTGTCCATTTCCTCTAGGTTGTGTAATTTGTTTGAATAGAGTAGTTCATAAAATTTTTTAACAATTTTTTTTTTGTATTTCTGTGGGGTATGTTGTTATTTCACCTCTTTCATTTCTGATTTTGTTTATTTGGGTCCTTTCTCTTTGCTCCTTGGTAAGCCTGGCTGGAGGTTCATTAATCTTGTTTATCCTGTGGAAGAACCAGCTCTTGTTTTTATTGACCTTTTATTTTGTATTTTTGTTCTCTCTGTCATTTATTTCTGCTCTGATCTTTATTATTTCCTTCCTTATGCTTACTGTGGGCTTTTCTTGTTGATCTCTTTCTAGTTCTTAAAGTTGTTGAGTTAGATGATTCATTACTAATTTTTTCTTGTTTTTTGAGGTAGGCATGTAGAGCTATAAACTTCCCTCTCAGGACTACTTTCATTGTGTCCCAGAGCATTTGTGTTGTTGTGTTTTTATTGACATTAGTCTCCAGGATGTTTTTTAATTTCTTCTTTTATCTCATTGATAACCCAATCATTGTTTAATAGCATGCTGTTCATTTTCCAAGTGTTTGAATTTTTTGGAATGTTTTTTATTGTAATTTATTTCTAATATTATGCTATTGTGGTCTGCGAAAATGCTTGATGATTTCAAGCTTTTTAAATTTGTGGAGACTTTGCTTGTGACCCAATATGTGGTCTAGTTTTGAAAATGTCCCATGTGTACTTGAGAAGAACGTATATTCTGTGGCTTTGGGGTGAAATGCTCTAAAGATGTCAATTAGGTTCATCTGATCTAGTGAGTTATTTAGAATTGCTGTTTCTTTGTTGATTTTTTTGTCTAGAGGATTTATTCACTGATTTCAGTATTAAAGTCCCCTACTATGATTGTATTGTTGTCGATCTCTCCCTTGATATTTTCCAGGAGCTAGCTTTTTTTATGTATGTGGGTGCTCCTGCATTGGGTACATTTATGTTTACCAGCATTATATCTTCTTGTTGAATTGCTCCTCTTAGTATTATGTAGTAGCCTTCCTTATCTCTTGTTATGGCTTTTACTTTGGTGTCTATTTTATCAGATATAAGTATCACAAGCACAAATTTTTTTCTCATTTCCATTTGCCTGAAAAATGTTTTTCCATCCCTTCACTCTCAGTCTGTGTGAATCCTTTGCTCTGGAGTGGGTCTCTTGTAGACAGCAATTATATGGGTCATGTTTTCTTATCCATTCAGCTCCTCTATGTCTTTTGATTGGTGCATTTAATCCATTTACATTTAATGTTATTATTGACAAGTACATATTTGTTGTCATATTTTTCCTTAGTGTTTGTGTTTCTTCCTGCTTTTTCCTTTCTAATTTTTACAGCAGTCCCTTTTGAATTTATTGTATTGTTGGCTTGGTATTGGTATACTTTCTTAGCCCTTTTTTGTCTGTGAAGCACCTGATTTCACCTTCAATTTTGAATGATAGCCTTGCTGGGTATAGTATTCTTGGGTTCAGTCTCTTGCTTTGCATCACTTTATATATTCCATTCCATTCCCTTCTGGCCTTTAGTGTTTCTGTTGGGATCCCTTGTAGACAACTTTCTGTCTCTCTCTGTCAGCTTTTAAGATTCTTACTTTGTTGTTAGTGTTCGCCATTTTAATTATGATGTGTCTTCATGTCAATCTTTTGGGGTTCAGCTTGTTTTGGACTCTATGTACCTCTGGGATTTGCATAGTTATTTTCCTTGCCAATATCAGGGAAGTTTTCTGTCATTATTTCTTCAAATAGGTTTTCTATTCCTTGCTTCTCTTCCTCTTCTTCTGGTATTCCTATAAAGTGAATGTTGTTTTGTTTTTTTGTTGTTGCAAAGCTCCCTTAGGCTCTCTTCTTGCTTTTTACATCTTATTTCCAGTTGCTGCAGTGTTTGTGTGCTTTTTTCCTACCTTGTCTTCCAATTCACTGATACAGTCCTCAGCTTTTTCTAGTCTACTGTTTAAGCCTTTCATTATAATTCTCACTGAGTTGTGTGTATTTGTCATCCAGCCATTTAAACATCCTTAAAATCATTACTCTGGATTCTTTCTCTGATAAGGTGCTAGCCTCAATTTCATTTAACTCCCTTTCTGGTGATTCCTTTTTTTTTTCTTTCCTTTGGGGATTGCTTTTTTGTCTTCCCATGTTTTCCTCTAATGTTTTAATTGTAGATCCAATTGCTTTACTTCCCAGGTTCTTTTGGGGATGGTGCTACTGATAGAATCTCAGGAGGGATGAGGCAAGCCTCAGCTTGGCTTGCATCCTTTCACAGTTTGGGAGCCCTTAGGGGATATCCAACTCCTGGCTTAAGCCTAAGGCGGGCAGGAGGTGGAGGGAGTTGTGTCCTTAGCATTGCCTTGGAGGTGGGAGAGGCTTCCATTACTGCTTCTGTGCTCTCCAGCTGTAACCCCAGCTTCTGGTTGAGCAGCACTCCCCATCAGGGAGCACACTGACCACTAGGGGGAAGCTCCTTTATTGAGTGTCTGCCCCCTGGTAGTCAATGCACATTATAGTGAACAGTCTTTCCACAGTTCAGTTGACTTGCATATTAGCTTTTTATTATATAGAATAGCTTTACTGTGTAGAGGAATCTTGGTTATAGCTCCTTGTTATCCATCACTTCGAATATTTCTTGTCACTCCCTTCTGGCCTGCAGAGTTCTTGTTGAGAAATCAGCTGACAGTTGAAGTTCCCTTGTAGGTAATAACGGCTTTTCTTTCATTGCTTTTAATATTTTCGATTCATCTTTAACCTTTGACACTTTAATTATAATGTGTCTTGTTTTGGGCCTCTTTGGGTTCACCTTGTTTGGGACTTTCTGGGCTTCCTGAACTTGTAACTCAATTTATTTCACCAGACAGGGAAAGATTGCTGTCATTACTTCTTCAAATACAATTTCAATATCTTGCACTCTCTCTTCTTCTGGCACACACATAATGCAAATGTTGATATGCTTAATGTTGTCCCAGAGGCTCCTTACACTATCTTCATATTTTTAGATTTTATTTTATTTTTATTTTATTTTTTTGCAGATCTCATTGGGTGTTGTTTTGCTTCCTCGTATTTTAAATTGCTGATTTAATTCTTGGCATCCTCTACTCTACTGTTGATCTCCTATAAATTATTCTTTATTTCAGTTAGTGTATCCTTCATTTCTGACTGATTCTTTTTTTGTTTCTAGGCCCCTTTTTATGCTGTTGAATTTCTCATTAAGTTTCTTGAAGTATCAGTAAGTTCTTTAAACATTCTTATATAAATTATTTTGAAATCTGTGTCTGATAATTTGCTTGCTTTAATTTCATTTAGTTATTTTTTTGGAGATTATTTCTGTTCTTTTATTTGTGACATGTTCTTTTATCTACACATTTTGGTTGCTTCTGTGTATTTGTTTCTATATATTAGGTAGGTCTGTTGTCTCTTGGACTTTGAAGAGTAGCTTTGTATAGTAGGTGTCCTGTAAGGCCCAGTAGTTCAGCCTCCCCCTTACTTGAGCTGGATGTTTCAGGTGTTCCCCTGTGTGAGCTGTATGCACTATCCTGTTGTAGTTGAGTCTTGATTGCTGTTGCCATCACTTAGAAGGATTGTAGCTGGGCCAATCAATTGTGAGGACCAACTGCAACTATATTGAAAGAGCTGCTATGCAAGTGTCAACACTCTAGTACAGAATTTGCTTCAGTAGGGCTCTGGTGCTCACTAAATCCAACTCTTATGTGTGTGACTCATGGAGATGATAGGGTTGTAATATAGCATGGTATAAAGCTGTCCACCTGGGGCTCTCAGGAGCTGAAAAGTCAGCCACTGCTTATGCCCTGCTGCCCCCACTCCAACATGAGTTACTGATTTTACAGAGAGATTTGCAGATGGCTGTTATTTGTGATGAGCATGGAAGTGCCTAGAAAAGGCCAAATTGTGAATGAAGGTAGGATGAAGCTAGTGCCAAGCCTGGGGCCACTTAGTGAGAGGCACAAAGCATACTGAGGTCAGCTGCTGGGTTTTGAAAGATTTTAGGGAAGTCCAAAACGTGAGGCAAAAGATGCCAGTTCTATGGAAAAACCATTGGAAATGACTTGGATGAGCCTGCAAGGTGGGTGAGACAGGGTCTCAGGAAATTACCAAGCTGGGGTGAACAGTGTGAGCTAGGTTTATGGAGACTCAAACATGGTTTTCAGAGCTGTTGTGGAGCAGGCCTCTGACGGTACTTTAGTCTGGGAGAAAAACCACCCTCTCCCCAATACCTTTCCTTATTATAGACAATTCAGTTCCTTCATTTGTCCCCGGTTTCTTTCAAGTTACTGCCCCAATGCTGGAGTTCAGAGGAAGTGAATCTGAGTGAGTCCATGCATGGGCACTTTGAGAGGAATTGACTGGGACTCCAGCAGTCTCTGTCTTTCTTTGCCTCAATCCCCACTTACTTTTATAGCCCCAAGTTAGAGACTTCTCTTCCTGGCACTGGAACACTGTCCTTAGGGGTCTGGTGTTGAACTGGGACCCCTCACTTCTCCGGGCAAGAAAAGCCACAGCCAAGAGATTCCTCCCAATTAATAACCACCACACATGGATATAGGAGTAACCTGTTCCATGCTTTAGACCCTACCAATATCAATGTGGCTTTTTCTTTTATTCCTTAGTTATAGGACTTCCATTCAGCAAAATTTTAGGTGGTTCTGCATGCTGGTTATTCTGAAGACTAGATGTATTTTTATATGGTTGTAGAAGTGTTCTAGTACTGCATTTATCTATGCTGCCACCTTGATCAGAAGCCCGTTAATTATTTCTTCAGTTTTAATAGATAATACCAAATATCTCTCCTGATTTTTGAGACAACTTATAACCCGTTATCACTCTAAGAAGTTTCAAACTGCTTTGTATTCTCACCTACATTTAGTGTAGTTAATTTTTAAAATTTTTTTGCCAATAAGCTGAGCATGAAATATCTTTCAGTTTTTACTTTACATTCCTCCAATTATTAGCAAGGAATTATCTTCTTAGGTTTAATGGCCATTGCTTTTTTTTTTTTTACTTTTGAATGGTATATTTCTAGTTCCTTTATACTATTTATTTATTTGGGAGAATTCTTTGTATATATTGGATTTTAATTATTTCTTACTTTTAAATTTTGCAAATGAACTTGATCATCCTATAACATATACATTAATTTTCCTTATAATGTCTTCTGAGATCTTGTATAAAAATATTTTCCTACAACAAGGTCATAATGATAATTTACATTTTCTTCTCATTGTTATGACTTGTTTTTAAGATATTTACTCCAGTCAGGGTTAATTTTTATGTATAGGGTATAATTTTATTTTTCCTGTATAAGCATTGTTAATTTTACTTTCTCATCATTTTCTGACTCATCTATAAAGCCACCTATCAATAATCAATTTACTTATATGAAGAGTATTTTAGAAACTTAGATATTTTATGCTCTTAGATTAGTTTAATTTAATAGTCCTATGTCATTACCACACTATATTAATTACTGTAGTCATAAAAAAATTTTTATATTTAGTAATGTAAAATTTTTCTCCCATTCAATCTTATCTTTTTTCTTTTTATCTTCTTTTTTTCATTCTATTCTTTCCCCCCCTCGTCCCCTTCCTCCTCTTACTACTTATTATCTTCTTTATCTTCTTTTCTTTACTTACTTTAATATTGCCACATCTCTAAGTATTATTCTCATATTTTTAATTTTAGTCATCTTTATAGACTTTCTGCAATTAAAGATGGACTTTGACCTTTTTTCTCTTCTCACCCCTACCATATTTAATACTCCTATCTCTTTTATAGAATTATGAAGTAATTTTGGTTAGAGTAATATTCAATATTTATATTATTAAAAGTATGCAAATGCTAATAAACTAAGAGTCTGACTTTCTTGAAAAGTATTTTATCTTGTGTACCACTAATATTTACCCTTTGCTTCATATGTATATGTTTATCACTATTCAAGCCTCACTCATCTTGTCTATTATCTTGCAAGTCACTTGGGTGCATCAAATATTCTGTATACTTAATTTTTAAAATTAATTTTGAGATGATAGATAGATGATAGACAGATAGATAGAAAGATAGATAGATAGATAGATAGATAGATAGATAGATAGGAGAGATTGATTTGTTGTTACACTTATTTATGTATTCATTGGTTATTCATTCTTATATGTGTCCTGACCATGGATTGAACCTGCAAATTTGACATATCAGGAAGGAAGAAAGGAGGTGGATAGAGAAAGAGAAATATCGATGTGAGCACATTGCCTCCTGCATGTGCTCCAACCAGGGCTGGAGATTGAACCTGCAACCCAGGTGTATGCTCTTTACTGGGAATTGAACCCCAGACATTTTGGTACATGGGCTGATACTCTAACTGGGCATGTTGCCTGAAGCTTTTAGACAACTTCAGTCTGTTAGACCTCTGTACAGAGGTCATTCTCCAAGTTGGACAAATCATCAATCCAGGCATTCTCATGTCTTTCTGTCTTCTGTATCCAATGACTTCCTGTCTCTGATTTTACCCCTTATTTTGGTGAGGAACATGCTCTAGAAGCTTCTTAATATGAGTTGTAGAAATAGTAAGTCTGTTGAGTTTTGTCTGTCTGATAGTCTTTATTCCAGTTCTGCAACACTGGTGTGTCAGATTTCTAATTGGTAACCATTTCTTCTCAAAATGTTACTGTACTGCTCCATTGTTTTCTAGTTCCAGTGTTATAGTTAAGAAATATGATGCCATTTTGGTTCCTGAACATTTAATGTGGCATTTAATTATTTTCCTTCTTACTGTTCTAAGATTTATTTTTCTTTTCCCCCCGATTTCCTAAAATTTAATTGTGATGTAACCTGATGCATGTCTTTTTCATTTATTGTGTTGAGAAATCAATATTCACTCTGGATAATTTCTTAATGGTTTTCTGATAATTTCTCTCCTTTGTTTTATTTTTGGTTGAATATTAGAGTTTGTTGAATGATCCTCATTAAAATTTGTCTTATTTTGGACCACTTTATATTTTTGTTTTCTATACTTTTGTATAATTTTCATCATCTAAGAACTTTTCTATTTATTTATTTATTTATTTATTTATTTTTAATTTAAATTCTTTATTGTTTAAAGTATTACGTAAGTTTCCTTTTTCCACCAGTGACTTCTCCCCAGCCACCGCCTCCCCCCACCCCAGCACATGACCTTATCCCCAACCACCACCAAAAAAAACCCTGTCTGAGTACATTGGTTAAGCCCATATGCATGCATACAAGTCCTTTGGTTGATGTCTAACCCTTTCAGCCTGCTGCCTTCCCTCATAGATTGGACAGTCTATTCAAAGCTCCTGTGACTCATTTAGGATTGCTGTTTCTTTGCTAATTTTTTGTCTAGAGGATTTATCCAGTGATGTCAGTGGGGTATTTAATCCCCTAATATGATCAAATTGCTGTTGATCTCTCTCTTGATATATTCCAGAAGGTTTTGTTTGTTTTTTTATGTATTTGGGTGCTCCCACATTGGGTGTATATATGTTTATGAGAGTTATATCCTCTTGTTGTATCGATCCCTTTAGTAATATGAAGTGGCTGGACCCTAACCATGCACGAGACTCTAACATGTATATATTTATGCATAATAATCTGGCCACTCAATATTGAGTGGCCAGATTATTATGCGTTCAGATATCATAATATTCTGGCCACTCAGTGTATATGTGCTTCTACTTCTTTGTGTTTTCATCATGTAGTAAACGGCTGTGGCTATGATTAAATTATGATATGAATTTGCCAATCAATTCTTATTTTATTAACTTAATATTTACTGTATATGGTAAATTAATGATATACTTTTTAAATATAAAATTATTAGAAATTATAACATAGTTACATATAAAACATAGCAAAGTAATAAAGAGCAAGTAACTGTTCTTAGAACCTGGTTCCACCAAATTGTTTTGCATCTCTCTCCAGGGCTAGGACTAGAAGGGAGACAAAATATTTAGTAACCAAGACAAATAATGTTTTTCAAAGGATTCCTGATACACATTATAATTTCAAATGAAGATAAGGCCAGAGTCAGTATCAATATATGTCAAACCATACTGAAGCATGAGGCAAAAAAAATATCAATAATAGTGGTGCTCATTTAAAAAATGACACTTTGTTCATCATTAATCTTTTTTGCATTATTTTGTATTTTTAAAATATTGCTTATGGAGTTTCTTGGTGACCCCTTAAAATTTTACACCTAACATCTTTGCCACACCCTGCTTAATTCTAATTCTTAGTTTACTCATCTCAAAACTGTGGATGATACAGGTTTCTGTATTACATGATAGTGGCAAAGATCTAAAAAGATAATATATTCTAGCTTTTTATCTATCTTGCATATAATAAATTACCAATAAATTTCAACATTAATACTAATACTTGGTACTACATTTTAATTATATTATTGTTCAATTGTATTTTTGCAGGTGACATCCTAAATAATAAAGAGGTAATATGCAAATTGACCATTACCCCAACATACAAGATGGCGACCTCATGTGGTCAAAGATAGATGCCACCATGTGGACACAAGATGGCCGTCACAAGATGGTCTGTAGAGGAGGGCAGTTGGGGGCAACCATGCTGGTAGGAGAGTAGTTGGAGGAACCAGGACTGGGTAGTTGGGGGAAACTAGGCCTGCAGGGAAGAGGAGTTGGGAGCAACTAAGCTTGCAGGGCAGGGCTGTTAGGGGTGACCAGGCTGGCAGGGAAGGGCAATTAGGGACAATTGGACTGGCAGGGGAGGGCAGTTAAAGGTGACCAGACTGGCAAGGGAGGGCAGTTAAGGGTGATGGGCCAGTAAGGGAAGGCAGTTGGTAGTGATGAGGTCTGCAGGGAAAGGCAGTTACAGGTGATCAGGCCATCTAAGGAGTCAGTTAGGGCAATTGGGCCATCAGGGGAGCAGTTAAGCATTGATCAGGCTGGCAGGTTAGTGGTAAGGGGATGATCAGCCTAGCAGGCAGAAGCAGTTAGGGCAGCAGTTCTCAACCTGTGGGTCGTGACCCCTTTGGGGGTCAAATGACCCTTTCACAGGAGTCGCCTACGACCATCGGAAAATGCAGATATTTACATCACGATGCATAACAGTAGCAAAATTTCACGGAGTGTTCTGAGAGGCAACCATGGCCACCATGAGCCTTCTAAATAAGCCCAAGAGTGAAATGACCACCAAGGAGCTGCAGAAGGGGGAGGAGGAAGCTAGGGCAAGGAGCTTCAGGCAAGAGGCCCAATTGAGGAATCTTGGACTAAGTGGCTCTAGTGCAGTGGTTCTCAACCTTCCTTATGCAGTGACCCTTTAATACAGTTCTTCATTTTGAGGTGACCCCCAACCATAAAATTGTTTTTTTTTGGAGAGAAACCAAGATGTGGCAGCATAGATAAACACCTAAACTGCTGTCTCACATGACAATTTCAAAACTAAAACTAAAACATAATATGGACATCATCTAGAACCACAGGAAAGCTGGCTGAGTGGACATTCTACAACTAGAAGAAAAGAGAAAAGCATACTGAGACTAGAGGAGTTACAGAAGGCAGAGGTACAGAGAAGCGTGCGTGGAGAGGACTGGCAACTGAGTATGTGGCTGGCTTTCTCAAGCTGGAGGGAAATAAAAGCTCCCAACAGCGCTGAACTCCAGTTCAAGGCAAAACTCTGGGGACCCATACTCATTTGGGGAGAAACTGGACTGTCTGGCAGTATGCAAAACTTGAGGGCTTTCTCTCAGAAGTACATGCAGTGATTACCATGGGACACTGAGACCAGGAGCCTCTTAGGGCAGGGCTGTTGGGAAACCCTGCTCGGTCCTGAGACTTTGCCCCATCTAAGCTGACCACATAGGCTTTTGCAAGTCTTGTCTTACAGGGGGGTTTCTATCAGAAGATGTCTCAGCCTAGACACAGCTGATCCTCACAGCCAATCAGCCTGGAGTTCAAATCCTCTCAGTGATACCAATAACAATCAAGGCTTAACTACAATAAGACTGTGCACAAAGGGGTGCACCAAGAGCCACTGCGCCATATAGGACACCTTGCATACAAAGCTACTCTACCAACTCAGAAAATCAGTGAAAATGCGGGGACAAAGAAACAGATCCCAAACAAAAGAAATGGAGGCAAGCAAATGACTAGATATAGAGTTTAAAACCATGACTATAAGGTTTTTCAAGAATTTTCTAGAAAAGGCTGATAAATTTAGTGAGACCCTCAAGGATATAAAAAAGACAAACTAGAAATTAAACATACACTAAAAGAAATAAAAAATAATATACAGAGATCTAACACAAGACTATAGGATCACAGAAATCAAGTCAAAGATATGAAATACAAAGAAGCAAAAAACACTCAACTGGAAAAGCAAGAAGAAAAAAGAATCCAAAAATGTGAAGATAGTGAAAAGAGTCTCTAGGACAACTTCAAGAATACCAACATCAAAATTATAGGGGTGCCAGAAAAAGAGACAGAGTAAGATACTGAAAATCTATTTGAAGCAATAATGACAGAAAATTTCTACTACCTGGTGGGTGAAAGAAATAGACTTACAATCCAGGAAGTGCAGAGAACCTAAACAAAAGGAATCCAAAGAGGACCACACCAAGACACATCATAAAATGCCAAGAGCAAAAGACAAAGAGAGAATATTAAAAGCAGCAAGAGAAATATAGTTAGTTACCTACAAGGGAGCACCCATATGATTGTCAGCTGATTTCTCAACAGAAACTATGTAGGCCAGACAGGAGTAGTAAGAAATATTCAAAGTGATGAATAGCAAGAACCAACAACCAAGATTACTCTACCCAGCAAAGCTGTCATTCAGAATTGAAGGTCAGATAAAGAGCTTCACAGATAAAAAAAAGCTAAAGGAGTCCATCAGCACGAAACCAGCATTATATGAAATGCTGAAAGGTATTCTTTAAGAGGGAGAAGAAAAAGGTAAAGATAAAAATTATGAACAACAAATACATATCTATCAACAAGTGAATCTAAAAATCAAGTGAATAAAAAATCTGGTGAACAGAATAAACTGATGAATATAATAGAAAAAGGGGAATAGAAAGGGAGTGGACTGACAATTCTCAGGGGGGTAAGGGGTGTGGGGAGTGTGGGAAGAGACTGGACAAAAATCATACACCTATGGATGAAGATAGTGGGAGAGGACTAAAGGCAAAGGGTGGAGTGGGAACCGGGTGGAGGGGAGCTATGGGAAGAAAAAGAGGAACAATTGTAATAATCTGAACAATATAGATTTATTACATTAAAAAATTCTCTTCTTTTTTAATTTTTATTTTATTTTATTAATTTTTTATACATATCTCCCCATTGCCCCCCCTCCTTCCCAGGCATACCCCAACCCCCCAGTGTCTATGTTAATTGGTTATGCTTATATGCATGCATACAAGTCCTTTGATTGATCTACCTCACCTAACCTTAATCTTCCTGCTGTAATTTCAGTCTGTTTGATGCTTTACTGCCTCTATATCTATCCTTTTGTTCATCAGTTTATAATGTTCTTTATTATCCACAAATCAGTGAGATCATGTGATGCTTCTCCTTCATTGACTGGCTTATTTCACTAAGCATAAGGCTCTCCAGTTCCAACCAGGTTGCTGCAAATGATAAGAATTTCTTTTTAATGGCAGCATAGAATTCCATTGTGTAGATGAACCATAGTTTTCTGATCTACTCATCTGCTAACGGGCACCTAGGCTGTTTCCAAATTGTAGCTATTGTAAATTGTGCTGCTATGAACATAGGGGTGCATAAATCCTTTCTGAGTGGTGTTTGTGATTTCTTAGGATAAATTCCTAAGAGTGGGATTACAGGGTCAAATGGGAGATCCATTTTTAGTTTTTTGAGAAAACTCCATATTGTTCTCCACAGTAGCTGCATCAGTCTGCATTCCCACCAACAGTGCACAAGGGTTCCTTTTTCTCGGCATCCTCGCCAACACTTGTCATTTGTTGATTTGTTGATGATTGCCATTGTGACCGGTGTAAGATGGTATCGCATTGTCATTTTGATTTGCATCTCTCGGATGTTTAAAAATTCTTTTCGTTGCTACTTCATAACTATAATTTTGCTACTTTTATGAATCATAATGTAAATATCTGTGTTTTCTGATGGTCTTAGGCAACCATCCTACTGGTTCTCAACCTGCATGTGTGGAGCAGATTGGCAACTGAGTATGTGACTGACTTTCGGAAAACACAGTTATTTACATTACAATTCATTAACAGTAGCACAATTACAGTTGTGAAGTAGCAATGAAAATAATTTTATAGTTGGGGTCACCACAACATGAGGAACTATATTGAAAGGGTCATGGCATAAGAAAGGTTGAGACCACTACTCTAGTGCTATAGCTCTGGTGTTAGAATTCTTCTGTCATGGCTCAATTCTAGCAAGACAGCTCCAGTATGCCCAGCTGTGTAATTCAGTGGTTGAGCATTGACTTATAAACCAGGAGATCAAGGTTTGATTCTTGGTCAGGACACATGCCTGGGTTGTAGACTCAATCTACAGTGTGGGGCATGCAGGAGGCAGCCAAGCAATGATTCTCTCTCATCATTCATGTTTCTATCTCTCTGTCTTTCCCTTATTCTCTGAAATCAATGAAAAAATATTTTTAAAAAAGTTTTATAGCTCTGCACTGGTGAGACAGCTGCATGTTATGGCTTCAGACAGAGAAACTCTGATGTTACTGCTCTAGCTGAGGCAGCATAGTTGTCAAGAGAAACTAAAAATGTGCTCCCTGAGACTGAGAGGAAGTTAGTTATATACAGAAGAGTTCCTACCATGGTCTCTGATTGGCCCATTGATACGCATATGAGGGCTCCAAAATCTTACAGTTTGATTGGTCAGAATAGCATCACCCTGATTTATCAGAATAGAGCTGTTCTGATTGGTTGCTTAATATGCAAATAAGGATAAAACTGAGCAACTCTCATTGGATAGGGAAAGCAACAATCCTATTAGTTGAATTTCAACCCTAGGAATTTATGAATAAGGGTTGGCTCAGATGGTAGGGACACATTGCAGGAGCCAGGAAATTAATTGAGGCTTTTCCTAGAAGTGTGATGTGCATGAGATGTCCCTATTTAGCAATGGCTGTTAGACTATTTATAAATTTTAGCCTTGTTAGCAAGCTTTTTTAACAAGCAGATTTACTCTTGGAATTGACCTTTCCCCCTTTCAAACAAAACTTGTTGATTGAAAGCATTAATGATCCATCAGGTTAGTTTGTTCTATGTCTGCACCTGAGTGGATTACTGCTCTGGTTCCATCTAGTTCCTAAGTGGGACTTCTATGTCAGGACAATAGCCAATAGAACAACTAGAGCTATTTGATTGCAAAAGGTCTCATGAGCACTTACTAAACTCAAAATACCTTTCAGCTGTCAAAACAGTTCAGAAAAGTTTAAACTACAAACAAAGGAATTCAATTTGTAACATTATAGGAGTTTGGGAATAATTGGAAAAAGGGTATTCAATATCATGGATTACAAAAGAAGAGGGAATACAATGGCTTCATTGATCATTCTTATCCTTTGCAGAAGTATTGCATGAGTTTTTATAAAAAGTTTTTAACATTTTGTTATACAGAACATCAATAGCTTAACAGTGAAGAACATATAACAAATTAGAACAATTTGTAGTCCAGACTTCAACACAGCTGTGAGCCTAGTTGGGAATCAACTACAATGTCAGGAAATTTAAATTCAAACAAGCCAGTGGTACTAGAAACAAAAGTGGAATGTCCATTAAGGTATTTGGCAATATTAAAGAATTCTATTGTTTCTAATTTTACCTATAAATCCAGATATAGCAGGAGGCATTATCTATGGCATTAACTTCACATTGGGGTTGTGAGTAAATAATGAAGGGTGATTAAGTTGTCAATGAATGCAACTTTGCTAAAGAATTTTTGATGGTTTAAAGTGCTTAAATCATTCTGGCAGTTGAGCAAGCAACTTGATGTATGGTTATAGGTAGATTTTGCATCATTGTGTTCAATTGAGTAGTACCAAGGCCATCCCACAAAAATGTAATTATGAGAAAATGATTACCATCACCTTTTCAAAAAAAAAAAAATACTGCCAGCAAGCCACATCCCACAGAAAGGTCAGAAGATGTATCTCCAGAAATAGAGGGATCCTTATCAGGGTAGTTATGTACTATTAAAAAGGCTTTTTTTTTCCTGAAGGAAATTTTGAACAGTAATGTTATTTTGTTTAAAGATGGTAAAAATAAAGGGGATGTCAGATGACCCAGGAGGGATTGCCCAGTAAGCCTCCAGCTATCTAGACAACTAAAATCATATGATGTTTGTATGCACAGATAAATTTATGCCCTGTAGGGGCATAATGACTTCCTGTGAATATTTGTCTATTTTTTGATTGATTAACAGGAAGGAAGGTGAGAACATTTGCAACCAAGGCTCAGTCTGTCTTTTTTTATTATTATTAATGTATTACATGTGTACATTTCTTCCCATTGCCTACCCCTCACTCCACTCCCATGCATGGCCTCAACTCCTAGTGTCTTGCCTCCATCAGTTATGCTTTATGCATGTATACAAGTCCTTTGGTTGATCTTTTATCTACTCTACCTCTTCCTAAACTTCCCACTCTACTTTTGATGGACTGTTCGATGCTTTACTGCCTCTGTATCTATATTTTTGTTCACCAGTTTATAATGTTCTATTTTATCCATAAATCAGTGAGACCATGTGATATTTTTCTTTCATTGACTGACTTATTTCACTTAGCATAATGCTCTCCATTTCCATACAATTTACTGCAAAAGTTAAGAATTCCTTCTTTTTCTACCAGCATAGTATTCCACTATGTAGATAGATTTACTATAGTTTTCTGATCTTTTCATCTGCTGATAGGCACCTAGGCTGTTTCCAAATTCTAGCTATTGTAAATTGTGCTGCTATGAACATAGGGGTGCATGTATCCTTTCTGATTGGTGTTTCTAGTTTCTTGGATATATTCCTAGGAGTGGGATTATGGGGTCCAATGGGAATTTCATTTTAGTTTTGAGGAAACTCCATACTGTTCTCCAAAGTGGCTGTACCAGTCTGCATTCTCACCAGCAATACACAAGGGTTCCTTTTTCTCCAGATTCTCACCAACACTTATCATATGTTAATTTGTTGATGATTGTCATTCTGATAGGGGTGAGATGGTATCCCATTGTTATTTTATTTGCATCTTTGGGATGATTAGTGACTTTGAGCATGTTTTCAAGTGTCTCTTGGCTTTTCTTCTGTCTTCTTTTGAAATGATTCTATTTAGGTACATTGCCCCTTTTAATTGGATGATTTATCTCCCTTTTATTAAGTTGTATAAGTTGACTGTAGATGTTGGAGATTAAACCTTTATCAGTGATAACATTGGCAAATATATTCTCCCATACAGTGGGCTTTCTTGTTGTTTTGTTTATGCTTTCTTTTGCTGTGAAAAACTTTTTTATTTTGATGTAGTCCCATTTGTTTATTTTCTCTTTAGCTTCCATTGACCTAGGAGCAACATTAGTGAAGAAGTTCCTACGGTATATAACTGAGATTTTGCTGTCTGTGGATTCCTCTAGTATTTTCATGGTTTTCCATATTATGTTTAAGTCCTTTATCCATTTTGACTTTATTTTTCTGTATAGTGTAAGTGGGTGGTCTAATTTCACTTTTTGCATGTATCTGTCCAATTTTCCCAACACCATTTAAGGAAGAGACTGTCTTGACTCCATTGTATGTTCATGCCTCCTTTGTCAAATATTAATTGAGCATAGTGGTTTGGGTTCATACCTGGATTCTCTATTATAATCCATTGGTCTATATGTCTGTTCTTGTGCCAGTACCAAGCTGTTTTGAGAACAATGGCTTTGTAATACAGCTTGAAATCTGGTATTGAGATCCCACCCATTTATTATTCTTTCTCATGAATGCTATGGCTATTCGGGGCCTTTTTTCTTTGTTCCATATTAATCCTTGGAGAGATCTTTCTAGGTCTGTGGTATATGCCTTTGGTATTTTAATGGGGAGAGCATTGAATCTATCGATTGTTTTGAGTAATATGGACATTTTAATGATATTGATTCTCCCAATGCATGTGCATGATATGCTCTTCCATCTGTTTACTTCTTCCTCTATCTCTGTTTTCAGTGTCTTGCATAAGTCTTTACCTCCTTAGTTAAATTTATTCCTAGGTATCTTAATTTTGGGAGAGGGGGGCAATGATAAATGAGATTGCTATTTTAGGCTCTCTTTCTGTAAGTTCACTATTGATATATAGAAATGCCATAGATTTCTTGGTGTTAATTTTGTATCCTGCTACATTGCTGAATTCATTTATTAAGTCTATTAGTTTTTTGATGGGGTTTTTTGGATTTTTTATGTACAATATAATGTCATCTCCAAATAAGGACTGCTTTATGTCTTCTTTTCCAATTTGGATGTCTTTTACTTTTCTTCTTATCTAATTGCAATGACTAATACTTCCATACTATGTCAAACAGGAGTGGTAAGAGTGGGCATACCTGTCTTGTTCCTGTTCTTAGGGGAAATGGTTTTAGTTTTTGCCCTGAGTATGATGATAGCTGTGGGTCTATCATATATACCTTTTATTATGTTGAGGTATGATCCTTCTATTCCCACTTTGCTGAGAGTTTTTATCAAGAAAGGGGGTTGGATTTTGTCAAATGCTTTTTCTGCATCAATTGATATGACCATGTGATTTTTATCTCTCAATTTGTTTATGTTATATATAACGTTTATTGATTTACAGATATTGTACCATCCTTGCATTCCTGGGATAAATCCTACTTGGTCATGGTGTATGATGTTTCTGATGTACTGCTGGATCCTATTTGCTGGAATTTTGTTAAGCAATTTGGCATCTATGTTCATGAGTGGTATTGGCCTGTAATTTTCTTTCATTGTGTTGTCTTTATATGGTTTTGGTATTAGGGTGATGCTAGCTTCATAGAAGGAACTTAGAAGTGTTCTTTCTTGTTGAATTTTTTGGAATAGTCTAAGGAGGATAGTTTTTAATTCTTTCTTGAATGTTTGGTAAAACTCCCCTGTGAAGCCATCTGACCCAGAGATTTTTTTTTTTTTGCTGGAAGCTTTTTGATGACTGCTTCAATTTCTTCCATAGTTATTGGTTTATTGAAATGTTTAGGTTCTTCCTGATTGAGTTTCAGAAGATTATATTTTTCTAGGAATATGTCCATTTCCTCCAGGTTGTCCAGTTGGTTGGAATAGATTTGTTCATAGTATTTTTAACAATCTTTTGTACTTCTATGATGTCTGTTGTTATTTCACCTCTTTCATTTCTGATTTTGTTTATTTGAATCCCCTCTCTTTGCTTCTTGGTGTGCCTAGGTTGAGGTTCATCAATCTTGCTTATCCTTTCTAAGAAACAGCTCTTGGTTTTGGTGATCTTTTGTATTGTTTCTTTGGTCTCTATGTTGTTTATCTCTACTCTGATCTTTACTATTTTCTCCCTTCTGCTTACACTGGGCTTTTCTTGTTGCTCCCTTTCTAACTCTTTAAGTTGTAGGTTAGGTAATTTATTACAATTGTTTCTTGTGTTTTTTTTTAATAGTCTTATAGAGCTATTAAATTCTCTCTTAAGACTGCTTTTACTGTGTCCCATAAGTTTTAGATTGTTGTGTTTTCATTGTCATTTGTTGCCATAATGTTTTTTTTATCTCTTCTTTGGTCTCTCTGGTTATCCAGTCATTGTTTAATAGCATGCTGTCTAATCTCCATGCATTCGATTTCTTTGGATTGTTTTTATTTTAGTTGATTTACAGTTTTATGCCACTGTGAGAAGATGCTTGATATGATTTCTATCTTCTTGAATTTGAAAAGACTTTGCCTATGACCCAACATATGGTCTATCTTTGAAAATGAGCCATGTGCACCAGAGAAGAATGTATATTCTGTAGATTTTGGGTGAAATGTTCTGAAGATGTCAATGAATTCCATATCGTTTAGTGAGTCATTTAGGATTGATGTTTCTTTGCTGATTTTTTTGTTTAGAGGATTTGTCCAATGAAAAAAGTCTCCTACTATGATTGTATTGCTGTCAATCACTCAATTGTTATTCTTTAGGAGTTTCTTTTATGTATTTGGGTGCTCCTCTTTTGATGTGTATACGTTTACCAGAGTTATTTCTTCTTGTTGGATTGTTCCTTTAGTATTATGAAGTGGCCTTCCTTATCTCTTGTTATGTCCTTCACTTTTATGTCTAACATTTCAGATATAAGTATTGCTACCCCAACTTTTTTTTATTTCCATTCAAATGAAATAACTTTTTCCATCCCTTCACCATCTGTCTGTGTCCATCTTTTTTCTGAGGTGGGTTTCTTGTAGACACCAGATATATGGGTCATGTTTTCTTATCCAATCGGTTACCCTAAGTATTTTGTTTGAGGCATTTAACCCATTTACATTTAAAGTTATTATTGATAGGTACGTATCTGTCACCATTCTTATTCTTTACCCCTGTGTTCCTTCTTCAATTCTTTTTTTTTTCACACCAGACCTTTTAGCATTTCTTGCATTGCTGGTATGGTGGTCATAAATTCCCTTTGTCCTGAAGGAAATTTGTCTGTGAAGCTCCTGATTTCACCTTCAATTTTGATTGAAAACCTTGCTGGGTACAGTATTCTTGGATTCAGACTCTTCCTTTGCATGATTTTGTATATTACATTCCATTTTGTTTTGGCCTGATGAGTTTCTTTTGAGAATTCAGTTGCTAGTCTGATGGGGGTTCCTTTGTAGATAATGTTCTGTCTCTCTCTGGCCACTTTTAAGATTCTCACTTTGTTGTTGGTGTTTGCAAATTTAATTATAATGTGCATTGGCATCAGTATCTTAGGGTTCATTTTGCTTGGAACTCTGTGAGCTTCTTGGATTTGTGTGTGTGTTTTCTTCCCTCAATCAGAGAAGTTTTTGTCATCAATTCTTCAAACATGTTTTCTATTACTTGCCCAATTTCCTCCCATTCTGGAACTCCTATTATGCAGATGTTGTTTTGTTTCATGTTGTAGCAACTTTCCCTTAGGCTCTCCTGCTTTTATTTATTTTTTTCCTAGAAGCTGGGAAAATACCCTACTTGGGTATTTTTTCCTACCTTGTCTTCTGGCTCACCAATGTGCTCCTCTGTTTCTTCTAATCTATTTTTGATGCTTTCTATTGAGTTATTTACAGCAGCAATGTCATTTTTCATTTCTTCTTGGTTCTTCATTTCCTCTTGGTTTTTACTCATATTGTCTAATTTGTCTTCCATTCTATTCTGCCACCTTATGGCCTTTTCTCTGAATTCTTTCTCTAGCAGGTTTCTTGCCTCCATTTCATTTACTTCTTTTCTGCTGATGCCTGCTTTTCTTTAGTATGGGGGCTGTTCATTTAGCTCTCCATGGTCCTCCTTCTCCAGGTTTCTTTTTATGTAATTCTCTCCAGCATTAATTTAAAGGCTAAAAATAAAACAAAACCAGGTACAATGCACGAGACTGAACAGAAATATATTTATGAGATTAATAGCGACAAATAAAGGTATCCTCCAGAGAGATACAAAATAGGGGTTAGGAGATAATGAAGAGAAAAAAAAAGTACTGTAGAAAGAAACAAGTGCCAAAATGAAATTGGAAGAAGGGAGAAAAAAAATTAAAAGAGAAAAGACAGAGACTAAGAAAGAGAATGGGAACAAACTATATATATACAGTAGTACCTCGAGATACGAGTGCCCTAACATATGAGATTTTTGAGATACGAGCCGTCAAGCAAGCAATTTTTGCTTTGAAATACGAGCAACATTTGAGATAGGAGTAATCGCGCTGATCGGCCGGCTGCACACAACCCACCAGTTTACTGCAACTTGAGCATCTTATAGTTTCCCACTTCTCAAGGTTACCGAACAAATTAAACTCGTATCTCAAGGTACCACTGTATATATATTTATGAAGAAAACTCCATTAGAACAGCCATTAATCCCAATAAATGCCAGAAACAATTACCTGGAGTAATACAAACTGAAAACAACAACTAATATCTAATCAGCGAGGGAAAAAAGAAGTAAAAAACAAACAAAAATAAAGCAAACTAAAAACAAACAATACAAAAAGAATAAGCAAAACAATTTCACAATAAGGTATAAAAATTGATATAATAAACATTCGAGCAAACAATAACAAAAGCACAGAGAGAAAAACAATTTTTGGTTAGTGAAGACAGAGAAGAGAGATGTTTATGGACTTGGAGCATTGGATTGGAAATTAGATATATAAGTAGGGTGAAATTTTAACAGGTGGTAAAAAGAAAAAATAGGGAAAATTTAAAGTAGGAAAAGAGTAACAGAAACAGAACAACAAAAGGAGAAAAGTTAGGAAGAGAGTGATGACGTAAAGGTAGAGTTGAGATAGAGTTTAATGATGCTAAAGGGAAGATGAAAATAGAATGTAGAACTCTAATTCCAAAGTAAAATAAAGAGAAAATAAAATACACTTTTTTAAAAGGGTAAAATAGTAGTAGTAATAATACAGATTGAAAATAAAAATGTAATAATTAAAAAAGTAAAACAAAGTGAGGAAGAAAGAAAAAAATAGTTCCTTAAATAAAAGATTAAAAATTAAAAAAATTAAAATTAAAACTTAAAAAAAGTAATAAAAAAAATAAAATGTGCAGTAGTGAAGGTCATTCACTTCCTCTATTGTTCTGTTTGGCATGCCTTTGTCCCAGTTGGTTCAGTATTACAGTTCCCTGTATTCCATTGGTACTCAGTGTTGTAATCCAGTCCTGGTTTTTAAATAGGCAGTGTGTCTTAATCTCTTTATTCCTTTATTTGTTATTACACAGAGTTAATTTGTGATTCAGCTCCTAGTTGGAAGTGTTTCTGGATTGACCTTCGAGACTATAGGTCCTCTGTAGCCTGGTTTAGATCCTGCTTTCCCTGTGGCACTCAATACTGATTTGTGGGAGTGGGCTGCCTCAAAAGTCGTTCTCCAATGCTCACTCCACACTCTGATCCCCAAGTTCCAGAAAAACAACTTTCCCTGCAGTCTCCCAGGGTGTCCCTAACTGGGTGATCCTATGTATTGGGCTTAGTAATCAGAAGCAAGGATCTGAAGAGGAAATAGTGCAGTCTGCGCAGTCCTCCTTCCCCCTCATGTCCAAGCAGCTAGCACCCTTTAAAAACTCCCAGGCTGTCCTTATGTGTCAGATCAAATGGGTTGCCTTTTAGAGATCCTCTCTGTTTGCAGTTCTGAAAACCCCCTTCCACATTCATGGATCACGTCAGGTCCAACAGCCATGGATTTCCCTAGGTGCAGATTTCCCCTAGTTCTCCATCTCCCACAGTGTGCATGTTTCTCTCTCCTGTGGGTCCCAAGACCTCACCTTATCCCAGGCAAAATCTGACCTTTCCATGTGGAACGTAGAACTCCTCTGAATTTATGTGTTTGCGCCAATTGGTACCGGTGTTCTGGAGTTCACAGCTGTTTGATGGGTTCCATATTTGTAGATTTTCAGGCTTCTGATAACATTCACTTTCCCCTTTAAGTTGGCACAGTCTCTGTGTCTGAGCTGTTTGCTCTGGGCAAAAACCCAGCAGCAGTGGGGGCTGCCCATTCAGGGGACTCGTGTCCAGCAGTCTCTCACCTTCTCCTGGAGTATAGCTGTTCCTTAACTGGCCAACAAACACTCCCAGTACGACCCTCAACTGTTCTTTCTATCTGCTCAGGGACAAGGCTTGGGACATGTCCATCTATTCTGCCACCATTTTCTTTCTTCCCCTTTCTCTCCCTCTTCTCAGTCTGGTTTAAACATTCCTCTGAATGTTCTTCCCAAAAGACTAGCCCATGTTGCTTAGTGGTTGAGCACTGACCCATCACCAATAGGTCATTGTTCAATGCAGGTCAGGGCATATGCCAGGGTATGGGGCTCAATCCCCAGTAGGGGGCAGGCATGCATAAGTTTCTTTCTCATTTCTCTCTCATTAATGTTTCTATCTGTCTCTCCATCCCCTTTCTTTCTCTCTAAAAAATAAATTAAAAACATTTGTTTAAATCCTTTGTAGAATATTTAAACATTTAGGTTTGTGACAGTGTGGGATACTTTCTCTCATGAGGACCTTACAAAAGGTAGTTCAACAGTGGTCAGGGTTGAAATGTGCTTAATCATATTTAAGGCATTAAAGTAATAGTTACCAGTGTGTGCTGCCAGACTCTGTTGGTTGCACACTCTTTTTAGAAGTGAAGATATTTGCCTTTCTGTCTGGCTCCTGAGTATTCTTTGTATTCTATTAGGATCCCTGGTTTTGGGGTTCACCTTATTTCTAACAAATTTTGGGACACATCTGGCATTCTGTTGGTTACTATGTGGAGCCATTGAACTTGAATATTTTTGTCCTACTGCCAAGTTGCAGCAGCCTCAGTGAGTAGGGGTGGCTATTACCCACTGAGAAGACAACAAGCTCAAGATGTAGAGTCAGCCAGGAATACGAGAAGGGCCCAAGCAAGCATCCATGGCAACCAGGTAACCCCATGCATGTACCAAGGTGGGAAATTGAACTATAAGTACTACTTTGGTGGTTGGGTATCTACAGAGGTTGGATCTATGTGACTGGGATGTGTCTGGGACAAAAATAGAGTGCAGAGTTCTGATTTGTGGTTCTATTCTCTTGTGAGGCAAAGGGCCAGAGAGGGACAAAGCAGATCTTGAGGAATACAAGAAATCTCTAGTATGGGGGGTTGAGCACATAGGACACATAGAATAGTCACAAAAGACTTTCTGAGGATGGGAAACAAAAACCCTAGGACTAGGGAATGCATTCCCCTGGATAGTCCATCAGGGAGAATGCTGAGGTTTGGGGGTGTGGAGGTCAGTCCCTGATCTAGAAGCAGGAGACATCATTCTGCTTTGGAAATTTTTTTATGCAGGCGTGAGATGCACAGGTCCCTCTCTGCAAGGAACTCATCCTTCATGGATGCTGGGTAGTAGACGGAGAAGACATGAGAAGTTATCTATATATATAAAAACCTGAGTGGCTGGATGACTGAACAGCCAACTGACTGATCGACTGGTCACTATGACATGCACTGACCACCAGAGGGCAGATGTTCAACACAAGAACTGCATCCTGGTAGTCAGTGTGCTCCCACAGCCAACTGCCTACAGCCCCTCCTCCTAGCTGGCCTGGCCCTGATTGGCCCCGATCAGGAGCAGGCTAGCTGGACCCCACTTGTGCATGAATTCCTGCACTGGGTCTCTAGTAGATATATAAAGAGTCTTTATCACAGACTCACTTATCTCATATAATAAAAGAAAAACACGCAAATTGACTATACTTCCGCTATGCCTACAAGTCACGCCCACAAGCCATGCTCACCAGCCAATCAGGAGTGAGTATGCAAATTAACCCAACCGACATGGCAGTTAATTTCCATATCCCGGTGCAGAGCAAAGACTGAAGACAGAATAGAAGGAAGTCAAGTGCTGTAGATGGGATGGAAGCTGTGGAGAAGCAAGCAGGTGGGCGGCAGAGAAGGGAGGGAGGCAGGTGGGACAGGAAGCAGGCAGGCTGGGAGGAGAAGGAAGGGAAGCAGGTGAGGGGGAAGCAGGCAGGACTGTGGAGAAGGGAGGGGCAGTGAAGATAGGAGAGAAGCAGGCGGAGCAGTGGAGACCCCTGTAGGAAGCCCTATTCTTGCAGGAATCTTCCTGCAATGGGCTTCTGGTTCACCTATAACAAGGAATTATCAGACAAAACAATTCTTCAAAGTAGCCTTACAAATTAGCCTTTTGCACACACACAGTAGTCCTTGCTAAATACAGTAGCAAACACAGGAGCCATACCAAGCAGCCTATCCCTACATAAAAGCAGCCTCGCCTCTGTTAGTAACATATTTTTATACCAACTTAGACAAAGGAGGCCACTTGCCAAATAGTGACATAAATATTTGGGTTACAGAAAAGTACATCTACACAGTGTATAAATTATAATCGCTGTATCCTTTCTCAGATTGGCCTTGAACATCCCATGTACTCTTGACAGGGCTCCCACACCAGGGCATTTTGTGGTGTCTGTAGCTGCACAGAGAAGGATCCTGGTGTGAAGCTTTACGTGGGTTGTGCATGCCTGTAAATAGTGTATATAAGAGTATTTCTGTTGATATTTTGTGTCTTTTTGTTACTTGGTTTAATTTGTTTAAAGATGGGGCACATCTCACTTTGTGGGAGGCAGCTATTTGTGTCAGAGATATCAGAAACATCCCAGCAACTGCCAAGAATTCTTAATCTTAGGAACTATTCCTGCTTTGCCTCTCAGGGTGTCAATGCCAGAAAATCAGCTAGTGAGAGTTGTCTGTGTGTCTGTAATGTAATTTTGATTCCGGTTTTACTTTGCTTGTTTCTACCTTTTGGGGACTTAGTTTGTTCTTCTCTGCTTTATGAATATAGTAACAAAGATTATATGGGGAAGTAGGGATTACAGGCATGGGAAAATAGGCAATGCAGGTTGAGGAGGGATTCCATTGTTTGGTCAACAAGGTTAATGTTTCCATTTAAATTTGCAGTTCTTGAATGAGAATGCAGGGTTTACTTCCAGGTACAAGGTTGACTCCCAGGTTCTGGGGGCATACAATTCCCAGATTTTTTTCTCCTAACACTGGGAGGAGCAAATCTGCAGAAGTGCCCTCCAGCAAGTTGCAGAAATAGCAGTGTGTGTGTGTGAAGGGGAGGAGGGGCACTCCCATTTTTATAAAGAAAAAAATAAATAAAATAGTACTTTTACATTAAAGCCACTGAAGGCCAGTGAATTTATGCATGTTACAAATTGGCAATAAAATGCCTTGTGTAATAATTAACTTTAATATATCAAAGTTGTTGTAAATATAACAAAAATAAAGGTTATATGGTAAAGTTTTTTTAGTGGTAGTTATATATGCCTAAACATAGTTTTCAAAAGTCTTTAGTAACTTAAAAGTTTGAGTTTTCTGGGTTATGAAAAATGTAGAGGATGGATTTGAATCTGTTAATGAATAATAAGTCTTGTATTATATTTAAAATATCTCTTGCTCTAGCTGGTTTGGCTCAGTGGATAAAGCATCAAACTGAGGACTAAAGGGTCCCAGGTTTGATTCTGGTTAAGGCCACAAACAGGTTGTAGGCTCAATCTTCAGTAGGGGGCATTCAGGAGGCAGCTGATCAATGATTCTCTCTCATCATTGATGTTTCTATCTCTCTTCCCTTCCTGTTTAAAATCAATAAATATATATCTAATAAATAAATAAATAAATAAATAAAATATAGCTTAATGAATGTATTGTTAATCTGAAAAAAATGTTAATTACATATATGTCACCTAAAAATTAAGATTTCTAAGGTTAAGAATGCTAACTAATGGGAAAAAATTATAGTTTTTGTGTCATTTTGAAGGAAAAAGAAAGTGGATTCTGAAAGTTGTAAGGTTTGTGAAAGTTGTGGAATGTCTATAAGGAGAAATTTTGGACGGAAGTCACATAAATGACACAGGCCAGTAAGCCAGGACAAGTGGAATAGGGAAATTGATATGGTTAAACAGCAATTTGGAGCTATCTAGTAAATTCCATCTTCCCTAAACCAAAGATACTTAAGAGTAAATGATTTGCATTTTGCCTCCCTAACAAGAGGATAAATAGCTTATATCAATGTACTCAGGAAGACAGATAGCAGAAATTCCATTAGTGTCATTTGCTAGGACAAATGAAGTTATAGAGAATAAAGTCATTTTGGTTAGTCCTTATCTAATCTGTTAATGCATAATAATAATGATGATATATTATATTTTGGTAAAATGAGTTTGACAGCCTTCCCAGGGTTTGAATGTTAAGAAACTTTTTCTTGTATTAAAATAGACCCCAGAATGCCTCAAGATCTCCCTGCAATGGAAAATAAGATCAATTTCTTAAGAACTATGCACTGGGTGCCTCTTCGGCTCTAATCTCTGTTAAGTTAAAAAGCATATTATCTCAAAGCCCTCCTCTTGAGTTTCTGGTTCATTGCCATTGACTGGGAGACTATATTCTAATCAAGACTTGGAAGGAAAACAAGTTGGAACTTTCTTGGGAAGGACACAACCTTGTCTTGCTTACCAATGAAACTGCTATTTGGACTGCAGGATGACACTGGACACATCATACACAGGTTAAGAGTGGATCTCCCTGCTCCCAGCAGCTCAGTGCCTGTGTATACAAATTAATCCACCATCTTTGTTGGGTTAATTTGCATACTCACTCCTGATTGGCTGGTGGACATCACGAAGGTATGGTCAATTTTCATATTATTCTTTTATTAGTGTAGATATTTCTATTCAAACTTATTCCAATATCAGCAGCAAATCTCACTGATTTTAAACCTACTAATGAATGTACCATCCTTCATTCTTTTCTTAATGATATTCATTTTGGGCTTTATTAACCTTAGTGTGTTGCTCTAAATATTTTTACTAGGACCTTTGAAATAGTATTGGTTCACAAATAATAAATGGCTAAATATTTTCAAAGAGAAACTTGATGGTCTTTCTGTCCCACAATTACAAAATTTCCTTCCAAAGTGTTAAGACTGGAGGGTACAATGGAGTTGAACTTCTGCCTGTATCTTATCATATCTCCACAATTATATGTGAGATTGTATCTCTTTCATTTCTTCTCTTTTTATTTTCCCCAAAATATGCATGGACTTTCATTTCAGTCCATAATTTCCTTAACATTATATCTGGGAAGCTAAAGTCATATCTGTTATCACTCAAGGTTTTCAAATATGGTGCAAAGTTGTAGAGAGCATTTATTTAGTCATTAAATTAACAAATGTTGGTTGAGTACTTACTATATGCCAATCACCATTTTAATCACTAGTGATATAAGATAAAATGAGACAAAGTCCCTGCCTCATTGATCTAACACTAACCAAGGTGGCTGATACTAGATCATCATAATGAAAAGCTATTCATTTACATTTGTTCATAAAAGTCAATCATTAGATTGCATTTCAATCACTCAAATACATTCTATTGATTTAAAATTCTTACTACATTTTTTTAGTTTCAGTCTACTGGCAGCATATTTTCTTAAAAAAAGATATTTATTTAATTGCTTAACTAATCAATTAATTTTTATTGTTTAAAGTATTACATATGTTTTCTTTTTCCCCAATTGACCCCCTCCATGGCCACTCACACCCCCATGGGCAAGTACATACTGCCCCAGGGTCTGTGTCCATTGGCTATGCTAATATGCCTACATACAAGTCCAATGGGTAATCTCTAACTCCTACCCCCTTACCTGTCCCTTGTCTTTGGATCTATTTCAGTTCATCAGCTTATGTTGATAATTATATACCACATATAAGTTAGATCATGTGATATTTATTTTTCTCTGACTGGCTTATTTCAATTAGCATAATGCTCTCCAGTTCCATCCTTGCTGTTGCAAATGGTAAGAATTCTTTCTTTTTTAGCGCAGATACATATTCCATTGTGTAGATGTAGCACTGTTTTTTAATCCATTCATCTGCTGGTGGGAACTTAGGCTGTTATCAAATATTAGCTATTGTAAATTGTGATGCTATGAATATAGAAGTACATACAGTGGTACCTCGAGATATGAGTGCCCTAACATGCGAGATTTTTGCTTTGAAATACGAGCAACATTTGAGATAGGAGTAATTGCGCGGATCGGCCGGCTGCACACGACCCACCAGTTTACCGCAACTCAAGCGTCTCATAGTTTCCCATGCCTCAAGGTTACCGAACGAATTAAACTTGTATCTCGAGGTACCACTGTATATCCTTTCTGATCGGTATTTCTGGTTTCTTGGGATATAGTCTTAGAAGTGGAATTACTGGGTCACATAGGAGTTCCATTTTTAACTTTTTAAGGAAACTCCATACTATTTTCCACAATGCCTCCTTTGTCAAATATTAATTGAGCATAGTTGTTTGGGTCAATATCTGGAATCTTATTCTATTCCCTTGGTCTATATGTCTGTTCTTGTGCCAGTACCAGGCTGTTTAGAGAACAGTGGCTTTGTAATACAGTTTGAAATCTGGTATTGATATCCCACCTATTTTATTCTTTTTTCTCAGGATGGCTGTGACTACTCGAGGTCTCCCCTTTGAAGCCATCTGGCCCTGGTCTTTTGTTTACTGGAAGTTTTTTGATGACTGCTTCAATTTTCTTCCTTAGTTGGCCTATTCAGATGTTTAGATTTTTTCTGATTGAGTTTTGGAAGGTTATATTTTTCTAGTAATATGTCCATTTTCTCCAGGTTGTCCAGTTTATTGGAATAGATTTGTTCCTAGTATTTTTTTTAACAATCCTTTTTATTTTAGTGGGGTTTATTGTTATTCCACCTCTTTCATTTCTGATTTTGTTTATTTGAATCCTCTTATTTGCTTCTTGGTGACCCTAGCTAGAGGTTTATCAATCTTGTTTATCCTTTCAAAAAACTAGTTCTTGGTTTTTTTGATCTTTTGTATTTTTTTTATCTCTGTGTCATTTGTCTCCACTCTATTCTTTATTATTCCCTTCCTTCTGCTTACAATAGGCTTTTCTTATTGCTCTTTTTCTAACTTTTTTAAAAAACATATTTTATTGATTTTTTACAGAGAGGAAGGGAGAGGGATAGAGAGTTAGAAACATCGATGAGAAAGACATCGATCAGCTGCCTCCTGCATGCCTCCTACAGGGGATGTGCCTGCAACCAAGGTACGTGCCCTTGATGGGAATCGAACCTGGGACCCCTCAGTTCACAGGCCGATACTCTATCCACTGAGCCAAACCGGCTTTGGAATCTTTCTAACTTTTTGAGTTGTAGGGCTAGGTAATTTACCATTGTTTCTTGTTTTGTTTTTTGTTTTTTGTTTTTTTGCAATAGACTTGTAGAGATATGAACTTCCCTCTCAAGACTGCTTTCACTGTGTCCCATATATTTTGGATTGTTGTGTTTTCATTGTCACTTGTTGCCATGATGTTTTTTTTATTTCTTCCTCGATCTCTCTGGTTACTGAGTCATTGTTTAATTGAGTGCAATTTAGTCTCCATGTTTTTTATTTTTTTGGATTGTTTTTATTGTAGTTGATTTCCAGTTTTATACCACTGTGAACTGAGAAGATGCCTGATATGATTTCTATCTTCTTGAATTTGAAAAGACTTTGACTATGACCCAACATATGGTCTATCTTTGAAAATGACCCATGTGCACTTGAGAAGAATGTATATTCTATGACTTTGTGGTGAAATGTTCTGAAGATGTCAAGTAATTTTATCTGGTCTAGTGAGTCATTTAGGATTGATGTTTTTACTGATTTTATGTTTAGAGGATTTTTCCAATGGTGGTAGTGGGGAATTAAAGTCTCCTCCATGATTGTATTGCTGTCAGTCTCTCCCTTGATATCCTTCAGGAGTTTTTCATATATTTGGGTGCTCCTGTATTGGGTATGTATATGTTTACCAGAGTTATTTCTTTTTGTTGGATTGCTCCCTTTAGTATTATGAAATGGCCTTCCATATCTCTTTTTATATCCTTCACTTTGTGATGTAATTTTTTAGATATAAGTATTGCTAGACCAGCTTTTTCTTTTTTTTCCTATTTGCCAGAAAAACCTTTTCCATCCCTTCACCTTTAGTCTGTGTGTGTCTTTTTTTCTGAGATGAGTTTCTTGTATACAGTAGATATATGGGTTGTGTTTTCTTATTCAATCCATTACCTTATATCTTTTGATGGGGGCATTTAATCCATTTATACTTAAAGTTATTATTGATAGGTACTTATTTGTCGCCATTTTTATTCTTTAGCCCTGTGTTTCTTCTTTGCTTCCTATTTCTTTTTTTTTCTACAGCATTCCCTTTAGCATTTCTTGCATTGCTGGTTTGGTGGTAATAAATTCCCTTAGTCTTTTTTGTCTGTGAAGCTCCTGATTTCACCTTCAATTTTGATTGATAGCCTTGCTAGGCACAGTATTCTTGGATTCAGACCCTTCCTTTGCATGACTTTGTATATCTCATTTTATTCCCTTCTGGTCTGATGAGTTTCTGTTGAGAAATCAGTCACTAGTCTGAAGGTGGTTCCTTTGTAGGTAACTTTCTGTCTCTGGCCACTTTTAAGATTCTTACTTTTTTGTTGGTGTTTGCCAATTTAATTATAATGTGCCTTGGCATCATTCTTTTGGGATTCATTTTGCTTGGCATTCTGTGAGGTTCTTGGATTTGTGTGTGTTTTTTCTTCTCTATATCAAGGAAGTTTTTTTGTCATTATTTCTTCAAACAGATTTTCTATTCCTTGCTCAGTTTCCTCTCCTTCTGGAACTCCTACTATGCAGATGTTGTTTTGTTTCATGTTGTCCCAAAGTTCCTTTAGGCTCTCTTCCTGTTTTTTAATTTTTTTCTAAAAGCTGCCTACTATTTTTTTTTAAACTCACTTATGTGGTTGGTCCTCTGTTTCTTCTAGTCTGTTCTTGATGTTTCCTATGGAGTTCTTTACAGCAGTGATGTCATTTTTCATTTCTTCTTGGTTCTTCATTTCCTCTTGGTTTTTACTCATATTTTCGAATTTGTCTTCCATTTTTTCATCCACCTTATGACCATTTTTCTGAATTTTTTCTGTGGCAGGTTGCTTGCCTCCATTTCATTTACTTCCTTTTCTGGTGATGCCTGCTTTTGTTTCATATATGGGTTGTTTCTTTGTCTCCCCATAGTCTCTCTTCTCTGGGTGTCTGGTTATGTAGTTCTCTCTCTCCTTATCCCAGGCAAAATCCGACCTTCCCAGTGTAGAGTTCCTCTGAATCCAGGTGTTTGCGCAAATTTGAAACCTGTGTCTGGGGTTCGCAGCTGGGTGATTTGTACTGTAGTTGTAGATTTTCATGCTTCCAATAACATTCACTTTCCCCTTCATGATGGTGCAGTGTTCGTTTCTGAGCTGGTGGATCCAGGAGAAAACCCACCAGCATAGGGGCTGCCCAGTCAGGAGAGCCCCATCCAGAAGTCCCCCACCTTCTCCTGGAGTATAGCTGTCCCTTAATGTGCTAACAAACATTCCCAGTGCATCCCTCAGCTGTTCTTTCTGTCTGCTCAGGGACAAGGTTTGGGACATGTCCATCTATTCCATTACCATTTTTTCCCCACAAGCCTCTATTTCTGACATGGCCTCTGAGTTGCATTGTTTCTGTATTAGTTTCTGGGATAAAATAGCCCCTCAACCCAAGGGCTCCCTGGAGTTATTTTGAATCTTTATCTCTCTGCAGAGCTCAAGGCTAGATGCGGCTACACTGCTAGGAGAGTCTTGGACTCCAGGAGAAAAATATCTGTTCAGTGTTGGAGGAAATGGACTGACCTAGAGTTTGCTTCCTGATTGCCTCTTCCTATTTTTTCTCCTGCTTCCCCAAATCTACCTTCTCCTGCACTGCAGCCTAGGTGACTGTTTGTGATTCGAAGATACTAGGGTTAGCGGGTAAAAGCAAGGAAATTATAAAGACAGAGCAACTGTGCTATTGTGCATCTCTCTCCCCCTGCACTGTGCAGCCAGTGCAGAGCTTCAGGCTGCCTTTACAGGTGTATCCCCCTGGTCTGTGGGTTTAGATCTACAGTTCCACACTGTGAGCAGCTCTGTGTACACCCTTCCATAGTCTAGTGTTACATATATCCCAAAGGTATGAGGACTTGGTGCAGTGCAGTATCCCTCTGACACTCTTTTCCAAGCTGTGCATGTTTCTCCCTTCAACCCAGACCAGTCTCCTGGCTACTTCTTACCTTTTTGTCTCTCCAGCTATACTTAATTCACCAATTCTGGGTGGATATTATTAAATTCAGTTGTTTATTTTATATGTTTTGGGAGAAGGCATTGGACCTGTCTGCTTATTCAGCTGCCATTTTGTCTCACCCTGGAGAAACGTTTTAGAAGCCCATGCTTGAGGAGGCTGGAGTCTCAGTACTCATGTGTTCAAAACCGAGGCAGTTTATCCTTGGGTGTTGTGGTTGTAGGGTCTTGGGTGGTGTCTGAGGTCTCCCTGAGGCTGGAGTTTTAGTCACAGCCACTATCCCCTTCAAGATGGCACAGTCTTTGTGGCATGGCAGGCTACCCTGGGAGAAATTCCAGTAGTAGTAGATGCTACCTGGCTAGGGGAGCCTAGTCTGCCAGTCCCCACCAGTCCTGTGGAATATAACTGTCCCTCACTCACACATACACCCATGCCCCACACCTCCATGTACTCCCCTTTCACTGTCTCACTCACTCACATTCTTTCTCACTGCTGTCCTGTCTGCCACCATCTTGGATCTCCCTAATTTATTCAGTTTCGTTGTTGACAGTCTTATAGCTCTCCCCATTCCACCTTTTTTTACCCCCTTCACCAAGCCACTTCCCCACCCGAGGTTTAACCACATTATTGTATGTGTCCATGGGCTATGAATATATGAATATAAGCTCTTTAGTTGATCTCTTTCTGTTCCCTTCCCATCCCCTTCCCTTTTGAGATTGTCAATCTTTTCTATGCATCCATGCCACTGCATCTATTTGTCAATCAGTTTATTTTGTTCATTTAATTCCATGTGTAAGTCAGATCATGTGATACTTTTCTTTTTCTGACTGGCTTATTTCACTTAGCATAATAATTGATCCACGCTGTTGCAAAAAGTAAGAGATCCTTTCTTTGTGTTTGTTTTTTTATAGCCACATAGTATTTCATTATGTAAATTGACCATATATTTTTCTACTGATGGGCACTTGGGCTGTTTCCATATCTTAACAACTGATATAATAAAAACCTAATATGAAAATTGACCAAACAGCAGAATGACTGGTCACTATGATGCACACTGATCACCAGGGGGCAGATGCTCAATGCAGGAGCTTCCCATGGTTATCAGTACACTCCTACAGGGAGCACCTACTCAGCTAGAAGTCAGGCTCACAGCTGGCAAGTGCAATGATGGTGGTGGGAACCTCTTCTGCCTCTGCAACAGCACTAAGGACATCCAACTGCTGTCTGGTTTGCCACAATCTTGGATCTCCCTGAAATCAGCTGGACATCCCCTAAGGGCTCCCAGATTGCAATAGGGCACAGGCTAGGCTGAGGGACCTTCCCTCCTGAGTGCATGGATTTTGTGCACTGGGCCTCTAATTTTTAAATATTGCTACTATGAACATAGGTGTGAGTGTATTCTTTCTGATAGGTGTTTCAGGATTTTTACAATATATTTCCAGAAGTGGGATTGCTGGTCAAACAGCAGTTTCATTTTTAATTTTTTGAGGAAACCCTATATTGTTTTCCATAGGGGCTGCAACAATATGCATTTCCAGTTTTTGTAGGTATGAAAATCTCTTTATTTAGCTTTCAATATTGAAGGTTATTTTTTGTAGGTATATAATTCTAGTTTGGAGGGGAGGAGCTAGAAGATGCCAGCTGGAAGGATGGAGGTGAGGGAGACAGTGAGTGAGGGAATGAAAGGAGAGTATGTGGATGTGTGTGAGGGAGTAAGGGACAGTTGAATCTTGCAGGAGAAGCAGGAGCTAGCAGTCCAGCCTCTCTTGGACAAGAAGAGACTGCCACTGCAGCTGGCACTGGACTGTGGGACTCAGGTGCAGATCCCAAGCCATCTTGAAGGAGAAAATGGCCTTTCTTTGGGAACTCATCAACACTACCAACCAGATTGGCCTTGGAGCTGCCCTATACCCAATAGCCACTCCAGCCAGAGTCCTGCTGCCACAGCTGCAGACCCATGGACCCTGGGACCTGCACCTCAAGGCAGTGAGTGCAACCTCCCACTCCCCAGCAACATCGATGTGGTTGCTGCTCACTAGTTGCTGGTTTATGAAGCACCCTGGTAGCCCTGTCTGCGGCATGCTCTCATTGCCAGTCTGCAGAGCACACTAATTGCCACATTTGCTGAGCACACTAGTCACCCTGTCTATGACGTGCCCTCATAGCCAGTTGGCCGGGAGCCCTGTTCACCATGTTTGCTGCATGCACTAGTCGCCCCGTCTCCAGTGTGCCCTTGTCACTGGTTTAAGGAGTTCCCTAGTTGCTCCATCTGTGACTTGCCCTCATCGTCAGTTTGAAGGGTGCCCTGGTCACCATAATTGCTGTGTGCACTAGTCGCCCCATCTGTGGTGTGCCCTTGTAGCCAGTTTATAGAGCACCCTAGTCACCCCACCTGCAGTGCCACTTTACGAAGAGCCCTAGTGCCTTCATCACCACTTTATGGAGCGCCCTAGTAACCACGTTTGCTGCAAGCCCTAGTGGCCACGTTTATAGAGCACACCTGTCACAGGTTTACAGGACACCCTCTTCAGTGGCACGTTTACGGCCCTCCAGGTCTGCATGTTTATAGCGTGCCCTAGTCAGTGAGTTTACAGTCCACCCATATCAGTATGTTTACAGTATACCTTCAGCAGGACATTTCTGGTGGTCCACTCCATAGGCAGAGCCTGGGAGGCACTGGGAGGCCTAGCAGGTGTGATTTTGTAACTCTGAGTACCACAGTCACGCCTCTCCAGAGTGTCTGACCCCTGAACCTCATCACCACGACAGACGGGTCTTTGGTGCCACTGTGAATCCTCAATGGGTACACCTGATCTCAATTAAGGGTGCAAAACAGCAAAAATAGGGACACCCCCCTCCATGGCTGCCAACTTCTAGACACCACACTTGTGTTGCTCAAGCTCGCAGATCTATATCAAGAGAACCCAAATACCTCAAGTAGGGAACTACAATATATTTACAATCATAGGATAACTGAGAGAATATACCAGTAGCACCATCACCCAAAAAAAATACCTGGGTAGAAAAGCAATTGGATCTACAATGAAAACATTACAGGAAAACATGGGGAGACATAAAAGGAATCTCCAAAGGAAAGAAAAAGAGAGGGAGTTAAATGAAACTGAAGCCAGCAGCTTATCAGAAAAAGAATTCAGAGTAATGGTTTAAAGGATGTTTAAATATCTGGAAGACAAATACACAACTCAATAAAAAATACACACAACTCAATGAGAACTATAAGGAGCTGAATGGGAATGTCACCAACATGTAAATAAACAAAGAGGAGATGAAGAACGACATAGCTGCAATAAGGAACAGAATGGAAGGCCTAAACAGTAGGCTAGAAGAGGCTGAGGACTGCAACAGCAAATTAGAAGACAAGGTAGAAAAAAACACACAAACACTGCAGCAACTGGGAAAAAAAAAACTCTTCAAAAACAAGAAAAGAGCCTAAGGGAGCTTTGAGACAACACAAAACGAAACAATATTTGCTTAATAGGGATACCAGAAGGAGTGGAAGAGAAGCAAGGAATAGAAAACCTATTTGAAGAAATAATGACAGAAAACTTCCCTGATATTAGCAAGAAAAAAACTGTGCAGGTCCAAGAAGTACACAGAGTCCAAAACAAGCTGAACCTCAAAAGACCGACACAAACACACATCATAATTAAAATGACGAACACTAACAACAAAGTAAGAATCTTAAAAGCTGACAGAGAGAGACAGAAAGTTACATACAAGGAATTTCCTTTTAGAATATCAACTGATTTCTCAACAGAAACACACCAGGCCAGAAACGAATGGAATGAAATGTATAAAGTAATGCAAAGCAAGGGACTGAACCCAAGAATACCATACCCATACCCATTCAAAATTCAAGGTGGAATCAGGTGCTTCACATACAAAAACGGGCTAAGAAGGTTTACTACTACCAAGCCAATAATACAATAAATTCAAAAGGGACTGCTGTAAAAATTAGAAAGGGAAAAGCAGGAAGAAACACAAACACTAAGGAAAAATATGACAACAAACATGTACTTGTCAATAATAACATTAAATGTAAATGGACTAAATGCACCAATCAAAAGATATAGAGTAGCTGAATGGATAAGAAAACATGACCCATATATTTGCTGTCTACAAGAGACCCACTTCAGAGCAAAGGATTCACACAGACTGAGAGTGAAGGGATAGAAAAACATTTTTTAGGCAAATAGAAGTGAGAAAAAAGCTGGGGTGGTGATACTTATATCTGATTAAAAAGACCTCAAAGTTAAGACCTTAACAAGAGATAAGGAAGGCCACTCCATAATACTAAAAGAAGCAATTCATCAAGACGATATAACTCTGGTAAACATATATGTATCTAATACAAAATCATCTAAATACATAAGAAAACTCCTGGAAGATATCGAGAGAGAGATAAAAAACAATACAATCATAGTAGGGGTATTTAATATTACTACTGACATCACTGGACAAATCCTCTAGACAAAAAATCAGTAAAGTAACAGCAATTCTAAATAACTCACTAGATCAGATGGAACTAATTGACATCATACTACCCAAAAGCCACGGAATATATATTTTTCTCAAGTGCGCATGGGACATTTTCATATTGGGTCACAAACAAAGTCTCCCTAAATTCAAAAAGATTGAAATCATATCAAGCATTTTCTCAAACCACAGTGGCATAAGATTAAAAATAAACTACAATAAAAACATTCCAAAAAATTCAAAAACTTGGAAGTTGAATAGCATGTTACTAAACAATGATTGGGTTATAATTGAGATCAAAGAAGAAATTTAAAATATCCTGGAAACTAATGACAATAAAAACATAACAACACAAATGCTATGAGACACAATGAAAGCAGTGCTGAGAGGGAAGTTTATAGCTCTACAGGCCTACTTCAAAAACAGGAAAAAATAGTAATGAATGATCTAACTCAAAAACTCAAAGAATGAGAAAAAGACTAACAAGAAAATCCCATTGTGAAGAGAAGGAAGAAAATAATAAAGATCAGAGCAGAAATGGATGACATAAAGAACAACAACAACAACAAAAAACTAATACAAAAGATCAACAAAACCAAGAGCTGGTTCTTCGAAAGAATAAACAAGATTGATGAAAATCTAGCCAGGCTCACCATGAAGCAAAGAGAGAGGACCCAAATAAACAAAATCAGAAATGAGAGAGGCAAAATAACTACAGACCCCACAGAAATGCAAAGGATTGTTAAAATATATTATGAACAACTCTATTCTAACAAATTACACAATCTAGAGGAAATGGACACTTTCCTAGAAAAACACAACCTTCCAAAACTCACACAGGAAGATCACAAAAATTTCAATACACTGATAACTATGAAATAAATTGAAGCAGTCATCAAAAAGCTTCCAAGGAAAGCCCAGGGCCAGACAGCTTCACAGGGGAATTTTACCAAACATTCATAGAAGAACTAAAACCCATCCTCCTCAGACTATTCCAGAAAATTCAAGAGGAAGAAACACTTCCAAACTCCTATGAAGCCAGCATTACCCTAATACCAAAACCAGATAAAGATAACACAATGCAAGAGAATTACAGACCAATACCCCTCATGAACATAGATACCAAAATCTTCAACAAAATTCTAGCAAATCGAATCCAGTAGTCAATCATAAAGATCATACACCATGACCAAGTAGGATTTATTTCAGGAATGCAAGGATGGTAAAATATTTGCAAATCAATAAATGTGATACATCACATAAACAAATTGAGCTATAAAAATCACATAGTCATATCAATTGATGCAGAAAAAGCATTTGACAAAATCCAACACCCTTTCTTGATAAAAACTCTCAGCAAGGTGAAAATAGAAGGATCATATCTCAACATAATAAAAGCCATATATGATAAACCCACAACCAACATTATACTCAATGGGCAAAATCTAAAGCCATTTCTCCTAAGAACAGGAACAAGACAGGGATGCCCACACTCACCGCTTCTATTCAACATAGTGCTGGAAGTACTAGCTATTGCTATCAGACAAGAAAAAGAAATAAAAAGCATCCAAATAGGAAAAGAAGAAGTAAAACTCTTCTTATTTACAGATGACATGATACTGTATGTAGGAAACCCTAACGTCTCCTCAAAAATTTATTAGACATGATAAATGAATTCAGCAATGTAGCAGGATACAAAATTAATGGCAAGAAATCTATGGCATTTCTATATACCAATAATAAACCTCCAGAAAGAGACTAAAACCGCAATCTCAATTAGCATCGCATCAAAAAAATTAAGATACCTAGGAATAAACTTAACTAAGGAGGTAAAAGCCTATAGGCATAAAAGTATATGACACCAAAAAAAGAGATTGAGGAAGACATAAACAGATGGAAGAACATACCATGTTCATGAATTGGGAGAATCAGCATCATCAAAATGTCCAAAGCAATCTATAAATTCAATGCAATCCCCATGAAAATACCAAAGGCATACTTCACAGACCTAGAATGAACTTTCCAAAAATTCATCTGGAATAAAAAATAACCCCAAATAACTGCAGCAATCCTGAGAAAAAAGAACAAAGTAGGTGGGATCTCAATACCAGATTTCAAGCTGTATTACTAAGCCACTGTTCTCAAAATTGCCTGTTACTGGCACAAGAACAGACACATAGATCAATGAAATAGGATAAAGAACCCAGAAATCAACCCAAACCACTATGCCCAATTAATATTTGACAGAGGAAGCATGAACATACAATGGAGCCAACACAGTCTCTTCAACAAATGGTGTTGAGAAAATTGGACAGATACATGCAAAAAAATGAAACTAAACCACCAACTTACACCATACACAAAAATAAACTCAAAATGGATAAAGAACTTAAACATAAGACTGTAAACCATAAAAATATTAGAGGAATCCATAGGCAGCAAAATCTCCAACATATGCCAAAGAAACTTCTTCACTGATACAGCTATTAGGGTAATGGAAGCTAGAGAGAGCATAAACCAATGGGACTACTTCAAAATAAAGGCTTTTGCACAGTAAAGGAAATCATGAACAAAACAACAAGAAAGTTCAATGCATGAGAGTACATACAGTGGTACCTCGAGACACGAATTTAATTCGTTCCATAACCTTGAGGTGTGGGAAACTATGAAACGCTCGAGTTGCAGTAAACTGGTGGGTTGTGTGCAGCCGGCTGATCCATGCCATCACTCTTATCTCAACTGTTGCTCATATTTCAGAGCAAAAATCGCTAGCTTGATGGCTCGTATCTCAAAAATCTCTTATGTTAGGGCACTGGTATCTTGAGGTACCACTGTATTTGCCAATGATATCAGTGATAAGAGTTTAATCTCGAACATTTACAGAGAATTCATACAACTTCACAAAAAGAAGATAAACAACCCAATCAAAAAATGGACAACTGATATAAATAGGCACTTCTCAAAAGAAGACAGAAGGAAAGTCAAGAGACATATGAAAACCTGCTCAAAGTCACTAATCATCCGAGAGATGCATATCAAAACAATAATGCGGTACCACCTCACACCTGTCAAAATGGCTATCATCAAATCAACAAACGGCAAGTCAATTTTATAGAAAAGATTCCTTTATTAACTTTTGTTCAAGAATATGTTTATATACTTTCAGAAAACAACTCCAAGACCAAGTGGACTCCTGCAACAAAGAGGAATTGATAGGTCTGCTCTAACCACGAAGACAAGAGGAGAAACAGTCCAGAGATGGAAGACATTGACTATGCCTTGACATGCTAGCATTTAGCAACTGTGGGTCGCTACAGGATGCCTAGGACCAAACCAGAGAAGGTCAGACCTGCATTGCCACCATTTACCCACTCTTCAGATACCATTGCTGACATGTACACATAAGGAACTGTTTGACATTGAAACTGGGATTCATAACTAATGGACATTGAAATTGGGACTCAAACATTTTTTTGTTCTTCTACATTTATTTCTAGCCTACAGAGGTAAGATGTTTTTAAAGAAAAGATTCAGGGGGAGAGGAGGATAAACTAACAAAAATCAGATACAGAGGCAAAGAAGCAATGAGTAGACTGTCAAGGGAAGTTGGCGGGGGGGATTGTGGTGAGGCTGTAAGAGATCAACCAAAGGACTTGTATGCATTTATGTAAGCATAGTTAATGGATACAGGACACTGGGGGGTTGGGTGGGAAACAGGTGAGGGCATGTACTGGGGGGTGGAGAAGGCTCGGGAAGGTCAATAGGAAAAAAAAAGAGCATAGGTACTACTATTTGTAATATTTTAAACAATAAAAATATATATATTTTTTAAATTCTAGTTTGGCAGTTGTTTTTTCTAACACCTTAAAGATATTCTTGATTTCATCATTCTAATGAGACATTATCTGTAACTTTTTGTCATTCTTTTAAAGATATTATTTATCTTTGAATGTTTTTAGTATTCCCTATTTTATCTGATTTCCAGGAGCTTTTCTACGATATGATCAGTTTTAAGTTGTATGTGTGTATGGTTAATTTCCATGAGATCTACAGTTTTTCTAAGATCTGTATGTTGATTTGTTATAAGTTTTGGAAATTCCTTTATCTCTTCAAATAGCTCCTTTATTTTTTCTTCTCTTTTCTGAGCCTTCATTACATGTCATATTTTCCCCATCTCATGTAAAAATATTTACTTCCATAAGATATAGATATAGAGATAGAGATAAAGATGTGTATATATAGATAGATATAGATAGTTGTAGACATATGTATATGTAGAAATTTATGAATAATACATATTTATGTATTTCTAGAGGTCCAGTGCACAAAATTTGTGCACAGGGTGTGAGGGGTCACTGTCCTTCAGCCCAGACTGCTCCCTCTCCAATCTGGGACCCCTTGAGGGATGTCTGACTGCTCATTTAGGCCCGATCCAGGTAGGATTGGGCCTAAACGGGCAGTCAGACATTCTTCTCACAATCCAGGACTGCTGGTTCCCAACTGCTCGCCTGCCTGCCTTCCTGATTGCCTCTATCTGTTTATGCCTGCCAGCTTGATCACCCCTAACCATGCCCCTGCCATTCTGATTGATGCCTAACTGCTCCCCTGACAGCATGTTTGCCCCTAACTGCCCTCCCCTGCAGGCTTCATCACTCCTAACTGCCCTCCCTTGCAGGCCTGGTCCCTGCCAACTGCCCTCCCCTGTTAGCCATCTTGTGGTGGCTATATTGTGTCCACATGGGGGCACGATCTTTTGACCACGTGGGGCAGTGATCTTGTGTGTTGGAGTATGGTCAATCTGCATTTTATTCTTTTATTAGATAGGATAGAGGCCTGCTGCATGGGTGGGGGGCCAGCTGGTTTGCCCTGAAGGGTGTCCCAGATCAGATTGGGTGTTCCCTTGGGGAATGGGGTGGCCTGGGCGAAGGACCTATGGTGGTTTGCAGGCCAGCCAGGACACCCCAAGGACCCAAGTGGAGGCTCTGGTATCTGGGATTTATTTATCTTCTACAGTTGAAACTTCTCCTTGTTGCCTTAAGTAGAGGCCTAAGCTGGCCAGGGTGTGTGGAAAGCTCGGTTTCCTCCATCACCAGGGGAAACCCAAGCCTCCCCACTGCTCTCTCTGTGGCCATAGCCATCTTGGTTGGGTTAATTTGCATACTAGCTCTGATTGGCTGGTGGATGTGGCTGGTGGGCGTGGCTTGTGGGTGTAGCAAAAGGATGTTCAATTTGCATATTACTCTTTTATTAGTTAGGATTCTTTCTTTTGCTTTGGTCTCTATGCTTCTTTATCATTTTGTTATGGCAAATTCACTAATCCTTTTTTATGCTGCATGAATCTGCTATTATCATCTTTAAAATCTAAATTTTAGTTTAGTACATTTTCAACTCTAGAGTTTTTACTTTGTTCCCTTTAATATAGTCCAATTCTCTAGTAAAATGTTCTATTTATCTATTTATTTATTATTTTAAAATATTAAATACAGATGTTTTAAAGTCCATCTGATAACTTTAATATCTCGATTTAAATGAGAGATTATTTCTCGTGTTCTTTCTTATGCCTAATCATTTTTTATTCAATGACAGTATTTTGTAGGCTCTGATTCTGATTATTTCTTTTTCCATGAGGTTTTATCCTAGCCTGTACATACCATATTATAGGAGCAGATGACATTAATCTAAGCAGAAATTGACCTTACTCAAAGCTGAGTTGAAGTTTCTGTATAACTAAATTTATCTCTAGTTTTTCCTTATGCTTAGGACATATGCTTCCATGATTCTCACTGAGATGCTGAAGTATTTGGTAGGAAACCTTTCTATTGTTACTCCCAGACTCTAATTTCTGTATCTTTAGCATGGTGCTATTTAGATAGTAGAAAATTAGGATACTTTAAATTAAAAATAATTTCCTTAGAAGGGTTATTATCAGGATTGTATATGGGACTAAACTATATAAAGCAACCTATATTAGTTCCTGTGTGAAACTAAGGAGCATATATCTTCCTATATGGGGTAGGTAAAGGGAATGAAATTAGGAGTTTCCAGTAAAAGTTTGGATATGAGCTAACAAAACCTAATGCAGAGAGTTGGCAGTAGGAATATATGAAAGTGCATACACAAAAATTATTGAAGTTTCTCTATAAGAAAAGAATGAGTGAATAAACTTGTTAATTTTGTGAAGATTGATCTGTCAAAGTTTCTTCAAGATTTTGAGCCTGAAGAACTGAGATACATTATGTAGACAACTGGAAAAATGAGATTGTAACTTAGGATAGCATTTAGAAAGGAAATACATATTTGAGGGTTACACTTAAGAAATGATTAAAGACTTGATTAAGAAAATGCAGAGGAATAAGAGAAAAGATGGGTAGCAGAATCATAGTGATCATATACATTTTGGAATGATTCTGGTGACAGATAACTTATCTTTTTAGTTACCTGATATGACCCCCTAAATATATAAAGCATAATTCCATCAAATGAAAACACTTTGCATTTAAATTTAGATGGTGTTTAATATTCATAACTCACTTAAAATTGAAAGGATTAAAGAGAATAAAATGGGGCAGAGAAAAAGTTATAGTGTTTGGCAGATTTCTTGCAGAAAGCTTGCAACCCGGAGCACCACATAGCCCAGATAACCACTAGCCATCTGACACTGGAAGGAACCAAGGACGGAGCAGACTTTATGTCAGCAGGAATGGCTTGCAGCCAGCAAAAATTAATAAAAATCTATCTCTCCCTGCTCTCTTCGCTGATGTCCTTCTCAGTCTCAGCCCACCTGCACCCAGGTGCCTGTATTAAAAAACCTTTTTATAGATTACAGCTTGATGTCATAATTGTGTGACCCCGGCCCACTCCGAACCTTTCATTTGGTGCTGAAACCCAGGAAGGTCTAGTGAGGGGTCCAATAAGAGCCATTGCAGGGTTCCAGCAACCACACTTGGCACTCAGAGAAACCGTGATTATCTGGCTCCTGAGCTCCCCTTGTGTCTGAGAAAGCCCCAGCCAAGCTCCTGCAGGGCTGAATTTCTGCTGAACACACAACACTTACTTGGCCCCCCCAGCCTTCTTCTGGACCAGTCTGGGTCATGCCCATGACTGGATAGTGGACCTCTCCTTGCCTTGCTTCCTCTGCATCAATACCAGGCACAGATTCATAAGTAAGGGGCTTTAGTCTGTTTTCATTTCAGACTGTCCTGTCATTTTGGGTTTGGAGCCAGGCTCTGGGCTGTTACTATACAGTCGCCCCCCTCCCTGCACCTCCCGTTTCTTCCCCTCGCCGTAATCCACTGCTGGTCAGGACAAGTCCTCTGGGGAAACCAGATTCCCTCACCCACTCTCCTGACAGGGAGACCTGTCATGGAGGGAGGGCTACCTTTGTTTCTGGTGAATGTTAGGGGGAGATAGGGACATCCTTCTTCGCCTTAACCTCACAGAGAACAGACCTTAAGCTCTAGCCTCTCACCATGGGGAAACTCACTGTCGGGCACCGCCCCCCCCCGCCATTCCCCCCCCCCCCCCACACACACACACACCACCCCACAAACTTGTGCAGGACTTATGCCCTAAGCGATTTATTTTTCATTGCAATACTATTTGACTTCAGTATATATTAAAATGGCACTTTCGGTTTCCAAATCCGAACTGACTGACAATTCTGCTGCAGGCAAGGCAAATGGTCTGAGATCCTGTATGTCCAGGCTTTTTTTTTTACACCCAAGGACACTTCCTTCTCTCTGTAACAGCTCTCCCTCAGATTTTTTCCTTCTTCATTAAGAGCTTCCCAGAGGATCTCAAGTCCTCCTCCTCCTTCACCACTCTTGATCTCACCAGCCATCCTCTGGTCCCCCAACCTATGGCTTCTCAGCCTCAGTAGCCTGAGAGCCTACTAGCCTACCTAGTGGATCACTCAACCATCATCCTATCTCACACCTTCCTGCCCCCCGAGAGCAGTTTTTGGCTCTCTTCTCCTGCTACTCTGGCATTAGCCTTAAAGTGCCCCCTTTGGGAGATTGCTGGTGCAGAATCTGGCTTCATGCCCAGGGCCACATAGATACCCTCCACTGGCAAGTCCCTGTCTCCCCAGTAGAAGTTGATGCTGTCCCTAATAGGGACCACCAATGGAACTATCAGGAAGGGCAGACAGGTTGCAGGTCTCGAGACCACATGGTTCTCTGCCTGCTAGAAGGACTAAAAAGATGCAGCCCACAAAGCAGTTAATTATGAAAAATCAGCAGAGGTCACCCAGGAAAGACATGAAAATCTGCCAGTCTTCCTCTCTCACCTTACACAAGCCATGAGAAAATACACCAATCTTGACCCTATAAGCCCAGAAGGAACAACCCCATAATGAGACCTTTTAAACATGAAAGTTTTTAATAATAGAGACAAGGAAACCCAAATCTGAAAACAAAGATGAGATCAGGACAAAGCCAAAGCCCAAACAAAGGCCTTTCAGCTCCTAGCCACCACTCTCATGAACCCCAAATGAAATGCTGGTCCTCTAACCAAGAGTAAATCAGGACCTAAGCCTCCTCTGGGCCCATACTTCAAATACAAGGTGCGCAAGGGAAGGCCACTGGAGATCAGACTGTAGTCAATCCCCTCCAGGTCAGAACTCAGCCAGGCCACCTCTGGATCCGGTTTGGAGCTCGCAGACCTCCTAGGACTGGCCATCGAACACTGAAGCTGCCCAGGACCTGATGGGGCCCCAAAGACTTACATCACCAGGACAGAACCTCAGGTAATGATTGTGGTAGCAGGTAAGCTGATCTCCTTCTTAATCGACAATGAAGCCACTTAATCTGCCTTCTCCAAATTCATTCGGAATCTTGTCCACTCCTTAGTCTCTATTATGGGAGTTGACAGATTAGTCTCACAGCCATTAGCTACCTCACTTCTATTCTGCATCTTACTAAATAACCCCTTATCCACTCTTCTTGCCCGATCACAATGGTACAGACATCCTTTCATAAAGCCCAGTTGTCCCAATCAACAGTCACCTACTGCAATTCCACTCCCACCCCACAAAGCCTTACCAAAGTAAAGGGACCTTACAGGCCTATATCCCAGAAAATAATCTGAATTTACTCCTTAGGCATCCAAAATAGCCCCTCCCACATTAAAAAGCAGACAAAGAGATATAGCAGATCCATTCACCTTCTTTTCCATTATATACACCCTTTAAGACATGAATGAAAGGATTAAAGAAAGTAAAACAGGGGAGAGAAAAACTTATTGCACTTGGCAGATATCTTGCAGAAAGCTTGCAACCTGGAGCACCGCATAGCCCAGATAACCACTAGCCATCTGACACTGGAAGGAATCAAGGATGGAGCGGACCCTTATGTCAGCAAGAACGGCTTGCAGCCGGCAAAAATTAATAAAAAAACCTTTCCTCTTCCCTGCTCTCTTCACTGATGCCTTTTTCAGGCCTCAGCCCACCTGTACCCAGGTGCCTGGAATAAAAACCTTTTTGATACATTACAGCCTCATGTTATAGATGTGCAACCACAGCCTACTTCAAACCTTTCAGAAATGAAGTCAAACATGAAATAATTTTATGATTTCTATTATTTATTTATTTTAACCATATGGCAAACAAACTAAAAGTTATATTAGCATGTATGTATGTAACATGGAATAAAAACTTTATGCTACTCTGACTAACCAAATAATAGACTAAAATAAAAATGTACTAACAAAACAAAACAAAAAAATTATATAAAACTATCTATATTAATTTTAGTAAATGTTAAACCCAGCTTGTTACTCTAACCTTATTTTTCTCTCAAAACTAGAGCTTGCATGTTAGATGTTCTCTTGGTATATTTTAAAGATCTGCAGTTTCAGTTCCTGTATGAAACTTATGTAACAGCCTGACCTTAAAGTTTCCCCTAGGAATTCAGCTGAAAAAGCTAGAAGGCCTGCGTACCTTATTTTCTATGTGAAATAAGTAAATTTTCCAATTTAATAAATAAAAATATGAGAAAGAACAATTATATATTGAATTTTGAATAAACAATGTTTAGGTTTTTTTTTTAGATTAAGTATGTCATAAGCGATATTTCAGACATGCTTATCTGAGAAAAAAAAAGTTGTTTATCTGAAACTTCTGAAATTTTATTTGGCAGCCCTAATTACAGGCCATGTGGAAAATGGTTAGCTGTTTCATTTTAATTAAAGTATTTTTAATTAAATACTTGTGTGAAACCAGTTTATATAGGTCCCATCACAGTTAAGTCACCAAGAATAAGCAATCTAGCTCAGTGTGACTGAGCCATTTTACCCAATTCACTAAGTCTCTTGGTCCACTTACTTATTTTAAAATTTGAAAGTTGTGTAAGATATTTATATAAAAGATCAATTTTAATTTTTTTTTACCTCTAAAGTATACATTTTTCAATTCATCCAACAAAGACTTATCATTTTTTAATACAGTTTTGGGGGTAAAACCTGGATGCTGAAGGGGTTCTCTTGTATTCCAATTTGTTTTCTGAACTGTCTTAATCTGTGGAACAATTTTCTCTGCAGCCCCCCAAAGAAGGAATTTGTTGATTATGGCAGTGTTTACCTTTCCTACAAACAAACTCTCAACTTTTACCAGACCAGCTGGTTCTTAAAAAACCACATGAAAGCTGGGGAAAAACTGTTTTAGTCTGCTTCAAAATCCCCCTCCTCCCATATTCTAGGAAATGCTTGTGTTCCTCACAGATGCTGGAAGATAATCTATGTAGTCATGATTTAGACTCTGTTGAGAAGACTGTAGAATTCATCAAGTTCTTTTCTATAAAGAGAATAGAAGAATCTGTCAAGTAAAAATGAAGTGTTCTAGCCTTAATTAATAGTTATATAGACTTTTATATAAAAAGAGAGAAAACTGATTTAATTTTTGTTTCCTCCCTATCTCTTAGACCAGTGGTTCTCAAACTTCCTAATGCCGTGACCCTTAATACAGTTCCTTGTGTTGTGGTGACCCCCAACCATAAAATTATTTTCATTGCTACTTCATAACTGTAATCTTGCTACTGTTATGAATCATAATGTAAATATCTGTGTTTTCTGATGGTCTTAGGCGACCCCCAAAAGAGTCATGACCCACCGGTTGAGAACTGCTGTCTTAGACCAAACCCCATTTAGCTTCAACATGAAGGAATCTTTCCTTGCAAGCACTAAGTGGAGGCTAGCCTTACCAGTGAAGAAATTCCATTTATGTTTTGCCAAATACAGTATAAGAAATCTGCTTATTTCACCGTTATCACATCTGTCTTTTATTAATAAAAATGTTCAGATTTAATTGAATATTCTCCTAGTTCTGTACATGATGTTCTAGAAACTGTAATTTAGTTTACCAAAATTATCTTGATCTGGAAAGCATAATTTACATGTATTTCTTCTTGGTATATTTCAATGTTATTCTGGTGAATTGAAAGCTATTTGTATATTTGACAAGGAATCTGTTTTTTTCTCCAAGTTAACTTCATTGTTCTCAATGTTTGAAAACACACGAGTTATTGTCTCAGACTTATTTTTGCCACAGCCCCACTTCACAGACAGAATTTCCCACCTTTCTCACAGATCTCTGCCTAGGAGCGGATACCTTTGCTCAATTTGCTTTTTCTCTTCTTTTCTCTGCTTCCATTTTTTTTTTCAAGTTTAGAACCCACTATCAAATGTCGCTTACAATTTAGCTTAACTTTAGGGTGTAATATTTTTTTCCTCCTTTTTCTGTTTCTTCTCTTTCCAATTCTGCACTGAACTGAATATTTCCTTTCTCTTCCAAAGTGTCTTCTTTATTGGATCACTTCCTTTTCTTTTTTAATCTTTCCTCTTTTCTCAGAATTTCTGTTAACAATGAAATTTAGTGTTTTAATTCTTTGGCTTGTTTTTACCATTCCAGGCCATGACCTGACACTATTTTGCTTCAGTCACATAGACTAGATTGATTACAAGGGGAGGAAAAAGGTGACTGATTTGTAATTAACTATTAAAGGCACTCTAAAATGTTGGAATCAAACCTGTAACTCTTTGATTTAATACTTCAGAATAAACTTGAATCTTGGCCAACTCACCAATTACTTGGCTTAAATGCATAAATCTGAGTTGTATTTAGCCTTACACTGGTACTTTTCCATGAGTCCTGGAGTGGAATTCTTGGGGGGGGGGGAGGGAAACCAGAATTTATTTTTGTTTGAAACTTAGTATAGTTACTTTTTATAATTTGTGGTAAAGGTCAAGGGGTGAGAGAGGGAAAATAAAAGGTATAGATTCTTCTCTTTCTTTCAGCTCTCACAAAACTCCTAGTTCTGTTTTTCTTCTTAAACAAAGCCTTATCAAATTGAAATTTTAAATTTTTAGTTTTTAAGTTATTAGTAGTTCAAGTTATATAAACTCTTTAGTTTGTTTCATGTTTTTGGCCATATTTTGAAATATAATATTTGATATAGATTTGAGATTTTGTGCTTGTCTGATAACATATGCTTTAATATCATACAGATCTAAATAAAAGTAATGTTTCCCTTATCATTCAAGTATTGACTACCCTGAAAAGTGCACTGTGGCTGTAGTTGTTTCTCACATTTATTGAGGTAACTTAGTACCTAGAATCAATCCTCAGGTCCTCTACGTCAAATATTTTCATACTATTTTCTACAATAACACATTTTTCTCCCATGGAAAATGTACAATGATGACTCTAATTGTCATAGAGGCTGTCTTGGAAGACATATCTCATGTTTGTGCAAATTCAGTGAGTCTTCCCTCTCATTGATTCCTGTATGAGGCCACAGCAATTACTTGCTGTCAAATATGTTAGCAGGACATCAACATTGGTGTGTAGGTTTTTATGTGGATATGACTTCAACATATTTGGGTAAATCCCAAGAAGCACAATTGCTGGATCTCATGGTAAGAGTAGATTTAGTTTTGTAAGAAACTGACAAAATGTCTTCCATTTTGCATTTCTACCAATGAGAGTCCTTATTGCTCCACATCCTCATCAGCATTTGGTGTCAGTGCTGAATTTTGGCCATGCAAACAGGTGTGTGGAGACATTTCATTGTTTTGTTTTGCCCTGAAGACAAGATGCGGAACATCTTATCAATGGTATTTTCCATTTATATATCTATTTTAGTGAGATTTTTTTAGTGTTTTAATCCATTTTTGAGTTGTTTGCTTTTTTAAAAATGTAATTTTATTATTTACTTATTTTTTGTTAATCCTCAGATAAGGATATTTTTCCATTGATCTTTTAGAGAGAGTGGAAGAGAAACAGAGAGAAACACTGATATGAGAGAATTATAAGCACCATTCCATTTTTAGTCTTTAACCGTGAGTTCCTTCTTCGCTTCCTATTCAATTTTTTTTGCAGCAGACCCTTTAACATCTCTTGCATTGCTGGTTTGGTGGTAATATATTACCTTAGTCCTTTTTTATCTGTGAAGCTCCTGATTTCACCTTCAATTTTGATTGAAAGCCTTGCTGGGTACAGTATTCTTGGATTCAGACCCTTCCTTTGCATGACTTTGTATATTTCATTCCATTCCCTTCTAGCCTGATGTGTTTCTGTTGAGAAATCAGTTGCTAGTCTGATGGGAGTTCCTTTGTAGGTAACTTTCTGTTTCTTTCTGGCTGCTTTTAAGATTCTTACTTTGTGGTTGGTGTTTGCCAATTTTATTATAATGTGCCTTGGTGTTGGTTTTTTAAGGTTCATTTTGCTTGGGACTATGTGAGCTTCTTGGATTTGTGTGGGTTTTTTTCCTTTCTTTATCAGGGAAGTTTCCTGTCATTATTTCTTCAAACAGGTTTTCTATTCCTTGCTCATTTTCCACTCTTTCTGGAACTCCAATTATGCGGATGTTGTTTTGTTTCGTGTTATCAAAGTTCCCTTAGGCTCTCCTCTTGCTTTTTAATTTTTTTTTCTAGAAGCTGCTATACTTGGATATTTTTTCCTACCTTGTCTTCTATCTCACTGATGTGGTCCTCTGCTTCTTCTAGTCTACTTTTGATGCTTTCTATTGAGTTCTTTACAACAGCAATGTCATTTTTCATTTCTTCTTGATTATTCTTAATTTCTTCTTGGTTCTTCTTCATTTCCTCTTGGTTCTTCTTCATTTCCTCTTGGCTCTTCTTCATTTCCTCCTGTATAAGCACCTTTCCATTGATCTTTTACAAAGTGAAAGAGAGAGGGATAGACAGAGAGAAACATTGATGTGAGAGAACTGCACATTCCCTGACCAGGGAGGATCCTGCAACTAAGGTACCTGCCCTTGGCTAGAATAGAACCCAGGACCCTTTGGTCCACAGGCCAATGCTCTATCCACTGAGCCAAACTGGTGAGGGCAGGGTTGTTTGCTTTTTAATATTTGCATTTTAAGAGTTCTATATGTCTTTTGAATAATAATTTTTATGAAATGTATCTTTTGAAAATATCTCCTCTCATTGTCTTCTTATTCTTTCTGTCTTTTATTAAAATTCTTACCCAAAAATATGTGGGTTTTTTGTTTGTTTCATTGGTTGGTTAGTATTTTTAGAGAGAAGAAGAAAGGAGAAGAGATGGGAGAGAGTCAGAGAGGGAATTATCTATTAGTTGCCTCTCCTAAGTGCCCCAAATGTGGACCAACCAAACACACAACCTAGTATGTGCCTTGACCAAGAATCAAACCCTCAATCTTTCAATGTTGGACAATGCTCCAGCCAACTTAGCCACACCAGCCACAGTTCTTACTATTCTTTTGATGTTTTCTTTTGCAGAACAGAAGTTTGAAATTTTAAAGAATTAAGCTTGTAAATTATTTATTTTATGCTTCATTCCTTTGGTGTTATATCTAAAATATCATCACAATTTCCAAGGTCAACAAGATTTTCTTCTATGCTATCTTCTGGGTTTTTATAGTTTTTCATTATGCATTTAGGCCTATGATCTATGTTGAGCTACTTTTTTAGTGATGAGTATAATCCTATGATCTATGTTGAGCTACTTTTTTAGTGATGAGTATAAATCTGTGTCTAGATTCATTTCTTTCTCATATTTTTTAAAATATACTTTATTAATTTCTTACAGAGAGGAAGGGATAGGGATAGAGAGTTAGAAACATTGATGAGAGAGAGAGATTGATCAGCTGCCTCCTGTATGCCCCCTACTGGGGATGTGTCCGCAACCAAGGTACATGCCCTTGACTGGAATCTAATTCAGGACCTTTCAGTCTGCAGGCAGACTCTCTATCCACTGAGCCAAACCGGTTTCTTTCTCATATTGATGTCCAGTTGTTCCAGTACCTTTGTTGAGAAGACTATCTTTGTTTCATCATATTGTCTTTTTTCTTTTTCAGAGATTAGTTTACTATTATTGATAAGACAGTTTCTGAACCCTTGCTTCTGTTCTATTTAACTATTTGTCTATTATCTCACCAATATCATATATTCTTGATTATTGTAACTTTACAGTAAATCTTGATGTCATATAATGTACATATTTCATTTTTTTTTCTTTACTTCAATATCATGTTGGCTTTTCTGGATCTTTTGCCTTACTCTATGTACTTCACAATCAGTTTTTTGATATGCAACAAATAACTTGCTGAAATGTTGATGGGGATTGTATTGAATCTAGAGTTCAAATGAGGAAGAACTGACATCTTAACAATATTGAGTCTTCTTGACCATACAAGATGGTACAAGGAGTATCATCTTTCCATTTGTTTAATTATTCTTTGATTTTGTTCATCAGAGTTTTGTAGTTTTTCTCACATAGATCTTGTACATGTTTTTCTAGATTTATAGTTAAGTATTCAAGTTTCTTGGTCCTAATATAAATGCATTGTGTTAAATTTTTTTAATGTATTTTATTGATTTTTCACAGAGCAGAAGGGAAAGGGATAGGAAGCCAGAAACATCTATGAGAAAGAGACATTGACCAGCCGCCTCCTGCACACCCCCTACTAGGGATGTGCTCGCAACCAATGTACATGCCCTTGACTGGAATTGTACCTGTGATCTTTCAGTCCCCAGGCTGACACTCAATTCACTGAGCCAAACCGGTTTTGGCTATGTTAAAATTTTAATTCCACTTTTTTCAGTTTAGGTATACAGAAAAATGATTAACTTTTTTATGTTAACCTTGTATCCTTGCTATAATAGGTTTGTAGTTCCAGGAGGTTTTGTTGTTGTTTTTTATTCTTTTAGATTTTCTACATAAATGATCATGTCATCTGTGAATAAAGACAGGTTTATGTATTCCTTCACAGTCTATATATTTCTTATTTTCTTTTATTGTCTTACGAGAGGCCTGGTGAACAAAATTCATGCACTGAGGGGCTGTCACTCAGCCCAGCCTGCACTCTCTCCAAGTTTGGACCCTTCGGGGGATGTCCAACTGCCGGTTTAAGCATGATCCCGAGGATTGGGCCTAAACCAGTAATCAGACATCTCTCTCACAATCCAGGAATGCTGGCTCCTAACCACTTGTCTGACTGCCTTCCTGATTGCCTCTAACTGCTTGTGCCTGCCAGCCTGATCGCCCTCTTACTGCTCCCCTGCCAGCCTGATTAATGACTAACTGCTCCCCTAACAACCTAATCATTCTAATTGCCCTCCCCTTCTGGCACGATCTTCCCAACTGCCCTCCTCTGCTAGCCTGATTTCACTAACTGCCCTCCCCTGCTGGCCATCTTGTGGTGGATATCTTGTGATAACATAGGGGTGGCCATTTTATTTTATTCATTTTTTTATTTTTTATTTTCTAAAGTTTTACATATATATTTTTTTCCCCAACTGACTCCCCTCCTCAGCCATTCTCACCCCAAGCAAGCCTCCACTGCCTCAGTGTCTATGTCCATTGGTTATGCTAATATGCATTTATACAAGTCCTTCGGTTGCTCTCTAAACCTCCTCCCCTACCATTTGTCTCTAGATAAATCTATTCTTGTTCATCAAATTACATTGAACATTATATCCCACATATGAGTGAGATAATGTAATATTAATCTTTCTCCGATTGGCTTATTTTGCTTAGTATAATGTTCTCCAGTTTCATCATGTTGTTGCAAATGTTTTTATAGTGGCATAAAATTCCATTGTATAGATGTACACAGTTTTTTAATCCACTCATCTGCTAAAGGACACTTAGGCTGTTTCTAAATCTTAGCTATTGTAAATTGCGCTGTTATGAACATAAGAGTGCATATATCCTTTCTGACTGGTGTTTCTGGTTTCTTGGGATATAGTCCTAGAAGTGGGATTACTGGGTCAAATAGAAATTCCATTTTTAACTTTTTGAGAAAATTCCATACTGTTTTCCACAGTGCCTGCACCAGTCTGCATTCCCACCAATGGTGGAAGAGGGTTCCTTTTTCTCCACATCCTCACCAGCACTTGTCATTTGTTGACTTGTTGATGATAGCCATTCTGACAGGTGTGAGATGGTATCTCACTGTTGTTTTAATTTGCATCTCTCAGATGATTAGTGACTTTGAGCATGTTTTCATATGTCTCTTGGCCTTCTGTATGTCCTCTTTCAAAAATTGTCTATTTACATCTTTTACCATTTTTTGATTAGATTGTTTATCTTCCTTTTGTTAAGTTGTGTGAGTTCTCAGTAAATTTTGGCGATTAAATCCTTATCGGAAATATCATTGGCAAATATATTTTCCCATGAAGTGGGCTTTCTTATTGTTTTGTTGATGGTTTCTTTTGCTGGGCTCCTAAGATTACTGTCTATTCAGGATTCCATCTTGAATAGACCTCAGGCAATCATCCTCAGGTGTGACAAAAGGTTTTGTTGTTGTTGTTTTGTTTTGTTTTAACAGGGTAGGGCAGTTTCTTCTGCCTGAAGGCTAATTGTTATTCTCAGTCTCTTAATGGTTCTCAGAAAACCCTCTTGGGACAAGGGTTTTTCCAATAGGGTTGGTCAGCTGTCTTCCTCTTAGGAAAACTCACCTGTATAGCAAATGTCTACAATAGAAATATGACCTGCACAGCATGAGGGAATGACTCAGCACAGGAAACCAGGTTGCCTGCCTTCTGAGCTCTAACCTGAGAGCCATCAACCCTGGATTCTGCTCACAAAGCTCCAGTTTACTCTGATCTCCCTCTGCCACAACACAAGACTCCACAGGGAGTTTTGTGAGTTGGCCCTTTACTAGGGTACCTACATTTCCAGGCATCTCTTCCTGGCAGGCAGCAACCCTGCTATTTTTTACAGCCAGAAGTTATTTGAGTATCCTTCTCACTTCTGGTGCTCTCTGCTGGAGTGTCCAGTTTGGGGATTATACCTCAAAGTTTTCAGTGGCAACCCCCCACAGCTGAGATATCTCTGGAATTTCAGTTTCTGTCTATGAGAGTCCAGCCAGCCCTTTCATGCCTTGGCCCCTCCTCCTAATTTCTATGCAATCTTTATTTTCAATCTTCAGTTATCAGGTTTCTCTTCTGTGAGTCTTCCATTGATTATTCAGGAAGTTTTTTCTGTATTTTAGTTGCATTACAGTTTGGTCCTTGAGAGTGTCTGTGAAAAATCCACTTACTCTGCTATCATTTTTAATATGAGTTGAAGATTTTTTATAAGATATTATGAAATAATGCTTTTAGAAGATTAATTTTTTTTTCTGGGCTGTTCCTTATTGTCCCAGATGGAAATCCCAGGTTGGTTAGCTTTAGTTGACTTCCAGATGTGGAAAATGAGGCAAACAACAAAAATAAAGTGGTCTGACAAATCAGGTGTTTGAATAGAATGTGTGCCAAGAATATCTTTTGGCCGAAACCAGTTTGGCTCAGTGGATAGATCCTCGGCCTGCAGACTGAAAGGTCCCAGGTTTGATTCTGGTCAAGGGCATGTATCTTGGTTGCTGGCACATCTCCAGTAGGGGGCGTGCAGGAGGCAGCTGATGGATGTGTCTCTCTCTCATGGATGTTTCTCTATCCCTCTCCCTTCCTCTCTGTAAAAAACAATAAAATATATATTTTTTTAAAAAAGAATATCTTTTGCATTGATGATGGGAAAATAAACTGGTATAATCACTTTAGTAAAAATATAACACTGAATTTTGCATTTTTTACAATCTGGCTATTTTAGTTCAAGATTCAATTTTCCCCAAGGAAAATTTAGCCTATGCAAACTAGAAAACATGGGGGTTTTTTTTGCTTGTTTGTTTTTAAAGCATAGATTTTAAAGAAAAATAAACTGGAAATAACCTAAATGCCAATTTGTAGAAAATACATTAAATGTGGTATCTTTTCACAATTGACTATTTTTAGCTTTGCACAACAATGTGAATAAAAATTAATATCTTTTTTGTTGAATCAATAAAGCAAGTTTCAAAAGATAACAATACATTTCTATGTCTTTTTTTTTCAAAATTCAAAATTGGCAAAACTAAATATATTTTTAGACATAAGATATAAGCAATCTCTCATCTAGGTTAAAAAAGAAGGTGAGAGAGTCAGTTATTGGTTTAAAAAATAGCAGGAGCATGAGTTTGGGAGAAGCACTAGAAAAATGTGTTTTTTATAATATTTTACTTCTTGAATTAGATGGTGATCTGGTGGGGGGGGTGCTTATTATGGAATTCAAAATAAGGACATTAGGCCTTAAAAGGTGCGCCTTAGTTGATTGAGTGTTGTCCTATGTGCCATAACATCACAGGTTAGATTCCTGGTCAAGGCACATGCTCAGTTTGTGAGTTTGATCCCCGGTCAGGTGAATAGGAGAGGCAATTGATTGATGTTTCTATCTCATATTGATGTTTCTTTTAATTTCCCTTCCCCTCTCTCTAAAATCAATTAAAACACACCTTTTTAAAAAATTTTGCTGTTGTCGAGACTGGTTTGGCTCAGTGGATAGAGCGTCGGCCTGCAGACTGAAAGGTCCTGGGTTCGATTCCGGTCGGGGGCATGTACCTTGATTGCGGGCACATCTCCAGTGTGGAGTGTGCAGGAGGCGGCTGGTCGATGTTTCTGACTTTCTATCCCTCTCCCTTCCTCCCTTTATTGATTTTTAAAAATCAATAAAATATATTTTTAAAAAAAAGAAATTTTGCTGTTACTGATACTATTTTAGCTATGAGTTAGAATTTAAAAGTATTAGAGAAATACAGCAGCTACCAGGGAAGATCTTGAGTAGATAGTTATAGCTAGAACACAGGATGCTCAAAAGCAAGTTGATTGACTGGCCTTAGATATATGTACCTTTTATATATGTTTTTCAAATTATGTAATTTTTACAGCTTTATCTTTGATTTCACACTTATTGTTTTCCAACCCACTATTAATTCAATCCAGTGAATTTCAGATTTGTATTAATTGGCTAGTTCTTAATAATTTCTCCTTGAGAATTTTCATTTATTTATTAATCATAACTACATTTGACCTTCTGACCTTAAACATGTTTATCATCAAGGTTTAACATCCTTGTCTGGTCCTTCCAGCATCTGGGCTATCTCAGTGGATTTTTGCTGATTAACTCTAACTACCAGAATATACATATATGTGCCACTTAATGATGGGGAGATTCATTGTTAGGCAATTTCATCACTGTGAACACTTTATATACCCCAATCACTCAAACCTGGATTGTACAGCCTATTGCTCCTGGGCTACCAGCCTGTGCAACATATTACTGCACAAAACAACACAAGATTAAATCAAACTCAAGAAAATGAAGCAATCAACAAACGTGGTGGTGCATAGTAGATGTATAAACCTGGCACCAGCATGATGAGCACAGTTTTTCAGAAAATTTTTGTAAGTAGAAAGAGTAAACTGTAACAGTATTTTATTTCCAAGTATTATGTACCATACAAGAGGCCTGGTGCATGAAATTCACGAATGGTGGTGTGTCCCTCAGCCCAGCCTGCACTCTCTCCAATCTGGAAACCGTCAAGGGATGTCCGAATGCCCATTTAGGCCTGATCTGGACATCTCTCTCACAATCCAGGACTGTTGGCTCCCAACTGCTTGCCTGCCTGACTTCCTGATTGCCCCTAAATGCTTCTGCCTGCCAGCCTGATCACCACCTAACCATTCCCCTGCCAGTCTGATTGATGCCTACCTGTTCCCTTGTCAGCCTGTTTGTCCCTAACTGCCCTCCCCCTGCAGGCCTGGATCACCCCAAACTACCCTTCCCTGCAAGCCCAGTCTCCCCCAGCTGCCATCCTGGTAACCCCTAACTGCCCTCCCCCTGAAGGCTTGGTCATCCCTAACTGCCCTCCCTTGCAGGCCTGGTCCCTCTCAATTGCCCTCCCCTGCTAGCCATCTTGTGGTGGCCATCTTGTATCCACATGGTGGCAGCCATCTTTGACCACATAGGGGCATCCATCTTGTGTATTGGAATGATGGTCAACTTGCATATCACTCTTATTAGATAGGATAGAGGTCTGGTGCATGGGTGGGCACCAGCTGGTTTGTCCTGAAGGGTATCCAGGATCAGGGTAGGGGTTCCCTTGGGATGTGGGGCAGCCTAGGCCAGGGGCCTGTGGTGGCTTGCAGGTGGCCATGCCCCCCAGGGACCCAAGTGGAGGCCCTGGTATCTGAGATTTATTTATCTCCTATAATTGAAACTTTGTAGCTTTAAGTGGAGCCCAGGGCTGGCCAGAGTGTGCTGGGAAGCTTTGCTTCCTTCATTGTGGGGAAACTCAACCTCCTGCTCGCTCCATGCTGCAGCTATCTTGGTTAGGTTAATTTGCATACTTACTCCTTATTGGCTGATGGGCATGGCTAATGGGTATAGTTTGCATATTACAGTGGTACCTCGAGATACGAATTTAATTCATTCCGTAACCTTGAGGCATGGGAAACTATGAGACGCTCAAGTCGTGGTAAACTGGTGGGTCGTGTGCAGCCAGCCAATCCACGCGATTACTCCTATCTCAAATGTTGCTCGTATTTCAAAGCAAAAATCACTCGCTCGATGGCTCGTATCCCAAAAATCTCGTATGTTAGGGCACTCGTATCTCGAGGTACCACTGTACTCTTTTATTAGATAGGATATAACGATGCATGGTGCACTTTTATGCAATTGGTGGTGCAGTAGGTTTGGTTACACTGGCATCCCCACAAGCACTTGAAACTTGAATATGGAATGTGCTTAAGAAGGCTACCAGGTCACTAGGTGATAGGACTTTTTCAACTCCATTATAATCTTGTAAGACCACTACCATATATGTGTGGTCTGTTGACCAAAATGAAAATTGTGCAACACAGGACTGTATAAATAGCTTCTATATTAATGGGAAAAAAATGAAATAATTTCTAATGATGGGAGCTGATTATTTATGGAAGTATAAATAGCAGACACTTGGCTGTGGAAAATACACTAGAAATCAAAGATATCGAAATTAAAACAAGTACTCATTAGATAAGAGATTTAAAAAGTAAGTACAAATATTACCACAATTACTTTTTGGTATTGAAATAGGAACATTAATAGGTGAAAATAGGAATACAATTTTCAAAAGTGCTTTTAGAAAATAATGGGGAAGCATTTTTTTAAAGTTCTCTATTGATTAACTTATTATATATGTATCCTTATCCCTCCATTATCCCCCATCCTCCCCACTCATACCCTCACTCCCCTGTTATCTGTGTCCATTGGTTAGGCCTATATGCATAATAGCATACAAGTCCTTTGGTTAATCTCTCTCCCTTCCCCCACTTCCCCTACCTTTATTCTGAGGTTTGACAGTCTGATCAATGTTTCTCTGTCTTTGAGTCTGTTTTTATTAATCATTTCATGTTGTTCATTATATGCCATAAATGAGTGAGATTATGTGATATTCATATTTCTCTTACTGGCTTATTTCACTTAGGATAATGGTCTCAAGTTCCATCTATGCTGTTGCAAATGATAAGAACCCCTTCTTTTGCACTGCAGTGTAATATTCCATTGTGTAGATGTACCACTGTTTTTTAATCTACTCATCTGCTGATGGGCATTTAGGCTGTTTCCAAATCTTAGCTATTGTAAATTGTGCTGCTATGAACATGGGGGTGCATATATTCTTTCTGATTGCTGTTTCTGATTTCTTGGGATATATTCCTAGAAGTGGGACCATAGGTTAAATGAGAGTTCCATTTTTAGTTTTTTGAGGAAACTCCATAACTGTTCTCCATATTGGCTGCACCAGTCTGCATTCCCACCAGCAGTGCACGAGGGTTCTTTTTTCTCCACATCCTCACCAGCACTTGTTGATTGTTGATTTGTTGATAATATCCATTCTGACAGGTGTGATCTTTTGCACAGCAAAAGAAACCATCAACAAAATAACAGGAAAGCCTACTGCATGGTAGAATATATTTGCCAATGTTATCACTGATAAGAGTTTAATCTCCAACATTTTCAGGGAACTCATACAACTTAACAAAAGGAAGATAAACAACCCAATCAAAAAATGGGCAATGGACCTAAATAGATACATTTCAAAAGAATAAAGAAAGAAGGCCAAGAGACATATGAAAATATGCTCAACCCTGTCCGGTTTTGCTTAGTAGTTAGAGTGTCAGTCTACAGACTGGGCGAGTCTCAGGTTTGGTTCCAGCCAAGGGCACATGCCCAGGTTGTGGGCTCAATCTCCAGCGCGGGGTGTGCAGGAGGCAGCCCATCAATGATTCTCATCATTGATGTTTCTGTCTGTCTATCCCTGTTCCTTCCTCTCTGAAATCAATAAAAAAATATATTTAAAAAATATATATGTTCAAAGTCACTAATCATCTGAGAAATACAATTCAAAGTGACAATGTAAGGAAGCATTTTTTAATTCAAAATATGTTTACCTTTTAATTCATACATTCTTTTCATAATAGCTACACATGACAAAAATTTGGATGTTTGTCTCCATGCTCCATTCTCTCTCCCCTTATTCCCATTAAGAGAAAGAACAAAGAAAAAAAGAGAGATATTGAAAAGGCTTCTCAGAAGAGAAAAGATTATTCTGCTAAAATGATGTTTATGGTACATAAATTGTAATCCACACTCTTAATTAAAGGGAAATGCACCAAGGTAAATCTATATATATAAAAATCTAAGTGACCACTTAACCATTTGACCAGTAGCTATGATGCACACTGACCACCAGGGGGCAGATGCTCAATGCACAGGCATGGAAACAAACAGACTGATGAATCTCAGAGAGAAAAAGGGAAGGGGGAAGGCAAAAAGAGATTAACCAAATATTGTATTTGCATTTGAGAGACCCAGTGCATGGATTTATGCACTGGTGGGGTCCCTCAGCCTGGCCTGCAGGGATTGAGCCAAAACTAACTCTCTGACATCCTCCAAGAGGTCCCAGATTGCAAGAGGGCACAATCCAAGCCAAAGGGCCCTACTGGTGCACAAATCCATGCAACAGGCCTCTAGTAAATAAATAAGCAAATAAAATAAAATAAAATGATTCAAACCATTAAAAAAATGATAATAGGAATTAAACTGATAAGTTATATAAAGAAATATTAATGTATAATAATGGTATATTGCAAGTAAAAGATTAATCTATTCATGAAGTCTACTAAGTAAAACAAAATGATAAGCATTTATATAAGAAATAGGTTTAAAGGAAGGAATGGGCAGTGTACAGAATGACTATTGGAAACTGTCATATGAGAAATTTTAATTTCTTCATGAGTAGGACTGACAGTGGTGAGAGATCAGTACTGATCATACTAACTGCACCATGAGTAATGATTTTTGCTGATCTGTTTTATTAACTATTACATTTAGAACAGTATGGTAATTATTGTGCATTTTGGTGAATAGAACAAGTTACATCAGTAAACCATCATTTTTTATGGTTGGTCATTTTGCCTAAAATTTAAAATTTAAATTAAGATGACCAGTAGTTAAACAAGGTAAGCCTTTGAACAATGTCTCTCTTTTATGGTTGTGAAATAAAATTTTAGATTGACAGATGATTTCAATATAAGATTCTGAAAAGTGCACACACACACACACACATACACACACATGCACACTGGATATTTAAAGAGATAATTCTTTCAAATGAAGTCAATAAACTTCATGTAAATAACTCAAGAAAAACAATTAAAAGGAGGGTGTGTGTATGAAGAGATTAGCCAATTAACTTATAAACATATAGGCATAGTCCAAGAACAGACAATAGAGTAAGGAACGCCCAGAGATTGAAAGAGAGTAGAATGTAGGGTGTTAATAGGGGGGATGGGAGGAGGAGACATCTGTAATATTTTCAAAAATAAAGTTAAATTAAAACAAGTGAAAACTTCATGTTGAAGTTCACACACACACACACACACACACACACACACACACACACACACAATGGTTATTTAAAGTGATAGAACATTGAAGAAAATTGTGACCATAATTTAAAGTTGATATTAGTTTAGTTGTGAGGCTATAGGATATAGAATAAAAAATATGTAACTAAGTAAAACATAATTACAATCAGATATCAGATATGTCTGTGCCATAAAGGATAATGTAAGAGAGACCAAGAGGGTGGTGGATTAGATGGAAGCTACACTGACACTCTCCCAGGACAAAATTGGAATTACAACAAAACATAAAAAATCATCCTCAATAACCAACTAAAGATTAGCTGAAGAGAAGTCTGATAACCAAGGACTTAAAGAGGAGGCCACATTGAGACTGATAGAAAGTGTGAAGTAAGAGAAGCCTGGCTGGGCTCCCACAAGCAGCAGCTAAAGTTCTTTTATGGTAGTATTTTTTATTTATTTATTTATTTATTTATTTATTTATTTATTTATTTATTTATTTTGATGTTTTTATTCTTTTTAAAAAAATTAAATCTTTATTATTCAGATTATTACATTTGCTTCTCTTTTTTCCCCTCCATAGCTCCTCTCCACCTGGCTCCCACTCCTCCCTCTACTGTTACCTCCCCTGCATTGACTCATCCATAGGTGTATGATTTTTGTCCAATCTCTCCCTGCACTCCCCTCAGCCCTTTACCCTTGAGAATTATCAGTCCACTCCCTTTCTGTGCTCCTGATTCTATTATAATTCACCAGTTTATTCTGTTGATCAAATTTTAATTCACTTAATTTTTAGATTTGCTTGTTGATAGATATGTATTTGTTATTCATAATTTTTTATCTTTTACCTTTTTCTTCCTTCTCTTCTAAAAGAGTACCCTTTAGCATTTCATATAATACTGGTTTGAAGTTGATGAACTCCTTTAGCTTTTTCTTATCTGTGAAGCTCCTTATCTGCCCTTCAATTCTGAATGATACCTTTGCTGGATAGAGTATTCTTGGTTGTAGATTCTTGCTATTCATGATGTTGAATATTTCTTGCCACTCCTGTCTGGCCTGCATAGTTTCTGTTGAGAAATCAGCTGACAATCGTATGGGTGCTCCCTTTTAGGTAATTAACTGTTTTTCTCTTGCTGCTTTTAAGATTCTCTCTTTGTTTTTTGCTCTTGGTATTTTAATTATGATGTGTCTTGGTATAGTCCTCTTTGGATTCCTTTTATATGGGGTTCTGTGTGCTTCCTGGACTTGTAAGTCTATTTCTTTCACCAGGTGGGGGAAGTTTTCAGTCATTATTTCTTCAAATAGGTTTTCAGTATCTTGCTCTCTCTCTTCTTCTGGCACCCCCACAATTCTGATGTTGGTACGCTTGAAGCTGTCCCAGAGGCTCCTTACATTATCTTCATATTTTTGGATTCTTTTTTCTTCTTGCTTCTCCAGTTCAGTGTTTCCTGATTCTTTATATTTCAAATTTTTGACTTGGTTCTTGCCTTCCTCCGGTCTACTATTAGGTCTCTGTATAATATTTTTTTATTTCAGTCAGTGTATATTTAATTTCTAGTTGGTCCTTTTTCTTCTCCAGTTGGTCCTTTTTCATCTCTAGTTGTTCCTTTTTCATCTCCTCTTGGGTCTCGCTAAATTTATCCATCTTTTCTAGGATACTCTTAAAAAACTTTATAACCGTTGTTTTGAACTCTATATCCAGTTGTTTGTTTTTCTCCATTTCTTTTGTTTGTGATCTCTTCCTTTGTCTCTGAATTTTTACTCTGCCGGGAGAACTTCTGTGTTGGATTCAGCCTCATGGTTCAAGAATTGCAAAACTGTAAAACCCTCTCTGTTGAGTTTGGGAGAGGTGGAGTCTCAGAGCTTAAAGAACTACCTTGTCTTCCAGTTGGTCCTGCCCTACATGGCCCCTGGGTCTTACATGTCTCTAGGTAATTGCTGAAGCAGTCCCTGTGCATGCACATAGTGACTCTAGACAGCTGCCTTTCCAGCTCCCCTGTGCTCCCTGACCATATGAGTCTGGGTCCCCAGGGTCTCACCCAAAACTGGGGTTTAGTGGAGTTAGAAGTGACACAGTTGGGAGGCTCTGTCTCCCAGCCATTTGTGAAAGCCAGCGGCACAATCAATAGTTGGTCTTCCGCACACAGTGCTGTGCGCGCCACCAGACTTCTGCCCTTTCGCATCTCCCTTAAATTTCCTAGCACTTCTCCCTTTTCACAGTCCAGACTCCCCCTGTATGAGTTTCGGCTGGACCTGGGATTCAGTGCCGTAGGATAAGGAGTTCAGTGCAGTTGGGAGTCTCCATCTCCCTCCCGCCAGGGAAGCCAGCCAGGTATTCTGCCACCCACTCTCTCCATGCACGTGCCTCCGTACCTCAGCCTTTTGCAACTCCTCTGGGTCTCTGTGAGCCCCTCTCTTTCCTTGTATTTGTAGAGTTTCCACTCAGTCAGCTTTCCTGTGGTTCTGCTTGATGTCCATTCTGTCTTTTAGTTGTAGTTTTGAAATTGTTGTGCGAGACAGCAATGTAGCTGTTTACCTATGTCGCCATCTTGGATTCTCCCCAAAATCAGATATAAACACCACAAAGAAAGAAAATTATAGGACTATCCCTGAAGAACATAGATGTCCAAATCCTCAATATTAGCAAATTGGATCCAGCAATATAATAAAAAGGTTATCCCCAATGACCAAGTGGGATTTATCCCAGGGATGCAAGACAATATTCCCAAATCAATAAATGTGATACATCACAAAAACACAAAATGAAAGATAAAAATCATGTGGTCATGTCAATAGATCCAGAAAAAAAATTTGACAAAATCCAGCACCCATTTTTGATAAAAACTTTCAAGCAAGTGGAAATAGATGGGTCATTCCTCAACATAATAAAGGTCATAGTATATGACAAATCTACAGCCAGCATAACACTCAATTGACAAAATTTAAAAGCATTTCTCTTAAGAACAAGAACAAGACAGAGATGTTTGCTTTTATCACTTTTAAACATAGTACTGAAAGTCTTAGCCAAGGCAATCAGATGAGAAGAAAAGTAAAAGGCTTCTAAATTGGAAAAGGGGAAGTGAAAATGTCATTATTTGCAGAGAAAACACTAAAGACTCCACCAAAGCTAATAGATTTAATAAATGAATTCAGCAAAGTAGCAAGATACAAAATTAACAACCAGAAGTTAATGGCATATTTATACACCAATAATGAACTCTAGGAAAGAGAAATTTAAATCCACAATCCATTTACCATTTTAACAACAACAGAAAATAATAAGATGCCTTGGAATTAACTTAATCAAGGAGGTAAAAGACTTGTATTCTGAAAACTATACAAAACTGAAAAAAGAAATAGAGGAAGATACAAACAAATGGAAGAATATACCATGCTTGTGGATTTAAATAATTAACATCATTGAAATGTCTATACTCAAAGTAATCTATAATTTGAAGACAATCCAAACTGGAAAGGAGGAAGAAAAACTGTCATTATTTTCCCCTGACATGATTATATACATAGAAAACCCTAAATAATCCAGTAATAAACTAGTAGTTTAATAAAATGAATTCAGAAATGTAGCAGAATACAAAATTAAAACCCATAAGTCAATGGTATTTTTATACACCAATAATGAAATCTCAGAAAGAGAAACTAAAAAATAACAATCCCATTTACCATTTCAATACAAAAAAATAAGGAATTTGGGAATAAACTTAAGGAGGTAAAAGAAAATTACAGGGCATTAAAATAAGAAATCAATAATTATTTATGTAAACAAGTGGAAAAATATACCGTGTTCATGGATTTGTAGAATTAATATCATTAAAATAAATGTCCATACTGCCCTAAGCAATCTATAGATTCAATGCAATTTTTATTAAATACCAACAGCATATTTCATAGATCTAGAACAAATATTCCAAAAACTTATGTGAAATAAAAAAACCACATTTAACATATTTTACTATCTTAAAATCCACTGTAATCAAAATAGCCTGGTACTGGCACAAGAATAGGCATATAGAACAATGGAACAAAAGACAGAACCCAGAAATCAACCCAAGTCATTATGCTCAATTAATATCTGATAAAGGAGACAATAGTATACAACAGAGTCAAGACAGTCTCTTCAATAAATGCTGCTGGGAAAATTGGACAGATACATTTGAAAAATTAAACTAGACCACCGATTTACACCATATGCAAGAATAAATTCAAAATTGTTAAAAGACTTAAAAATAAGTTGTGAAACCATAAAAATCCTAGAAGAAACTAAAGGCAGAAAAATATCAGACATCTCACATAGCAGAATTTTCACTGACACATTGTCTAGGGCAAGAGAAATAAAGGAAAATTAAACAAATGGGACTACATTAATAAAAAGCTTCTGCAGAGCAAAAGAAACTATCAACAAAATAAAAAAGGAGCCTATTAAATAGTAGAATATATTTTGGCAATGATACATCTGATAAGGTGTAATTTCTAAAATATATAAAATATTCATACAACTCAACAAAATGAAGACAATAAATCCAATTTAAAAATGGGCAGAGGAGCTGAATAAACTCTTTGCCAAAGTGGACATATATATGGCCAAGAAACATATGGAAAAAATGTTCAAAGTCACAAATCATCAGAGAGATACAGATTAAAACCATAATGAGGTACCATCTGCCAGAATGTTTACTATCAACAAATAAGCAAATGACAACTGCTGGGGATATGTGGATAAAAGGGAACATTGCTGGCGGGAATGCAGACTGGTGCAGCCACTTTGGAAAACACTATGGAAATTTCTCAATTAAAAATAGATCTACAGTTTGACCCAGCAATCCCACATCTAGGAATATATGCTAAGAATTCTAAAACACTAATCAGAAAGAATATATGCATTCTTATGTTCATAGCAGCCTTATCTACAATAGGTAAGATCTGAAAACAGCCCAAGTGCCCATCAGTAGATGAGTGGGTATAAAAGCTATGGTACAGGAAGATGGCGGCTGGCAGGATGGAGGTGAGGGAGAGGAAGTGAGTGAGGGGACAAAAAGAGAGTGTATGGGTATTTGTTGTGGGTGTGTGATTGAGTGAAGGACAGTTGAATCTCACAGGAGCAGTGCGGGTGGGAAGTCCAGGCTCTTTGGGACAAAGAGAGACTGTCATCACATCTAGCACTTCCCAGACTGCGGGACTTGGGCGCAGAGCCCATGCCATTTTGAAGGGGAAAGCGGCCTTTCTTTGGGAACTCATTAACACCGCCACCCAGACAGGCCTTGGAGCTGCCCTGTGACCCAACAGCCACTCCAGCTAGAGACCTGCAGACCCGCAGACCCTGCAGACCCAGGGAACCTGGGACCTTCGCCCCCAAAGCAGTGAGTGCAAGCTTCCCCTCCCTGGCAACATCAGTGCGGCTGTGGCTGCATACTGGTCCCAGATCGCAGAACTCCTGGGTCACCATGTCTGCACTCACCACAGTCTCCCAGTCTGCAGCTTGCCTTTGCTCCAGTTTGCAAAGCACCCTAGTCCCTGTGTTTGCGTGGCCTGGTCGCCCCATCTGTGGAGTGCCCTCCTATCTGGTTTTTCGAGCTCCCTGGTCACCACATTTGTGGTGCGCCCTCGTGACCACCACCCAACATGGGTTTTCAGTCGCTCATTTCTGGAGATCCACTCCCAGTGGGAGCCACTGGGAGCGCCCATGGGTGTGATTTTTTTAACTCTGGGCACCACAGTTATGCCTCTCCAGGGTGTAGGCCCCTGAAACACATCACCCCTACAGACAGGTCCTTGATGCCACTGTGTATCCCAGCTGGGCATGTGTGATCTCAATTAAGGGTGCAAAACAGCAAAAATAGGAACACTCCTCTCCACGGCTGCTAACTTTTAGACACCACAGTTGTGCTGCTGAAGCTCGCAGATCCATATAAAGAGAACCCAAATAGATCAAGTAGGAAACTACAATAGATTAGCAAACACAGGAGAACTAAGAGAATACACCAGTAGCTTCATCCCACCAAAAAAAAAACTTGGATAGTAAAGCAATTGGATCTACAATGAAAACATTACAGGAAAACATGGGGAGACATATAAGCAGTCCCCAAAGGAAAGAAAAACAGGACTCACCAGAAAGGGAGTTAGATGAAATCTAAGCCAGCAGCCTTTCAGAGAAAGAATTCAGAGTAATGTTTTGAAGGATTTTAAATAGATGGAAGACAAATACAACAACTCAACAACAATATCACACAACTCAATGAGAACTATAAGGAGCTGAAAGAGAATGTTACCAACATGAAATGAAACCAAGAGGAGATAAAGAACGACATAGCTACAATAATGAACACAATGGAAGGACAAAACAGTAGACTAGAAGAGACTGAGGACCGCATCAGCAAGTTAGAAGACAAGGTAGTAAAAAACACACAAACACTGCAGCAACTAAAAACAAAAGACTTAAAAAAAAGAGAGAGAGCTTAAGGGAGCTGTGGGACAACACAAAATGAAACAACGTTTGCTTAATAGGGATACCAGAAGGAGTGGAAGAAAAGCAAGGAATAGAAAACCTATTTGAATAAATAATGACAGAAAATTTCCCTGATATTGGCAAGGAAAAAATATGAAAGTCCAAGAAGTACACAGAATCACAAACAAGCTGAACCCCAAAAGACTGACACCAAACACATCATAATTAAATATGTGAACACGCACGACAAAGTAAGAACCTTAAAGGCTGCGAGAGAGAGACAGAAAGTTACCTATAAGGGATCTCCTATTAGAATATCAACTGATTTCTCAACAGAAACACACCAGGCCAGAAAGGAATGGAATGAAATATATAAAGTCATGCAAAACATTCTGAACCCAAGAATACTATACCCAGCAAGACTATCATCCAAAATTGAAGGTGGAATCAGGAGCTTTACAGACAAGAAAGGGCTAAGAGAAGTTATCACTAGCAAGCCAACAATGCAATAAATGCAAAAGGGACTGCTGTAAAAAAAAGAAAGAGAAAAGCAAGAAAAAAACACAAGCATTAAGAAAAATATGAAAGCAAACATGAAATTGTCAATAATATCATTAAATGTAAATGGGTTAAATGCACCAATCAAAAGACATAGGGTAGCTGAATGGTTAAGAAAACATGAACCATACATTTGCTGTCTACAAGAGACCCACCTCCAAGCAAAGGATTCACACAGACTGAGAGTGAAAGGATGGAAAAACATTTTTCAGGCAAATAAAAATGAGAAAAAAGCTGGCGTGGTGATACTTATGTCTGATAAAATAGACCTCAAAGTAAAGGCTATAACAAGAGATAAGGAAGGCCACTACATAATACTAAAAGGAGCAATTCATCAAGAAGATATAACTCTGGTAAACATATATGCACCTAATACAGGAGCCCCTAAATACATAAAAAAAAAAAAACTCCTGGAGGATATCAAGGAAGAGATAGACAACAATAAAATTATAGCAGGGGATTTTAATACACCACTGAAATCACTGGGAAATCCTCTAGACAACAAATCAGAAAAGAAACAGCAATTTTAAATAACTCACTAGATCAGATGGACCTAATAGACATGTTCAGAGCATTTCACCCCAAACCAACAGAATATATATTCTTCTCAAGTGCACATGGGACATTCTCAAAATAGACCACATATTGGGTCACAAGCAAAGTCTCCCCAAATTCAAAAAGATTGAGATCATATCAAGCATTTTCTCAGACCACAATGGCATAAGATTAGAAATAAACTACAATAAAAACTTTCCAAAAAATTCAAACACTTAGAAGTTGAATAGCATGTTACTAAACAATGATTGGGTTATAAATGAGATCAAAGAAGAGGGAAGATTATAGTTCTACAGGCCTACCTCAAAAAAAAAAAACAGGAAAAAAATGGTAATGAATCACCTAACTCAACAACTCAAAGAACTAGAAAGAGACCCACAAGAAATGCTGACTGTGAGCAGAAGGAAGGAAAATATAAAAGATCAGAGCTGAAATGAATGACATAAAAAAAAACAATAGAAAAACCCAACAAAACCAAGAACTGGTTCTTTAAAGAATAAAGAAGATTGATGAACCTCTAGCCAGGCTTACCAAGAAGCAAAGAGAGAGGACCCAAATAAACAAAATCAGAAATGAGAGAGGTGAAATAACTACAGACCCCACAGAAATACAAAGGATTGTTAAAAAATATTATGAACAACTCTATTCTAACAAATTCCACAACCCAGAGGAAATGGACAAATTCCTAGAAAAAAAGAACCATCCAAAACTTATACAGGAAGATTCTAAAAATCTCAACACACTGATAGTTAAGGAAGAAATTAAAGCAGTCATCAAAAAGCTTCCAGCAAACAAAAACCCAGGGCCATATGGCTTCACAGGGGAATTTTACCAAACATTCATAGAAGAACTAAAACCTATCCTTCTCAGACTATTCCAGAAAATTCAAGAGGAAGGAACACTTCCAAACTCCTTCTATGAAGTCAGCATCACCCTAATATCAAAACCAGGTAAAGATAACACAATGAAAGAGAATTACAGACCAATATCCCTCATGAACATAGATGCCAAAATCCTCAATAAAATTCTAGCAAGTCAAATCCAGCAGTACATCAGAAAGATCATACACCACTACCAAGTAGGATTTACCCCAGGGATGCAAAAATGGTACAATATTCGCAAATCAATAAATATGATACATCACATAAACAAATAGAGAGATAAAAATTGCATAGTCATATCAATTGATGCAGAAAAAGCATGTGACAAAATCCAACACCCTTTCTTGATAAAAACTCTCAGCAAGGTGGGAATAGAAGAATCATACCTCAATATCATAAAAGCCATATATGACAAACTCACAGCCAATGTAATACTCAATGGGCAAAAACTAAAACGATTTCCCCTAAGAACAGGAACAAGATAGGGATGCCCACTCTCACCACTCCTATTTAGCATAGTGATAAAAGTATTAGCCATTGTAATCACAGAAAAAAAAAGAAATAAAAGGCATTCAACTATGAAAAGAAGTAAAACTGTTCTTATTTGCAGATGACATGATACTGTACATAGAAAACCTTAAAGACTCCATCAAAATATTATTAGACGTGATAAATAAATTCAGAAATGTAGCAGGATACAAAATTAACACCAAGAAATCTATGGTATTTCTAAATACCAATAATGAACTTACAGAAAGAGAGACTAAAACAGCAATCCCACTTACCATTGCACCAAAAAAATTAAGATACCTTGGAATAAACTTAACTAAGGAGGTAAAAGACCTATAGGCAGAAAACTACACAACACTGAAAAAAGAGATAGAGGAAGACATAAACAGATGGAGGAACATAACATGTTCATGAATTGCCAGAATCAACATCATCAAAATGTCCATTCTACCCAAAGCAATCTATAAATTCAATGCAATCCCCATGAAAATACCAAAGGCATACTTTACAGGCCTAGAACGAAACGAACTTTCCAAAAATTCATCTTGAATAAAAAAAGGCCCTGAATAGCTGCAGCAAGCCTTAGAAAGAAGAACAAAGTAGATGGGATCTCAATACCAGATTTCAAACTGTATTACAAAGCCACTGTTCTCAAAACTGCCTGGTACTGGCACAAGGACAGACACATAGATCGGTGGAATAGGATAGAGATCCCAGAAATCGACCCAAACCACTATGCTCAATTAATATTTGACAAAGGAGGCATGAACATACAATGGAGTCAAGATAGTCTCTTCAACAAATGGTGTTGGGAAAATTGGACAGAAACATGCAAAAAAAAAATGAAACTATACCACCAACTTACACCATACACAAAAATAAACTCAAAATGGATAAAGGACTTAAACATAAGACAGGAAACCGTAAAAATACTAGAGGAATCCACAGGTAACAAAATCTCCTACATATGGATAAGGAACTTCTATACCGACACCGCTCCGGCAATGGAAACTAAAGAAAAAATAAGCAAATGGGACTACTTCAAAATAAAAAGCTTTTGCACAGCAAAGGAAACCATCAACAAAACAATAAGAAAGCCCACTGCATGGGAGAACATATTTGTCAATGATATCAACGATAAGGCTTAATCTCCAACATTTACAGGGAACTCATACAATTTCACAAAAAGAAGATAAACAACCCAATCAAAAAATGGGCAACTGATCTAAATAGGCACTTCTCAAAAGAAGACAGAGGGAAGGCCAAGAGACATGAAAACCTGCTCAAAGTCACCAATCATCAGAGAGATGCAAATCAAAACAACAATGCAGTACCATCTCACACCTGTCGGAGTAGCAATCATCAACAAATCAACAAACGAAAAGTGTTGGTGAGTATGCAGAGAAAAAGGAACCCTCGTGCACTGCTGGTGGGATTGCAGACTGGTGCAGCCACTATGGAGAACAGTATGGAGTCTCCTCAAAAAACTAAAAATGAAACTCACATTTGAACCAGTGATCCCACTTCTAGTAATATACCACAAGAAACTAGAAACTCCAATCAGAAAGGATATACAGTGGTACCTCGACATACGAGTTTAATTCGTTCCGTAACCTTGCTCGTATATCAAGTTGCTCGTATCTCAAAGCAAATTTCCCCATTGAAATCAATTGAAATGCCATTAATCTGATCCAGCCTCCAAAATGCCACCTCAGTTGTTCTTGTTACGTGTTTTTGAATAAGAAAAATGTATTTATAAATGACAAATATTGTATAAAAACATAATAAAAGAGAATGTAAAGGAATAAACTGGTTTATAAAATGTATTTACCTACTCGTTACCCTCTTAATGCTACACTTTATCCCTAAATTGAATGTAACTTAACTAATCTTCACTGAACTTAATTGCTACTGGTCTTTGCATTTTTGGCCTATTTCAAAAAAAATGTATCCAACGAGGTTTGCCTTTTCCTCCCTTTCAGAATGTTTCTGAAATGGGTAAGGCAAGTTTCATTGAACAGCTCTGATGCACGACCAGTAGCAACTTTTTTGGGGTGTTTCTTTTCCATGAAGTGTGACACCCTCTCCCACATTCCTAAGATCTCCTTTATCTCACTTGTAGAGATCTCCTCCACCTCTGGCTCATCCTCGAAACTAATTTCTTAGAGAACCTCTGCATGTTGCTGAGACTGCAACTCTTGTAACTCCTCAGTGGTGAGTTCCAAAGAGTGCTCCTGGACGAGCTCATTCACGTCTCTCTCATCCACCTCCAGGCCCATGGATTTTTCCAGAGACACTATCTCCTCCTCCACTGACACCTCGGGTTCGAATCCTTCGAAGGTCCTTTCAGCTATGGCCTCAGGCCACAGCTTCTTCCATGCAGAGGTCAAAGTCCTCGTTGTAACACCCAACCAGGCCTGATCAATAATTCTGAGGCATATCATGATGTTAAAGTGGTTCTTCCAGAACTCTCGAAGGGTGAGGTTTGTGTTCTCTGTCACCTCAAAGCAGGAACAGGTGCTTGATGTATAGCTTTTTAAATTTAGAAATCACCTCCTGATCCATGGGCTGCAGGATAGGAGTGGTGTTGGGAGGTAGGTAGACAACCTTTATAAACTTGAACTTTTCAAGGAGTTCATCTTCGAGGTTCGGTGGGTGAGCAGGAGCATTGTCAAGGACGAGGAGGGCTTGCATGGTTAGGTTGTTTTCCTGTAGATATTTCTTAACAGAAGGGCCGAAAACCAGGTTTACCCACTCCACAAAGAACTGCCTGGTGACCCATGCCTTCGGGTTTGCCCTCCACATAACTTGCAGTTTATCTTTTAAAATCTTATGTGACTTAAAGACTCTGGGGTTTTCCAAATGGTATATGAGCAGAGGCTTGATCTTGCAGTCGCCACTCGCATTGGCGCACAGTGCGAGAGTTAGCCTATCCTTCATGGGTTTGTAGCCTGGCATCGCCTTCTCCTCTGCCGTTATAGAAGTCCTCTTCAGCATCTTCTTCCAGAAAAGCCCTGTCTTGTCACAGCTGAAGACTTGCTGGGGGATATATCCTTTGGCTTCTATCAGTTTGGAAAAAGTTTTGAGGTAATCCTCAGCTGCCTTCACATTTGAACTTGCTGCCTCACCATGCCTGACGATGGAGTGAATGCCAGACCTTTTCCTGAAGTTATCAAACCAGCCTCTACTGGCTTTAAATGAGTCTTTCGATTCTTCGTCCATGGAAGTACGCGGGGTCTGCTCCAGCAAATCACCATAAATCGCTCGCACCTTCTCGCATATGATGCCCTGTGTTAATGTATCTCCTTTAAGCTGCTTCTCTGTCACCCACACCATCAGTAGATTCTCCATCTTTTCATGGAGAGAGCTAAGGAGCTTAGAGATTATTGTAACGCCCTTAGCTGGCATTATATCCTTTATCGACTCCTGTTTAAGCACAGTGCATATCGTTGAAGTACTACGCCCATACTGCCTCGCCAAGTCAGCCACTCGCACACCTTGCTCATATTTTTCTATGATTTCACGCTTTAATTCAATAGACATCATCCTCTTCTGAGCACTGACCTTTCCACTCGCTTTCTTCGGACCCATGGTTATAAAAAGAAATGTGATAAAGTATGTAAATGCACAAAAGATGCTTTGACAACAAGGTAAACAAGCACACTGACTGAGGAGTGGGAAACTATGACACGCTCGAGTCCAGGTAAACTGGTGGGTCTTGTGCAGCCGGCCGATCCACGCGATTACTCATATCTCAAATGTTGCTTGTATTTCAAAGCAAAAAATCGCTCACTCGACGGCTCGTTATCTCAAAAATCTCATATGTTAGGGCATTCATATCTCGAGGTACCACTTTAGGTACCCCTATATTCATAGCAGCACAATTCACCATAGCTAAGATTTGGAAACAGCCTAAGTGCCCATCAGCAGATGATGGGATTAAAAAACTGTGGTATATCTGCACAATGAAATACTACAGTGCGATAAAAAGGAAGGAGCTCATACCATTTGCAATAACATGGATGGACATGGAAAGCATTATGCTTAGTGAAATAAGCCAGGCAGAGAAAGACAAATAACACATGATCTCATTCATCTGTGGAATATAATGAATAACATAGACTGATAATCAAAATTAGATCCAGAGAATGAAAAACGTCAATCAAAACATCAAACCTCGGAGAAGGTGGGGGTTGGTGGCAATAAAGGGGAGAGATCAACAGAGGGACTTTCGTACGTGCATATGAGCATAATCATTGGGCACAGACAATGGGGAATGTGGGGCATGAGAGGAAATCCATACAGTGGTCTCCATAACCTTAAGAGAAATTACTTCATGAGACAAAGATTTTTAACTGAAACTCTGTAACATGAAAATAATTTTGGAAGGAAATAAAGAGACGTTTCCTTTAAATGTCATAAGGATGGTAATTGAAAGTCAATATATTTGGCCTCCTGAGCTAAAATAAGTAATCTGTGTTTTTGCCTCTCTGACAAAGTTTATATAAAGTTACAAAAAGAAATTGACAGCCCGTTTGAAATTGAATTGCCATGGCCTAGAGTAAAGAATATCCTCACATGATATTATTCTACAATACCATTTAATTTTTGATATTTCACAACATCATATTGTACAACTATCCCAATCGTACTTACAAACTAATTCTTTGAATGTTTAGCAGCAATTTAAAAAAGGACATGAAAGGATTTAATCCCTTTCAGAAGGAATTAAGGCACTGGGAAGGCACTTGAGCATTCTATACTGGCCCCTCTTTCCTCTTTTGCCAAGAGGGACTGCCGCTCAGGTCCACGGGACGAGGGGGTGTGGGGATTCCGGGAGCCTGCTTGGTTTTCCAGGGGAAATCCTGCCTCTCTATGCCATTAGGTGCAAGGAAGGCACTTCTTTCTGGGCCTCAGCCTTCCGAACTGTCACATGGACTGCTTTCTCACTGTTTTGGCACAGGTGGCAGCTGAACATCCCTGGAGAGGATGGATGGTATGAAAGCTCCAGACCTCTAGGGACACCAGGGAGGCATGGTCCCAGCGCATTTCTGTGGGAGGAAGCCCCTCCCCCTCAGCCTCTGGATGGCCCAGTTTCCTAAGCAAGGAACTGATGAGAAATCCTTGGCCTGACCCAGGGCTGGCAGGTGGAAACACAGGTTGCTAAATGGTGGTTGGAGCCACAGCTGCCCTCCACTCCCAGGAATTCATAACATTGTAACAGCCACAGTGCCACCCTCACAGTGTCCAAAACCTCAGGGCAGTGTGTCTGATGGTTAAGGACCTGAAGGGCAAAACGTAGGCCAGTTCCTGTTGCTTTGATGACCATCTAGGTCAGGATGCTCCATCCTCTGAACATTTCTCAGTGAGTGAGGGCTCACCACTTCCAGGAGGTAGAGGATGCAGGTGACCTTGGGGATGATCACACGTTGATAAGCTACTGTCCAGAAGACTCCCACCCCACCCCCACCCAGTTCCCTTTACATCTGAAAACTGGGAAGCTAGCAGAGATGGCAGAGGAGCCCAGCCCAGCAAACCCAGCAGTCTGTAGCATGGAGCCTCAGAAAATCCAGATCTTCCCACTTTAAGTATGACACTTGATGGCAGCAAGATGAAGAAATCTCACCTGAGCCCAAGCCTCCTGGATACCCTAGGCTCCTGTTCTTGGGGCTCATGTCCTTGCTGTCTCTATTCTCATTTCAGGGAAATATCAAGGCAGGTTGGATCTCTGTGGGGTCTTGGAAGAAGCCATGATTATTTTGTACCTACTATATGTTGGGTACTCTAATGAAGTCCTTTTAGCATTAACTTATTGAATTTTTGAATTGCCTGGAGGTAGTTACTATTACTATCTCCCCTTCAGAGAAAAGTGTATTGTTGAGTGACTTGCCCAAGGTCAATCCTGATTAGAATTCAGACTCTCATTAACAGACATTCCTGACTGCTCCTGCACCACTAGCGGGGAGTATCCTTCTGCACTGGGGAAGTGGAAGAAGCTATCAGCCTCAGCACCTCCCCTCCTCACCTGGACAGAAGTCTTCCAGCCCCAAGTCTCCTCCTCCCTTGCCGGCCCCTTGGAACTGGGTAGCTTCCAGCATTGTCAGCATGTTATACACACTCTTCCCTCTTGCTGGTCCTGCCTCGTGGGACATACCCCTTCGCCTTCCAGGCCAGAATCTTAACCTGATAATTCTAGTGATGTGCTGTCTCAACTCCTATCTGCTGCTATCCGTGCCTCTAGTGTCATTATCACAATAGCAGTTACTTATCAAACTCTGACTGTGTGGAGGGAGTAAGTATCCCCTACATATGAACTCCTCTCGCCTTCTCATGAGCAGATGAGGAGTAACATTCATTTTACAGATGAGGAAACTGAGGCAGAAGGAGTTTCATTTGCCCAATGTGACACCTCACCAGTCCATGATGTTATTTTGATTATGTATACCCATATCCCTCCACCACAGTCCACCACCCACCCAGCAAGAGTGCAGATGCAGGCTGACTCGGTGCTCTGTCCCACCAGCCAGCATCATGCTCAGTGACTGAAGGCAGTGGGGTGCAGTGCAGGGCTCACACAAGGATGAACCAGACTCAGCCCTGCAGGAGCTCTCAGGAAAGACTGCCCACATCAAATGCCACTCTTAAGAGTTTGGGAGAAGGAGAAGAGTTCATGTGGAGTGGGCTCTGGATGACAAGCTCTGCTGTGGGCTGTGATGAAACAGACCAGATGGAGGCATGGACTCCGCAAGGTCACAGCCAATACGAGGGCAGCATCGGGGTTGAGACCCTGGCCCTCAGCATGTCATACCTCCTTGCACCTTGCAGCCAGCTGTGGGCCTCTGTGTCTGTGCTCTTTTTCAAGGACACTCGGTCCCAGACTCCTCCACAATGCTGAGCTATTCAATGAGTGGCTCCAGTCCTTCTCTCCACTCTATTAATTTTTTTTTTTTAAGAATAAGAAAGAAAGAAATCCAGGCATTGTCCCTGACTGCAGCTGGTGCCAACTAGAATCCCTCCGAACAGAATGGAGCTGAGAGCTCGGCTACCCAGGGGCCTGGCTGCTGATACAGGGCCTTTCTATTGTGCTTTCCACTGAGGGCCCGGGCCGACACTGGGGCCCCTCCACGGGAACCCTCTTCACCTGCCTTCCTGGCCCCAGTTCTAGGTCTCCTGCTGCCCTGACCCCCTTTGCAAAAATTAGATGCCACTTGGAAGAGCCGTAGGAGTACTACCACCCCTGCTTTCCTTCTGCATTGACCCACAGCCTGAGATGAGCTGTCTCCCTCCATTCCTGCCAGCCTGTCTTCCCCTCGCCCACCCTCCCAGACGGCTCTTTGGATGCCAGCCTGGGAAAGTGGCAGAAATCCTACCTCCATAGAATCATTGGGAATACTGGTTTGATTTCAGAACATGCCAGGAATTTCCATTCTCCCCTCCCTCTGACTTGGTAGGTGCCAGTCCAGGCTCACCCATTAAGGCAATTTACAGTAATGAAGGGCTGGGGGCTGCTGGGTAGCGGGGGGAGTGGGGGGTTGGGGGGGGAGGATGGCAGGGGGAAGTAGGGGAGGGGAGAGACAAACAGTTTGGCAGAGACACAAAAATGGCTTTTTAAGTCACTGGTTCAGCCCTAACAGGTTTGGCTCAGTGGATAGAGCGTCAACCTGCAGATTCAAGGGACCCAGGTTTGGTTCTGGTCAAGGGCATGTACCTCACTCAGTTGTGGGCACATATACAGTAGGAAGTGTACAGGAGGCAGCTGATTGATGTTTCTCTCGCATTGATGTTTCTAACTTTCTGTCCCTCTTCCTCTCTGTAAAATTCAATAAAATATATATTTTTCAAAAAGAAAAAAAAGAATGTAAATAAACCTTTCCACTAATATGTACAGAGTAATCTAAGATTGTTGGTAGAGTATTAAATTTGATGTAAAAGAGTTATCAAGCTTTCAGATCAATTAAATTGGCAAATTGAAATAAGTGAACACCCAAGAAAATTTAAGTGTACTGGACAAAAAGCTGTTTCTAAAGTATTAATTAAAATTTCTATTGAAAGCTCATCTCATGATAAAATTGCTTAATATGCAATGAACATAAAACAGGCATATTTGTGTGCAAAAAAATAAAATTTAAAGTGATCAAGATTACATTAAAAAATTTTACCAAATTATCCATTAATCAAAAAAAAGGGGGGGGAGTAGGATAATATCATGTAAGGAAAAATATCTGGTAAATAAATTACATCCAGAGAATTTTCACTTTAGAAAATTAATTTTCATTAGTAATAGTAACACCAAGACACCCATGGAAAACACTCATGGCGTCAAAATAAGCCAAAGGAAAAGCGGGTAGGCAAAAATAAAAAGGACCCCAAATCAATTTTATAGAAAAGATTTCTTTATTAACTATTGGTGGAGAATATGTTCATATACTTTCAGAAAACAACTCCAAGACCAAGTGGACTCCAGCAACAGAGAGGAACTGACAGGTCTGCTCCAACCACGAAGACAAGAGGAGAAACAGTCCAGAGATGGAAGACGCTGACGATGCCTTGCCATGCTAGTAGTCAGCAGCTGTGCATCACTACAGGATGCCCAGGACCAAACCAGAGAGGATCGGATCTGCATTGCCACCATTTGTCCACTATCCAGATACCACTGATGATGTGTACACATAAGGAACTGTTTGACATTAAAACTGGGACTCAAAGCTACTGGACATTGAAATTGGGACTCAAACATTGTTTTTTTTTGTTTTGTTTTGTTTTGCTTTTGTGGGTTTATTTCTAGCCTAAAGGGGCAAGATGTTTTTAAAGACAAGGGTGGGAGGGGAAGCAGATGCAGAGGCAAAGAAGCAATGAACAGACTGTCTTGCTACAATGGGAAGGCAGGGGAGGTTGAGGGGTTGGGGGACCTGTAGGAGATAAACCAAAAGACTTGTATGCATGTGTATAGGCATAGCCAGTGGATACAGGGCATTGGGGTGGGCCAAGGTGGGGAGAGGGGTGAGGGCATGTACTGGGCAGTGGGGAGGCCTGGGGAGGGCAATAGGGAAAAAATAAAAATAAAATAAAATAAAAATAAAAGCTATGGTACATTTACACAATGAAATACTGTGTGGCTTGAAAATGGAGCTCCTACTCTCTGAGACAGCATGGATGGACCTTGAGAAGTATTATGCTATGCGAACTAAGCCACCCAGAGAAAGACAAATATGACATAATCTCACCAATTTATGGGAATCTAATGAACACAATATACTAATGAACATAATAGTTCCAGAGGTATGGATCCATGGATCAGAATAATAGATCCAAGTGGGGAAGGGTGGTTGGGGAAGGGTACAGGGAGAGATTAACCAAAGAACATATATACATGTATGCATAACCCATGGACACAGACAGTGGCATGTAAAACCTGGGGTGAATGGAGTTGGGTAGAGGATAACAGAAAGGGAGAAAATTGGGTGCCTTTGTAATATAGTCAACAGTGCTATATAATAAAAGCCTTATATGCTAAGTGTTATAAGGTCATCTGTTCACCCAATCAAAGCATAATATGTTATGATATACTAAGGCCACTCAATTGCTCACTATGATGTGCACTGACCACCAGAGGGCAGACGTTTTGACTGGTAGGTTAGCTTGCTGCTGGGGTCTGGCTGATTGAGACTGAATGAGAGGGGCCAGACTGGCCCTGGAGTCCTTCCATAACCCTTTCCCAGCTAGCCAACCTTCCACATCCTTCTCCAGCCCCGATTATGCATTGGTGGGGTCCCTCAGCCTGGCCTACATCCTCTCGCAATCCAGGACCCCTCTGGGGATGTCAGAGATCTGGTTTCAGCCTGATCCCAAAGGCCAGGCCAAGGGGCCTCTAGTGAAATATATAAAAACTGAGGGCAACCAAGATGGCGGCATAAGATATACATCTGTATGTGCTGTCTCTCGCAACCACACCAAAATTACAACTAAAAGACAAAACAACTATCCCCCAGAACTATGGGAAAGCTGGTGGAGTGGAAATTCTACAACTAGAAGGAAAGAAAAAACTGCATCCAGACCTGGTAGGAAGTGCAGAGGCTCAGAAAGGCAGAGGTACAGAGACTCTCACGAATCAGGCTGGTGTGCGCTGTTGTTTATCAATTGGGAGGGAATTACAAATTCCCGACACTCTGAACTCCAGTTTCTGGTGAGATTCTGGGAACCCAGACTCATACAGGGAGAAACTGGACTGTCTGCCATTGGGTCAGAAAGGGAGGGTGACTCTCTCGCAGAGTTGTGTACTGGAATCATTGTTTACTGCACTGGAGCACTAGACACAGGACACTGAACAGAACGAGGCAGAGAGGGCTGACTGGCAGCCATCACTGGTTGCCATGCCTTACCCTAGAGACTCTCGGAGACCCCACCCCACCCAATTTACAAACCCACCCAGCTATGTGGTGACTTTTGCATATAAATGGCCTGCCCTTGGGCAACTTAACCTAACAAACTGCAACTGGGTCAGACAATTCCAAAACTTCCAAACTCCAAGCAAAGAGGAGAAATCAACTCCAAATCTTCCAAACTTCAAGCAAAGAGGAGAAATCTGCAGAGCTCCCTGTAGCTCCTACAGAGCTCCCTGTAGTTTCCTGGATACTAGCTGACTTGCACCTCCTTGGAGATCCAAGAACCAGTGTACCTAGAGGTCAGAGTAAGACAGTATCATATTTCAACTCCTCACATACATAAGTGACATACTCAAGAGATAGACTTGGTAAGCACCAAAGCCCCAATGAAGCAAGTCTTGCCCAATAGAGGTGCCTCCAGCACAGCAGTTCTTCCATTAATAGACACACCTAATCTTCACAGTCAATTGGCCTGGAGGTCAATTCATCCCAGTGTACCAACAACAATCAAGGCTTAACTACAGCAAGACTGTGAACCCAGCCCACAAAGGGGTGCACCAGAAGTGTCCACCTCAGGTGGTTGGGGAGGTGCAGCTACTGGGCCTTAAGGACAACTACGACACAAAGCTACTCCATCAACACCAGGAAGCAGCCAAAATGCAGAGACCAAGAAACATGTCACAAAAGAAAGAAATAAAGGAAAGCAAAAGACTGGACATAAAGTTCAAAACCACATTTATAAGTATACTCAAGAATCTTCTACAAACCACTGACAAACTTATTGAGAACTCTGAGAAACTTAATGAGACCTTCAAAGATCTTAATGAGAATGCCAAAAAAATGGGAAAGGACAAGTCAGAAATTAAGCATGCACTGCCTGAAATAAAGAATAATATACAGAAATTCAACAGCAGACTCAAGGACCCCAAGAATCAAATCAAAGATCTGAAATATGAGAAAGCAAAAAACATCCTAACAGAAAAACAAAAAGAAAAAAGAGTCTAAAAATGTGTAGATAGTGTAAGAAGCCTCTGGGACAACTTCAAGCGTACCAACATCAGAATTATGGGAGTGCCAGAAGAAAAGAGAGAGCAAGATACTGAAAACCTATTTGAAGAAATAATGACTGGTGAAAGAAATGGACTTACAAGTCCAGGAAGCACACAAAACACCAAACAAAAAGAATTCAAAGAGGACCACACCAAGACACATCATAATTAAAATGCCAAAGGCAAAAGACAAAGAGAATATTGAAAGCAAGCAGTAAGAGAAAAACAGTTAGTTACCTACAAGGGAGTACCCATATGACTGTCAGCTGATTTCTCAACAGAAACTATGCAGGCCAGAGGGAGTGGCAGGAAATATTCAACGTGATGAATAACAAGAACCTACAACCAAGAGTGCTCTATCCAGCAAAGCTATCATTCAGAATTGAAGGGCAGATAAAGAGCTTCACAGATAAGAAAAAGCTAAAGGAGGATTATATGAAATGCTGAAGGGTTTTCTTTAAGAAGAGGAAGAAGAAGAAAAAGGTAAAGATAAAAAATATGAACAACAAAGTGATAACAAATACATAACTATCAACAAGTGAATCTAAAAATCAAGTGAATAAAAAAATCTGATGAACAGAATAAACTGGTGAATATAATAGAATTAGGGGCATAGAAAGGGAATGGACTAACAATTCTTGAGGGAAAGAAGGAGTGAGGGGTGCAGGAAGAGATTGGACAAAAATCTTACACCTATGGATGAGGACAATGGCAGGGGATAAGGGCATGGGTGGGGGTGGGGAATCAGGTGGAGGGGAGCTATAGGAGGAGGGGAAATGAGGAACATCTGTAATAAACAGAACAATAAAGATCTATTTAAAAATAAATAAAAACATATCCATGATTAATATTTAATCTATTGCAAAAATGAGAATTTTATACAGTTATTGCTCAGGGAAATTTATTTATTTTTATTTTTTTGCAAAAGAGATATCAAGTTTGCTACTCATTTTCATCCATGCAAAGATATAACTTGTATTTTACATAACCTTTGAAGTGTACCTTCTGCCTTGCCCTCTTGACTATCATGCCAGGATAGTGGCATCATCTTCTTTGCTACTGGGATGCAACATGGCATCTCAAGAACCCCACCATCTTATCTCACTTGGCTGATTAAAATGTCTGATCTTTATAGGTATCGAAAACTTGTGATTGTTATCTGCCAGTCAGTTCTCATTTGAAACAATATTTTAAAAAATATTTTAATTTAAAGATATCAAGTAATGAATACCATAAAAATCACAAATGTTAGAATTTTCAGTAGTTTTGACTTATCGATGATCATCTTATGGTGAAGTGAAGCTAAATATAGTCAATATATATTTTGTTGATCAACTATGCAGTATTTTTGTTTGTAGAATTGTTTTCTAAAATTAAAAATAGTGTTATGATTAAAAACACATTTTAAAGTCCAATTTGTGAGTTTCAGCTCACTTGCTAAGAAATCAGAAGTGTCAACATGTCCACTCTAATATTAACTATGTAAGTCAGTTACCAACTTTTCAAATCACCTGCTACAAAAGTTTTTGTTATTGTTGATATTGTTTGTTGTTGTTTTTTGCTTTCCTAAATTTTATAAAAAAACAAACATTTATATTTATATTAAATGTAACTAAGGAGTGAAAATTTTTAAGAACTACATTTGACGACTTTTTCCCAAATTTCAAACACTTAAAATGTTGTTTCTCCATAGCTATAATATTCATTTTATGTTAGACATGCAGCCTAGCCTATGAACAGTAAAATGGTTCTGTTCTCAATTGTGTGTGTGTGTGTGTGTGTGTGTGTGTGTGTGTGTGTGTGTTTTGGGGGGAGGTGGGAGGGTTGTTTCTCACAAGAAATTCTCTGTTACATCAGCTGGGTATCCTACAATTCAACTCAATCCTGAAACTATCTCCTTGGGGAACACAACAGTTTAAGGCTCAATCCCACAAGATTGATCTTCACTTCAGATACAAATTATAGATTGTTGTTACTTGTGCTTCTAAACAAATAAATCAGAGCTTCTAATTACCTACTCATTGGATTCATTACTTTGCTGTAGTGGTAGTTCACAAAACTCAGAGAAACTTTTTATCTACTAGATTATATTCATGAACAGTTAGATTGAAGAGACATGTAGGGCAAGTTATGGGAAAGAGGCACCAAGTTTCAATGCAATCAATGCATCACTCTTCTCACACCTGTATGTGTTTACCAATTAGGGAGTTCTTTTACCCAGTCCATTTAGGTTTTGGGTTGTTTTTGGTTTGTTGTTTGTTTGTTTGTTTTTCTTTTTTGTTTTGAAATTTATTACATAGGCATTGATTAAATTATTGCCTCATAGAGAATGAACTCTAGCTCCAGCCTGTCTCATCTTCCTGAAGGTAGATGTGGGAGTGGGACTGAAAGTTCCAACTCTTTAAGCACAAGGTTGTGTTCCTTAGCAATGAGCCCCCATCCTATGGTACCTTACAAAAGTCACTTTATTAACATAAAAGACACCTTCATTTCTCTCCTCACTTAGAAATTTCAAAGGTGTAGGATCTTTGTGCCAAAATGGGGATTAAGAAATTACATAGATAATAAATCACAATATCACAAACAGATACTTCTGGAAATGTGTACCCCATATTGAGAGAGTAAGAATAGGGTGAATGTGATCTTCAGAATTAATCAAGATTAATCAAGAAAAGTTTAAATGCTGGCTATGCCACTTTCTTGTTGGTGACTGCAAGTAGCATACTTTAGCTCGCTAAGCCTAATTTTCTTATTTATTTTAAAGGACTGAATGAGACAACATACCATATATGAAGTAGAGAACAAGTAGGTGCTGCTAAATGTAAGGAATGTATTACTATGAAATTTGTGTGTTCTGTGAGAATCTACTTTTGAATACCCAGCTAATCACTCAATACATTGTTTATTATTTACTTTAAAAGTGTACTTGTATGCATGCATATAAGCATAACCAATGTACACAGACTCCTGCGGGGTCATGGCATGAATGGGAATGGGGTGGGAGGACAATGAGGGCATAAGAACACATATGTAATACCTTAATCAATAAAGAAAAGGTATTAAAAATTATCTTTATTGTTGAAAGTATTACAAATGTTCCCTTCCCCTCTTTCTATCCTCCCCCCCCCATTGAACTCCTCCACTACATATATCCCTCTCTCAGGCCTTCACCACACTATTGTGTGTGACCATGGGATGTGTTTAACTGCATATAAGTTCCCCCTACCCCACCCCTGCCTTCCCTCTGAGATTTGGTCAGTCTGTTCCATGCTACATGTCTCTTCAATCTAACTGTTTCTGAATATAATCTATTTTGTACATAAGCTTATTTTGTTCATTAAATTCTAAATAGGAGTGAGATCATGTAATACTACAGATCTTTCTATAACTGGCTTTTTTTGCTTAGCATAATACTCTTCTGGTCCCTCCATGCTGTCTCAAAGGTAAGAGACTCCTTTTTTACAGCTGCATAGTATTCCATGGTATAAATGTATCACAGCTTTCATACCCATTCATCTATTGATGGGCACTTGGGCTGTTTCAAGAGCTTGCCTATTGCAAATTATGCTGCTATGAACATAGGAATGCATATATTCTTTCTGATTAGTGTTTTGGGTTTTTTAGGATATAATCCTAGAAGTGGGATCACTGGGTCAAATAGGAATTCCATTTTTATTACTATTACTGAGGGTTTCCTCAGCCTAGCCTGTGCCCTCTCATAGGGGATGTCCACCTTCTGGCTTAGGCCCCCTCCCCAGGGGATCAAGCTTTCAAGCTTAAGCTGGCAGTCAGACATCCTTCTGTCATCCCAGGATCCTTAAGGGGATGTATAACTAATGGCCTAGTGCTGCCGAGGAGGTGAGAGAAGATCCCTCCACTGAGCCGGCCATGAGCCGGCTTCTGGCTGAGCAGTGTTCCCCCTGTGGAAGTACACTGACCATCAGGGGGAAGCTCCTGCATTGAGTGTTTTCCCCGTGATGGTCAGTGCGTGTCATAGCGGCCGATTGTTCTGCCATTAAGGTCAATTTGCTTATTACTCTTCTATTATATAAAATTATCATTATATTTTTTTAGGAAACTCCATATTGTTTACAATAGTGACTACAGCCCTCCCACCAGAAGTGTACTAAGGTTCCCTTTTCTCTATATCCTTGCCAGTCCTTGTCATTTGTTGATTTATTAATGGTAGCTATTTTGACAGGTATGAAGTGATACCTCACTGTTGTTTGAATTTGCCTCTCTCAGATGATTAGTGACTTTGAGCATTTTTCATATGTCTCTTGGCCTTTTGTTTATCCAGTTTGGAGAAGAAGTGTGTATGTAGGTCCTTTTAATTGGGTTAAGTTCTGTCAGTTTCCTATACATTTTAGAAATTATAAGATGTATCATTGACAAATATGTTCTCCCATACAGAGAGCTCCCTTTTCATTTTGTTTATGGCTTCTTTTCATATGATTAATTATTTCAAATTGGCTCATTTTTTAAGAATTGAGTTACTCTCCTTTAGGCTAGCCAATTAAATGTTAGGTAAATATACTATTTGAGAATTCAAGGTATTAGATTTGGAGTTTGAGTTGGTTACTTTCCTTTTCTGAGATTACAACCTTTTGTATGTTACACTCACCTATTCATAGCCAATTACACATTTGTGAAAAAATAAGATTATTCTCTTGCAAGAAGTTAAGTTTTAAAGCTTGTGAAACTACCCATTGAGTACTGCTGACAGCTTGAGTGGGCAAAGAAAAACCCTATCTGCAAAGGTGGCTTTTGATTTGTCCATGGCATCTTCCCCTCTGGAAGTGTCATGACAAATGATAATACATATGCTTGCATATTTTGTTGTATCCTGTCTTATAACTTTCATAAAATGACATCTCTAATCCTTGAGCACTTTCAGTTATAGCCCCCATGTCAAAATAAAAGCCATCCAGGGATGCTAGCAAGTCTTACTAAACATCCTCTCTTTCTGATCAAACCTCTGTTCTGACTGGCTAGTCCATGCCTGTGGCAGCTAAATTCTGAAAGATGAAAGCAGCTGGTTACCAGCACATGTCAGTCTAACTTGGGTTCATAGCAATCTTTAATGAGCTGTCAAGAGTCACATCACAAAAACATTAAAAAAATAAATATGAATTTCACATTTCATAAATCTTAACACTATTTTAACATATTGACATGTTTGTAATTTTCATTAACAAGTGGACAAACAAGTGTTTTCTTATGGTCTTTATTATTCACACCATCAAAGAGAACAATATAGAGATAATTTCAAAGAATCAATAATGTCAATGTTACTTTAATTTTTCTTTGGAATGCTGCTTATGGTTTTTTTCGGGGTCTTATTGCCTACAAGCTGAGCACAGATTTTTTCAGGTAGGTTCCTTTTATTTTAATATTTTCATTTTTTAAGCTTGGCAACTGCTCTAAGTTAGAAGCACCACAAGAGCAAATTAATCCACTTAAAAATTTTTTGAGGGCTAATCTTTGTATAAATTGTCAATTGATAATAATGAGGGTGATAATAGAAAAACTAAAATTTATTGATTACTCACTATGTGCTTGACACTTTTATAAATCCATCAGGTTTTTTATGTATTTATTTATTTTGACATTTTTATTGTCCCCTCTTTCCCCCTTCTTGCCCCCCTCCACCCAGCCCATGACTCTATATTGGCCTTCACCACATCATTATGTTGTTCATGGATTAAGCATGTATAAATATATGTTCCTTGGCTAACCTCGTCTAGTCCCCAACAGATCTGTCAGTCTCTTCCATGTACCCAATGCCTCTGGTATTATTTTGTTCATCAATTTATTTTGTTCATTGGATTCCACATAAAAATGAGATTATATAGTGTTTGTCTTTCTCTGACTGGCTTATTTCACTTAGCATAATAATCTTCAGGTCCATCCATGCTATTGCAAAGGGTTAAGAGTTCCTTCCTTTTTACAGCTTTGTATTATTACCTTGTAAATGTACTACATCTTTTTATACACTCGTCTACTTATGAGCACTTGAGATGTCTCAAAAATTTTTCCATTTTGACATCTGTATAATGAGGAGAACAGTAATATTTACCTAAATGGTTTTTCTATAGAAACTAAGTTAATACACACAAAGCACTTAGAATAGTGCTAAACACATAAAAACACATTAGCTACTATTGTGTGTGAATTCACTTACTAGTCATCAAAATATTATGTTTCTGCTATCATTGGCACAATCTTACAGGTGAAGGAACTTAAAGCAGATGAGGAAACTTGCCCAAAGTCACAACAGAAAGGGACAGAGCCAGGATTAGAACCCAAGTGGTCTGACTCCTGAACTAACCAGCTCATATTGTTTCAGTTTCTTTATTTTCCTAGAAAAATATTTCTTGTAATTCCAAAAAATAATGACTTAGAATTACTTATATTGCATATTAGAGACCCAGTGCACAAAATTAGTGCAAGGGGGGGGGGAGGTGCGGGAGGTGTGTACTTCAGCCCAGCCTGCTCTCTCTCCAATCTAGGACCCTGTGAAGGATGTCTGACTGCCCGTTTAGGCCTGATCCAGTTGGACATTCCTCTCACAATCCAGGACTGCTGGCTCCTAACTGCCCACCTGCCTACCTTCCTGATTGCCCCTAACTGGTTCTGCTTGCCAGCCTGATCACCCCCTAACCACTCCCTGCCAGCTTGATTTATGCCTAACCATTCCCCTGCCAGCCTGGTCACCTCTAACTGCCCTCCCCTGCAGACCTGGGTCCCCCCAGCTGCCCTTCCCTGCAGGCCCAGTCACCCCCAAATTCCCTCCTCTGCCCACCTGGTCACCCCTAACAGCCCTCCTCTGCAGGTTTGATCAACCCCAATTACTCTCCCTTGCAGGCCTGGTCCCTGCCAACTGACCTCCCCTGCTGGCCATCTTGTGGTGGCCATCTTTTGACTACATAAGGACAGTCATCTTGTGGTTAGAGTGATGGTCAATCTTCATATTACTCTTTTATGAGATAGGACAGAGGCCTGGTGCACAGGTGGGGGCCAGCTGGTTTGCCCTGAAACGTGTCCTGGATCAGGGTGGGTGTTCCCTTGGGTCATGGGGTGGCCTGGGTGAGGGGCCTGTGGTGGTTTGCAGGCTGGCCATGCTCCTCAGAGACCAAAGTGGAGGCCCTGGTTTCTGGGATTTATTTATCTTCTACAATTGAAACTTTGTAGCCTGGAGCAGAGCCAAGCCTTCTGCTCGCACAGCCATTGAAACTTTGTTACCTTAAGCAGAGGCCTCCATGGCCAGGCTTTGCAGAAAGCTTGGCTTCCTCTATTGCCAGGGGCAACTCAAGCCTCTCTCCTGCTCTCTCTGTGGCTGTAGCCATCTTAGTTGTGTTAATTTGCATACTCATTCTGATTGGCTGGTGGGCATGGCTTGTGGGTGTAGTGGGAGGTATGGTCAATTTACATATTATTCTTTTATTAGATAAGATGATTAAAGCTTATAGGGGACTATGGTTATCTGACTGTGTGAATTTGGTCAAGTCACTATACATCTCTGCCATTTAATATCCAGTTGAAAAATAAGGACAATGAACTAAATAGTCACTAGAGATATTTCCAATACTGTAAACACTCTAAAACCCTGTGAAGTTTACACTCCTCTAAGGAATTTTGATCTCCAGATATAGGGAAATTGTTTTCAATTATACCAAGAGAATTAAAAAAAAAATTTTTGTCTGGTAATAAGGTAGTAAAACACTGAAAAGAGAAGCTCTTAAAGTCCCTTGTCTACAGCTCTGTAAGAAGATTAACACTACTACTATCAGCTGAACATAAACTAGGTTATAATTTCCTATTGCTAAATGGTTCTATTTTTTTCTATATGTTAACTCCATATTAACTCTTAGGATTTATGGTGTTAGACAAATTATTAGCCTTAGCATCAAGATGTGAGATTAGTGTTGGTAAAAAGAAACAATAATAGGCAGCATTCACATCCTCTACTCACCATAAATTAAAGGGTATATTGTGACCTGCAGGAAGAAAGGACAACAGTGAGGTTTACTTTTGCCCAAGACTAAAATATGAAATATGTTGGGTTTTCTTCAGGACAGTCTTGTCACATTTGGGAACCATGCCATGTTCCAGAATAGTTAAGGCAAGTGGGAGCACAGAGGCCTTGTTATCAATACACCATAATGACCAAAGGTTGTTCTGGGCAAATGTATACATGAGATGTTCAAGAACTCTGAGCCTGGGAATCTTAATCAGGTCAAGATACCATTAGCGGGTGCAAGGACACACAGTACACTGTGCCATTCTGTAGCAAATGTGACTGATATCATTGTTGTCATGAAGCCTTCTTTGACTAAATAGAGTAAAAGTAAGTTACTAACCAGCTAGTTAGCTGAAGTCAGCTGAGGATGGAGTAAGAAGAAGTCTACTAGAGAGAGCAACTTGGAGGAGAGAGCAATTGCTGAGCCAGAGAGCTCAGTTACTGCTAAAATGTGAGGCAATGAGTCTAGGAGGCAATGGGAAGCTGCTCCAATAATAGCTGTGGGTTCAGATATTGATGCTGCTTTATGGGAAAGATATGTGTTCGCCAGCCGGTGTCTGGATGCCTGCCTTTATGGACTTTGCTGTGAGAACTGTTTTTGTTTGATGACTATGTGGCCACTGGATTCAGCAATAAAGAGTCATTTTTATATACCCACAACTTCTTATGGCTTCTCTGTCTAATATCTGGTATCCTAGGAGGTCTAGTTCCAGGCAGAGGGGTTCAGACCCAACACCTGTTACTAGTGAGCAGAAGATAAAGGAAGAATTTGGACTAAGTTCCCAACAGTTAGTACAGTGGTCAGGATTCAAGCAGGAACCAGCCCTTGTATAGTCAGTCAGATAGGAGAATTTAGAAAAATACATGGACTCACAGACACTCAGAAATACTCAGAGCTAGTCAGACCAGTAGAACTGTGCCATGCTCTTGCTGCTGGCTCTGAAACCACACTATATACCACTCCTTTCTTCCTTTCAGGAACTCCATATGCTTATGAGCAAGAATTCATTCAACAGCACTTATGCTGATTTTCCCTTCCTTCTTTCTTTTCTTCATTGCTTCCTTCCTTCCTTCTTTCCTTTTTTTCTTCCTACCTTTCTTCCCATAATCATTCCTTTAGGTACCACACTTTGGCAAAAAAAAAAAAAAGGTAGGGGGGCGATGATGATATAATATGCAATATCTTGCAGATAACATTAGAGCTTTCATAGTTGCCTTAAATACGCAGTCTAAAAGTTTAATATGGCCTTACCCAGGGAGCCAATGGGACGGCAGCCAATGGGATGGCAGGCTGCAAAATGATGTGTGAGTGAGAGAATGAAAGGAGAGTGCGTGGACATGCGGGGTTGTCTATAGTTGTGAGTGAGGGACTGCTATATTCCATGGGACTGTTGGGGACTGGCGGACTGTCAGTCCCCAACAGTCCTATAAAATATAGCTGTTGAAATATATTTCAACTCTATTGCTGTTGAAATCTCTCCTGGGACAGCAGCTCTGTTGCATATAATAAGCCATCTTGTAGGAGAGACCAGCTGTGATCAGAGACCCAGCTTTACCTTCAACCGGGAAGACTTCGAATACCTCACAGGACCCTACAACCATAACCCCAGGGACCAGCAGCCTCAGCCACTAACTCACGAACACTGAGACTCCAGCCTCCCCAGTTATGGGAGCCTAAAATGTCTGTCCAGGAAGAGACAAGGTGGTGCTGGATACACAAAGAGGCCCAGTGTCTTCTCACAGAGCAGACAGAAGAAACAGCTGAGTTGAACAACATCCACTTAGAATTGGTGGGTTAAACAAAGATGGTGAGGCAATCCATGGGCAGAAAGGTCAGATATTGCCTAGAGAAAGCTCTGTCTCCTCATATTCATCTGGGTTTTTGTTCTTTTCAATTTTAGGATTAGTTGTTGTTTCTTGTTTGCATTCATATCTGGGTGTTTTTTATTTGCATTTTTTGGATTAATTGTTGTTTTATTGGAGTTATTGCTCCATATACATATATTTTCCCCACTTTAATTTTATCCTCTATCTTTTCTCTCTTACATTTTTTTCCTTTTCTCAATATCATTTTTGCATTCTTTTCTATCCCCTAATTCTCTTTTCTCTGGTGGTCACCTTTATTTGGGGTTATTTGTATGGTGAATACATTTGTGTTTTGTACCCTGTGCATTGTGTCTTGTTGTGTTGTATTTTGTGCCTTTAAGTCAACATAGGAGAGAGAGAGCTACATAACCAGACACACTGAGAGGAGTGATCATAGGGAGACAAAGAAACAGATTGAATATCAAAAAAAGGAGGAATCACTGGATAAGGAAGTAAACAAAATAGAAGCAATCAATATGTCAAAGAAAGAATTCAGAAGAATAGTAATAAGGATGCTGAAAAGGATGGAAGACAAATTCAACAATATGTGTAAGAACCAAGAAGAAATAAAGAAGAGCTAAGAAGAAATGAAAAATTTCATTGCTGCAATAAAGAACTCAATTGAAAGCATCAAGAGTAGACAAGAAGAAGTGGAGAAGCACATCAGTAACCTAAAAACAGGGTAGGAAAAAATACCCAAGCAGAACAGCATCTAGAAAAAAAAACTTACAAAACAAGAAGAGAACCTAAGGGAACTTTGGGACATGAAAAGAAGCAACATCTGCATAATAGGGGTGCCAGGAGGAGAGGAAACTGAGCAAGGAATACAAAACATGTTTGAAGAAATAATGACAGAAAACTTCCCTGTTATAGGGAAGAAAAAACCCACACAAATCCAAGAAGCTCCCAGAGTCCCAAACACTATGAACCACAAAAGAATGACACCAAGACACATTGTAAATAAAGTGGCAAATATTAACGACAAAGTAAGAACCTTCCAGAGAGAGACAGAAAGTTACCTAGAAGGGATCTCCAATCAGACTAGCAACTGATTTCTCAACAGAAACACATCAGGCCAGAAGGGAATGGAATGAAATATAAAAAGTCATGCAAAGCAAGGGTCCAAATCCAAGAATACTGTACCCAGGAAAGCTATCAATCAAAGTTGAGAGGGAAATCCAGGCTTTCATAGACAAAAAAAAGGAGAAAGGGAGTTTATTAACACCAAACAAACAATGCAAAATATGCTAAAGGGAATGCTGTAAAAAGAAGAAATAGGAAGGGAAGAAGGAATATAGGCATAAAGAATAAAAATGGTGACAAACAAGTACCTATCAAAAATAATGTTAAATGTAAATGAATTAAATGCCCCAATCAAAAGACATAGGGTAGTTGAGTGGATAAGAAAACATGACCCATACATCTTCTGTCTACAGGAAACCCACCTTGGAACAAAGGACTCACACAGATTGATGATGAAGAGATGGAAAAAGGTTTTTCAGGTGAATGAAAATGAAAAAAAAAATTGGGGTAGCAATATTTAAAGCTGACACATTAGATCTCAAAGTGAAGGCCATCAAAAGAGATAAGTAAAGCCACTTTATAATACTAAAGGGAGCAATTCAACAAGATGATATAACTATGGTAAAGATATATGCACACAATACAAGAGCACCCAAATACATTAAAAAAAAACACTTCTGGAGGATATCAAAGGAGATATTGATAGCAATACAGTCATAGTAGGGATTTTAATACTCCACCAACATCACTGGACAAATCCTCTAAACAAAAAATCAGCAAATAAACATCAATGCTAAATGTCTCGCTAGATCAGATGGAACTAATGACATCTTAAGAACATTTTACCCAAAAGCCAGAGAATATATGTTCTTCTCAAGTGCACATGGGTCATTTTCAAAGATCGACCACATATTGGGGCACAGGCAAAGCCTCTTTAAATTCAAGAAGATACAAATCATATCAAGCATCTTGTTGGTCCACAATATCATTAAATATGAAATAAAATACAATGAAAAAAATCAAATACTTGAAGGCTAAATAGCATGCTATTAAACAGTGATTGGATTACAAAATAGATCAAAGAAGAAATTAAAAGCATCATGGCAACAAATGACAATGAAACACAACAATCCAAAAACTATGGGACATGGTGAAAGCAGTCTTGAGAGGGAAGTTCATAGCTCTACAGGCTTACCTCAAAAAAAAAAAAGTAATAACTTATGTAACCCTAAAACTCAAAGAGATAGAAAGAAAGCAACAACAAAAGCCTAGCAAAAGCAGAAAGAAAGAAATAATAAAGATCAGAGTGGAGATAAGCAGCATTGAGACAAAAAAAAAAATACAAAATATCAACGCAACCAAGAGCTGGTTCTTTGATGAACCTAGACCCAGGATCACCAAGAAGCAAAGAGAGTGGACATAAATAAACTAAATCAGAAATGAAAGAGAAGAAGTAACAACCAATCACACAGTAATACAAACAATTATGAAGAAATACTATGAACAACTTTATTCTAACAAAATGGACAACCTAGACAAAATGGACATATTCTTAGAAAAATACAAGCTTCCAAAACTCAATCAGGAAGAACAGAAACACCTGAATAGGCCAATATCTATCTAAGAAATTAAAGCAGCAATAAAATATCACCCATAAAATAAAAGCCCTGCTCCAGACAGCTTTACTGGGGAGTGCTACCAAGCATTTAAAGAAGAATTAAAACTTATCCTTCTCAGATTATTCCAAAAAAATAAAGAGAAAGGCATACTTCCAAGGTCTTTGTATGAAACCAGCATTATCCTAATCCCAAAATCAGATAAAGGCAGCACAATGAAAGAGAATTACAGGCAAATATCCTTCAAAAACATAGATGCTAAAATCCTCAATAAAATTCTAGCAAATCAGATTCAGTATTCCGTTAGAACAGTGGTTCTCATCCTTCCTAATGCCACGTCCCTTTAATGCAGTTCCTTATGTTGTAGTGACCCCCAACCATAAAATTATTTTAGCACAACGAAAATAATTTTATGGTTGGGGGTCACCACAACATGAGAAACTGCATTAAAGGGACGTGGCATTAGGAAGGTTGAGAACCACTGCATTAGAAAGATCATACACCTTGACCAAGTGGGATTTATTCCAGGGATGTAAGGATGGTACAATATCTGCAAATGAATAAATGTGTTACATCACATTAAAAAACTGAGAGAAAAAAAATCACATAATCATATCAATCAATGCAGAAAAAGTATTTGACAAAAACCAACACACTTTCTTAATAAAAACTCTCAGTGAAGTCGAATCAAGGAATCATACATGAACATAATGAAAGCCTTATATGACAAACCTACAATCAACATCATATTCAATGGGAAAAAACTAAACTCATTTCCCCTAAGAACAGGAACAAGACATGGATTCCCACTTTCACCACTCCTGTTGGATATAGTACTGGAAGTGCTATACATAGTGATCAGACAAAAAGAAAAAAGAAAAGACACCCAAATTGAAAAAAAAGAAGTAAAACTAGGAGAAAAAAATGGTGGCAGAATAGACAGACATGTCCTAAGCTTTGTTCTGGAGCAGATAAAAAAAAAACAGCTGAGAATCGCACAGGGAGTGTTTGTTGCTGAGTTAAGGGACAGCTATACTCCAGGATAAGGTGGATGACTGCTGGATGGGACTCTCATGACTAGGCAGCCCCCAGTGCTGCTGGGTTCTCTCCTGAAGTGTCCACCTCAGAAGCATGGACCAGGCCATCTGAAGGAAAAAGTGGATGTTATCAGAAGCTTGAAAATCTACAACAATGGCACCTAACAAACAACTGTGAAACCCAGAACACTAGGTCGCAAATGATGCAAACATATGGATTCAGAGAAGCTCTATACTCCACCACAGAAAGGTCAGATTTTGACTGGGATAAGGAGAGAGAGAACTACATAACCAGACACCTGAAGAGAGACCATGGGGATACAGAAAAACAGCCCACATATGAAAGAAAAGCAGGCACCACCAGAAAAGGAAGTAAATGAAATGGAGGCAAGCAACCTGTCAGAGAAAGAATTCAGAGAAATGGTCATAAGGTGGATGAAAAGAATGGAAGACAAATTTGACAATATGAGTAAGAACCAAGAGGAAATGAAGAACCAAGAATAAATGAAAAATGACATCACTGCTGTAAAGAATTCAGTAGAAAGCATCAAGAGAATACTAAAAGAAGCAGAGGACTGCATCAGTGACCTAGAAAACAAGCTAGAAAAAAAATACCCAAGTAGAGCAGCTTTTAGGAAAAAAATTAAAAATTAAAATTAAAAAATTAAAATTGGGGTTACAGAAGAACAGGAAACTGAGCAAGAAATAGAAAACCTGTTTGAAGAAATAATGAAAGAAAATTCCTCTGATATAGGGAAGAAAAAAACCCATAGAAATCCAAGAAGTTCACAGAGTCCCAAACAAAATGAACCCCAAAAGACTGACACTAAGGCACATCATAATTAATTTGGCAAACATCAATGACAGAGTAAGAATCTTAAAAGTGGCCAGAGAGAGAGACAAAAAGTTACCTAAAAAGGAACCCCCATCAGACTAGCAACTGATTTCTCAACAGAAACTCATCAGGCCAGAAAGGAATGGAATGAAATATACAAAGTCATGTAAAAGAAGGGTTTGAATACAAGAATACTGTACCTAGCAAGGTTATCAATCAAAATTGAAGGTGAAATAAGGCACTTCACAGACAACAAAGGACTAAGGGAATTTATTACCACCAAACAAGCAATGCAAGAAATGCTAAAGGGTCTGCTGTAAAAAATAAATAGGAAGTGAAGAAGGAACACAGAGATAAAAAAAATAAAAATGGAACAAATAAGTACCTATCAATAATAACTTTAAATGTAAATGGATTAAATGCCCCAATCAAAAGATATAGGGCAATGGATTAGATAAGAAAACACAACCCATATATCTGCTGTTTACAAAAAACCCACCTCAGTAAAAAGGACTCACAAAGACTGAGGGTGAAGATACAGAAAAAGGTTTTTAAGGTGAATGGAAATGAAAAAAAAGTTGGGGTGGCAATACTCATATAAGATAAGTTAGATGTTAAAGTGAAGGACATAACAAGAGATAAGGTAGCCACTTCATTATACTAAAGGAAGCAATCCAACAATAAGAAATTACTCTGCTAAACATATATGCACCCAATACAGGAGCACCCAAATACATTAAAAAAAAAAAAACCTCCTGGAGGATATCAATGGAGTGATTGACAGCAATACAATCATAGTAGGAGACTTTAATACCCCACTATCTTCATTGGACAAATCATCTAAGCAAACAATCAGCAAAGAAACATCAATCCTAAATGACTCACTAGACCAGATGGAATTAATTGACATCTTCAGAATATTTCATGCCGAAGTCCCAAAGTCACAGAATATACATTCTTCTGAAGTGCACATGTATCATTTTCAAAGATAGACCACATTTTTGATCATAGGCAAAGTCTCTTCAAAATCAAGAAGATAGAAATCATATCAAGCATCTTTTCAGATAACAGTGGCATGAAACTGGAAATCAACTAAGTAAAAACAATCAAAAGAAATCAAACACATGGAGACTAAACAGCATGCTATTAAACAATGACTGTGTTAACAGAGAGATCAAGGAAGAAATAAAAAACGTGAAGGCAACAAATGACAATGAAAACACAACAATCCAAAATGTATGGGACATAGTGAAAGCAATCTTGAGAGGGAAGTTCATAGCTCTACAAGCCTACTGAAAATACCAAGAAACAATAATAACAAATTACCTAACCTTACAACTCCAAGAGTTAAAAATAGAGCAACAAGAAGTCTAATGAAAAGAAATAATAAAGATCAGAGAGGAGATAAATAACATAAAGACCAAAGAAACAAAAGAAAAGATCAACAATTTTAAGAGCTGGTTCATTGAAAGGATAAACAAGATTGATGAACTGCTAGCCATGCTTACCAAGAAGCAAAGAGAGAGACTAAGGGAATTTATAACCACCAAATGAGCAATGCAAGAAATGCTAAAGGGTCTACTGTAAAAAGAAGAAGGAGAAGGAGAAGGAGAAGGAGAAGGAGAAGGAGAAGGAGAAGGCAAAGGCGAAGGTGAAGGTGAAGGAGAGAGGAAGGAAGGAAGGAAGGAAGGAAGGAAGGAAGGAAGGAAGGAAGGAAGGGAGGGAGGGAGGGAGAGAGGGAGGGAGGAAGGGAGGGAGGAAGGGAGGAAAAAGAAAAGAAAGAAAAGAAATAGAAAGCAAAGAAGGAACACAAAGGTAAAGAATACAAATGGCAACAAATAAATACCTATCAATAATAACTTTAAATGTAAATGGATTAAATGCCCCAATCAAAAGACATAGGGTAACGGACTGAATAAGAAAACACAACTCATATATCTGATGTCTTCAAGAAATCAACCTTAGAAAAAATAGTCACACACAAACTGAAGGTGTAGGGAAGGAAATGGAAAATAAAAGAGCTGGGGTAGCAATACTTATATCAGGTAAGTTAGATCTTTTTTTATTTTATTTTATTGATTTTTTACAGAGAGGAAGGGAGAGGGATAGAAAGCAGAAACATCGATGAGAGAGAGACATCAATCAGCCGCCTCCTGCACACATCACACTGGAGATGTGCCCGCAACCAAGGTACATGCCCCCAACTGAAATCGAACCTGGGACCTTTCAGTCCGCAGGCTGATGCTCTATCCACTGAGCCAAACTGGTCTCGGCAGATAAATTAGATCTTAAAGTGAAGGACAAAATAACAGATAAGGAAGGACACTTCATAATACTAAAGGAAGCAATCCAACAAGAAGAAATAACTCTGGTAAACATATACACACAAAATAAAGGAGCACACAAATACATTTAAAAAAAACCCTAGAGGATTTCAAGGGAGAGATTGACAACCTTACAATCATAGTAGAAGACTTTAATACTCCACTGTCACCACTGGAAAAATACTCTAAACAAAAAATGGGCAAAGAAACATCAATTCCAAATGACTCACTAGACCAGATGGAATTAATTGACATCTTCAGAAATTTCACCCCAAAGTCACAGAATATACATTTGTCTCAAGTGTACATGAGTCATTTTCAAAGATAGACCACATGTTGGGTCATAGGTAAAGTCTCTTCAAGTTCAAGAAGATAGAAATCATATCAGGCATCTTCTCACATAACAATGGCATAAAACTGGAAATCAACTACAATAAAAGCAATCCAAAGAAATCAAACACATGGAGACTAAACAGCATACTATTACACAATACCTGTGTTACCAAAGAGATCAAGGAAGAGATAAAAAAAAACCATCGTGGTAACAAATGACAATGAAAACACAACAATCCATAATCTATGGGACACAGTGAAAGCAGATTTAGAGGGAAGTTCATAGCTCTACAAGCCTACTGCAAAAAAAAAAAAAGAAAAGAAAAGAAATAATGGTAATAAATTACCTAACCCTAGAACTCAAAGAGTTAGAAAGAGAGCAATAAGGAAAGACCAGTGTAAGCAAAAAGAATGAAATAATCAAAACAGAGATGAATGACATAGAGACCAAAGAAACAGTACAAGAGATCAATAAAACCAAGAGTTGATTCTTTGAAAGGAGAAACAAGTTTGATGAACTTCTAACCAGGCTCATCAAGAAGCAAAGAGAGAGGATCCAAATAAACACAATCAGAAATGAAAGAGGTGAAATAACAACAGACCCCACCAAATTACAAAGGATTGTTAAAAAAAAATACTATGAACAACTCTATTCCAACAAACTGGACAATCTGGAGGAAATGGACATACTACTAGAAAAATATATTCTTCCAAAACTCAATCAGGAAAAATCTAAACTCAATCGGCCAATAACTACAGAAGAAATTGAATGGGTCATCAGAAAGCTTCCAGCAAACAGAAGCCTGGGGCCAGACAGCTTCACAGGGAAATTTTACCAAACATTTGAGGAAGAATTAAAACCTATCCTTCTCAACTATTCCAAAAAATTCAAGAAGAAGGAACACTTTCAATCTCCTTCAATGAAACTGGCATCACTCTAATATCAAAACCAGATAAAGATAACACAATGAATGAGAATTACAGGCCAATATCCCTCATAAACATAGATGCAAAAATTTTCAACAAATTCTAGCAAATGGGATCCAGCAGTACATCAGAAAGATAATACACTATCACCAAGTAAGATTTATCCTAGGAATGCAAGGATGGTACAATATCCCCAAATCAATAAATGTGTATATCATATAAACAAATTGAGAGATAAAAATCACATAGTCATATCAATTGATGCAGAAAAAGCATTTGACAAAATCCAACACCCTTTCTTGATAAAAATTCTCAAAAAGATGGGAATAGAAGAATCATACCTCAATAGAATAAAAGCTATCCTATCTAATAAAAGAGTAATATGCAAATTGACCATACTTCTGCTATACCCACAAGCCATGCCCACCAGCCATGCCCATCAGCAAATCAGAGTGAGTATGCAAATTAACCCAACCAAGATGGCTATGGCCACAGAAAGAGCAGGAGGGAGGATGGGGTTGCCCCTGGCAATAGAAGCAGCCAAGCTTTCCACACACCCTGATCAGTCCAGGCCTCCACTTAAGGCAACAAAGTTTCAATGGCTATGTGACCAGAAGGCTTGGCTCCACTCCAGGCTACATTTAGTTGTAGAACATAAATAAATCCCAGATACCAGGGCCTCAGCTTGGATCACTGGGGGCATGGCCAGCCTGCAAACCACCACAGGACCCTCGCCCAGGCCACCCCACAACCCAAGGGAACACCCACCCTGATTCAGCACATATTTCAGGGCAAACCAGCTGTCCCCCACCCATGTACTAAGCCTCTATCATATCTAATAAAAAGTAATATGCAGATTGACCATTACTCCAACACACAAGATGACTGCCCACATGTGAGCAAAAGATCCTGCCCCCATGTGGACACAAGGTGGCCAACACAAGATGGCCAGCATGGGAGGACAGTTGAGAGAGACCAGGCCTGCAAGAGAGGGCAGTTGTGGGTGATCAGGCCATCAGGGGAGGGCAGTTGGGAGTGACCAGGCCTACAAGGAAAGGCAGATGGGGGCAATCAAGCCTGCAGGGGAGGCCAGTTAGGGTTGACCAGGCCAGCAGAAGAGGAAAGTTGGGCGTGACCAGTCACACAGAAGAGGGCATTGATGGAAAAACAAGCTGTCAAGGGAGCAGTTAGGAATCAATCAGGCTGTCAGGGGAGAAGTTAGGGGGCAATCAGATTGTCAGGCGAAATGGTTAGAGGCAATCAGGAAGGCAGGCAGGTGAGTGTTTGGGAGCCAGCAGTCCAGGATTGTGAGAGAGATGTCTGACTGCCTGTTTAGGCCTGATCCTACCTGGCTCAGGTCTAAAAGGGCAGTAGGACATCACTCACAGGTTCCCAGTTGGGAGAGGGAGCAGGCTGGGATGAAGGACACCCCTCCCTCCTGTGCACAGATTTCATGAACCAGGTCTCTAGTATAAGATAAACCCACAGCTAACATCATACTCATTGGAAAAAAATCAAAACCATTTCCCTAAGAACAGGAACAAGAAAGGGATGCTGATTCTTACCACTCCTGTTCAAAATAGTACTAGAAGTATTAGCCATTGCAATTAGACAAGAAGAAGAAATAAAAGGCATTCAATTTGAAAAAAAGGAGTAAAGCTGTCCTTATTTGCAGATGACATCATACTGTACATAAAAAAACCCAAAAGACCCCATCAAAAAACTAATAGACTTAATAAATGAATTCATCAATGTAGCAGGATACAAAATTAGCACAAAGAAATCTGTGGCATTTCTATACATCAATAGTTAACTTAAAAGAAAGATTAAAAAAGCAATCCCATTTACCATCACACCAAAAAAAAATAAGATACTAGGAATAAACTTAACTAAGGAAGTAATAAAAGACTACAGGACACTGAAAAGAGAGATAGAGGAAAATGTAACCAGAGGGAAGAATTTACCATGCTCATGGATTGGGAGAAACAAAATCATTAAAATGTCCATACTACTCAAAGCAATCTATAGATTCAATGCACTCTCCTTTAAAAATACTAATGGAATATTTCACAGACCTAGAAAGAACACTCCAAAAACTAATCTGGAATAAAAAAAAAAAGACCCAGAATAGCCACAGCAATCCTGAAAAAGAAGAACAAAGTCAGTGGGATCTCAATACCAGATTTCAAGCTGTATTTCAAAGCCACTGTTCTCAAAATAGCCTGGTACTGATACAAGAACAGACTTATAGACCAATGGAATAGAAGAGAGAATACAGATATCGACCCAAACCACTATGCTCAATTAATATTTGACAAAACAGGCATAAACATACAATGGAGTCAAGACAGTCTCTTCAATAAATGGTATTGGGAAAATTGGACAGATACATGCAAAAAATGAAACTAGACCACCAACTTACACCATACACAAAAACAAACTCAAAATACATGCAACTTAAGATAGGAAACCATAAAAATACTAGAGGAATCCACAGGCAGCAAAATCTCAGACATTTGCCAAAGGAACTTCTTCACTGATACTGCCCTTAGGGCATTGGAAGCTCAAGAAAAAATAAAGAAATGGGAGTAATATCAAAATAAAAAACTTCTTCATAGCAAAAGAAACCATCAACACTACAACAAGAAAGCCCATTGCATTGGAAAACATATTTACCAATGTTATCACTGATAAAAGTTTAATCTCCAACATCTTCAGGCAACTTATACAACTTAATAAAAGGAAGATAAATGATCCAATAAACAATGGGCAATGGACCTAAAAAGAATTTTTTCAAAAAAAAGACAGAAGGAAGGCCAAGAGACACATAAAAACATGCTCAAAGTCACTAACTATCTGAGAGATGCAAATCAAAACAACAGTCGAATGGGTGCTCCCCTGTAGATAATTAACTGTTTTTCTCTTCTTTTAATATTCTCTCTTTGTCTTTTGCTCTTGGTATTTTAATAATGATGTGTCTTGGTGTGGTCCTCTTTGGATTCCTTTTGTTTGGGATTCTGTGTGCTTCCTGGACTTGTAAGTGTATTTCTTTCACCAGGTGGGGGAAGTTTTCAGTCATTATTTCTTCAAATACGTTCTCAGTATCTTGCTCTCTCTCTTCTTCTGGCACCCCCATAATTCTGATGTTGGTATGCCTGAAGTTGTCCCAGAGGCTCCTTACACTATCTTCACATTTTTTTATTCTTTTTGCTTTTTGCTTTTCCAGTGGAGTGTTTTTTGCTTCTTTGTATTTCAAATCTTTGACTTGATTCTTGTGATCCTCTAGTCTGCTGTTAGGTTTCTGTATAATATTTTTTATTTCAGTCAGTGTATGTTTAATTTCTAGTTGGTTCTTTTTCATCTCTTCTTGGGTCTCACTAAATTTATCTTTTTTTTCTTCTAGGAAATTCTTAAAAAACCTTATAACTATGGTTTTGAACTTTATATCCAATCGTTTATGTTCCTCCATTCCTTTTGTTTGTGATCTTTTCTTTAGTTTCCGCGTATTTCACTGCTTTCCTGAGTTGGTAGAGTAGCTTTGTGTGCCAGCTGTCCTATTTGGCCCAGTAGCTCTGTCTACCCAGTTGCCTGAGGTGAACACCCTTGGTGCACCCCTTTGTGAACTGTATGTACAGTCTTTTTGTAGTTAAGTCTTGAGTGTTGTTGGTATCACTGGATTGACCTCCAAGCCAATTGATTGTGAGGATCAGCTGTGTCTGTGCATGCGGGCTTGCCTCCAGACCTCTGCCTTTCTCGCGCATGTGCGAGTTTCTGGAACTCTGCCTTTCAGTTCCCCTGAGTTTCTGTGCACTCTAGGGACCTGTATGAGTCTGGGTCCCCAGGGTCTCTCCCAAAATAGGGGTTCAGTGCAGTTGGACCTGGATATCAGTGCTGTTGTGAAGTTCTGTTTTCCTCCTTCAAGAGGAAGCCAGGCACAATCAGCAGTCAGTGCTCTGTGTGTGCACTCATGTGCACTTTTATATGCACTTTTGTGAGCCCCCAAACTTCTGTCTTTCGCAGCTCCCCTAAGTTTCTGTGCACTCCTTCCTTTTCACAATAGTCCAGATTCCCCCTATGAATCTCACCTGGAGCTGGGGCTCAGTGCATTAAGAAGTGGGGTTCAGTGCAGTTGGGATTTTCCATCTCCCTCCTGCTAGAGGAAGCCAGCCAGACCCTCCTCCACCCCTCCTCTCCATGAGCGTGTCTCTATACCTCAGCTTTTCACAGCTCCTCTGAGTCTTCGTGATCGCCTCTCTTTCCTTCTACTTGTATAATTTTCACTCAGCCAGCTTTCCTGTGATTCTGGATGGTGTCTGTTCTGTCTTTTAGTTGCAGTTTTGAAATGGTTGTGCGAGTCAGCAGCTTAGGTGTTCACCTATGCCGCCATCTTGGTGTGTTTTTTCACACATTCCTTCTTTATCAAGTGTCAGAAACGTAAGTCAATTCTTGGCAAACTGGGAATCAGGGTGGGTAGCGGAGGACATGGTCGGTGCCAGGCCAAGGCCCCCACCCCACCAGTTGGCCACATACAGAGGGCAATATACAGTGAGGGTGGGGCCAACAAGTGGGCCGAATGGCCAACTTTTTGGTTTCTCCCATGGCTGGCAGGCTCCAATCACCAGATGGCAAATGGGGAACTAGGAGTGGGTGGCAGCGGGGGTGGGGCCAGCTGCGGTCAGCCAGGGAAGATGGCCCTGATTGCAGGCCAGGCCTAGGGAAAGTACCTGTGCATAAATTTCATATTCTGGGCCTCTCTATATATAAAATCCTAATGTGCAAATAGACCGAGCAGTGGCACAACCAACCAAACAACCAGTCGCTATGATGTGTGCTGAACACCAGGAGTCATGTGCAGAACATGGTGGGTGTTAACAGGAGGCAGCAGAGTGTGGACCAGGATGGGCATTGGCCAAGGTGGAGAATGGTGGAGCAGGCAGGGTGCTGATTACTACCATCGGGGAGAGCCTCTGGTGGTTACTAAAAATTCTTTGCTCCCACATGTGCAGTCTTGCCTGCAGCTTGCACCTAATGTCTGCACTGGCTGAATTCAGACCCACTGTCAGCACCCAGCGCCAGCCACAATCATTCGGTGCCATCAGCGGGTGAAAGAGTGGTTTCTGCCCCTAATCACACTTCAGAGCTTCTCCACCACCCCCTGCTCTTGAGGGGTATTGGGCCTCAGCTGCCATTCACACCCACTGCTGGTGATGGCATCACTTGCACTTGCTACTGGCACCATTGGTAATTTAATGGAGAGTGCATTAAATCTGTAAATTATTTTGGGTAGTATGGACATTTTAATGATATAGATTATACCAATCCATGAACACAGAATATTCTTCCATTTGTTTATATCATCCTCTATCTCTTTTTCCAACGTGTTATAGCTTTCTGAGTATAGATCTTTTACCACTTTAGTTAAGTTTATTCCTGGATGTCTTAATTTATTGTTGCAATGGTAAGTGAGGTTTTTTTTTAATTATTATTTATTTTCTCTTTCTAAGAGTTCATTATTGGTATATAATAAAGCCATAGATTTCTGGGTATTAATTTTGTATCTTGCTATATTGCCAAATTCATTTATTAAACCCAATAGTGTTTTTGTGGAGTCTTTAAGGTTTCCTATGTACAATATCATGTCATCTGTGATTAATGACAGGTTTACTTCTTCTTTTCCAATTTGGATGCCTTTTATTCCTTCTTTTTGTCTGGTTGCTATGGCTAGCACTTCCAATAATATGAGGAACAGGAGTGATGAAAGTGGGAATAACTGTCTTATTCCTGTTCTTAGGGGAAATGGTTATAGTTTTTGAGAATGATGTTGGCTATAGGTTTGTCATATAAAGCTTTTATTATTTTTGAGGCATGAACCCTATATTCCCACTTTACTGAGAGTTTTTATTATATGCTTTTTCTGCATCAAATGATATGATTATGTGATTTTTGCTTACCTATTTGTTTATACACTGAGTAGCCAGATTATTATGATCTCTGAACACATAATAATCTGGCCACTCAGTGTATATCCTATATAATAAAAGGCTAATATACAAATTGTCCCCTAGACCAGGAGTTCGACCAGCAGGCAGACCAGCCAACTGCCTATGTCCTCTCCACCTGGCCAAGCTGGCCGGACTCCACCCATACAAGAATTCATGCACTGGGCCTCTAATACACACACACACACACACACACACACACACACACACACACACTGAGAGGCCAGATTATTATGTGTTCAGAGATCATAATAATCTGGCCACTCAGTGTATATCATGTATCACATTTATCAATTTGTGGATATTGTACCAGCCTTGCATCCCCAGAAAAAAATCGCACTTGGTCATGGTGAATGATCTTTCTAATGTAATGCTGGATCCAATTTGCTAGAATTTTGTTGAGGATTTTAGCATATATGTTCATCAGAGATATTGGCCTGTAATTCTCTTTCTTTGTAGTGTCTTTATATAATTTTGGGATTAGGGTATTTATATAAATTATTTGGAAGTGTTCTTTCCTCTTGAATTTTTTGGAATAGTCTGAGTAGGATAGGTTTTAGCTCTTTTTTGAATGTTTGATAAAACTCCCTGTGAACCCATCTGGCCCAGTGCTTTTTTTTTTTTACTGGATTTTTTAAAATTATTATTATTACTGAGTCAGTTTCCTCCATAGTTATCAGCCTACTCAGATTTTTTTAATTTTTCCTGATTGAGTTTTAAAAGATTGCTATTTTCTAAGAATATGTCCATTTTGTCTTGGTTGTCCAGTTGTTCATAGTATTTTTTCATAATCCTTTGAATTTCTGTGGGGTAGACTGCTATTTCACCTCTTTCATTTCTGATTTTGTTTATTTGGGTTATCTCTCTTTGCTTCTTGGTGAGCTTGACCAGAGGTTCATCAGTTTTGTTTATCCTTTCAAAGAACCAACCCTTGGTTTTATTGATCCAATGTGTGTTTGTTTGTTGGTTTGTTTTTGTCTCTATTTCATTTATTTCCATTCTGATCCTTATTATTTTCTTCCTTCTGCTTACTTTTGGTTTTTCTCGTTGCTCCCTTTCTAATTCTTTAAGTTGTAGCATTAGATAATTTATTAACAGTTTTTCTTATTTTTTGTGATAGGCCTGCAGTGCTATGAACTTACCTCTCAGGACTGTTTTCATGGTGTCCCGTAGATTCTGGATTGTTGTGTTTCATTGTCATTTGTTTCGAGGATATCTTTTTTTTCTTCTTTGATCTCCTTGGTAATCCAATCATTGTTTAATAGCATGTTATTTAGCCTCCAAGTGCTTGATTTTTTTAATTGTTTTTATTGTAGTTTATTTCTAATTTTATGTCACTATGATCTAAGAAGATGCTTGAGATGAGTTCAATCTTCTTGTAATTGAAGAGACTTCACCTGTGTCTCAATATGTGGTCTATCTTTGAAAATGTCCCATGTGCACTTGAGAAGAATATATATTCTGTGGTTTCAGGGTAAAATGATCTGAAGAAGTCAATTAAGTCCATCTGATCTAATGAGTCATGTAAAATTTCTCTTTCTTTGCTGACTTTTGTTTAGAGAATTTATCCAATGATGTCAATTGTATATTAAAGTTCTATCCTATGATTGTATTGATGTCAATCTCTCCCTTGATACCTTCCAGAAGTTTTTATGTATTTTGTGCTCTTGTATTGGGTGCATATATATTTACCAGAGTTATATCTTCTTGTTGAATTTCTCCTTTTATTATTATGAAGTGGCTTTCTTTATCTTTTGTTATGGCCTCCATGTGAGGTCTATTGTGTCAGATATAAGTATTGCTATCTCTGCTTTTTTTTTTTCATTTCCATTTGCCCAAAATATTTTTTTCTGTTTCTTCACTATTAGTCTGAGTTCTTTTTTCTCAAGTGGGTCTATTGTAGACAGCAGATATATGAGTCATATTTTCTTATTTATTCAGCTACCCTATGTCTTTTGGTTGGAATATTTAATCTATTTACATTTAAGGTTATTATTGATAGGTACCTATTTGTAGCCATTTTTATTTATACCTGTGTTCCTTCTTCCCTTTCTATTTCTTCTTTTTACAGCAATCTCTTTAACATTTCTTTAATTGCTGGCTTGATCATAATAATATCCCTTAGCTGTCTTTTTTTTTTTTTGTCTGTACAGCTCCTGATTTCACCTTCAATTTTGAATGATAGCCTATAGTATTCTTAAATTCAGTCCCTTGTTTTGCATTGCTTTGTATATTTCATTCATTCCCTCTGGTCCTGATGTGTTTTTGTTGAGAAATAATTTGATAGTCTAATGGAAGATTTCTTACAGATAACTTTCTGCCTCTCCCTGGCAGCCTTTAGGATTCTTACTTTTATATGATGTTTGCCAATTTAATTATGTGATGTGTCTTGGAATCAGTGTTTCTAGGTTCTTATTGTTTGAGACTCAGTGTGTTTCTTGGAAGTGTGTTATTTTTTTTATTGCCCAAATTATGGAAGCTTTCAGTCATTATTTCTTCAGAGACAGCTTTCGTATTCATTGCTCAGCTTCCTTTCGTATTCCTTTCTAGCACTTCTGTTATACATAGTTTTTTTTTTTTTGTGTGTGTGTGTGTGTGTGTTGGCCTAAAGCTCCTTTAGACTCACCTCCTGCTTTTTAGATGTGATTTTTTTTTCCAGTTGCTGCTCAGCTTAGGTGTTTTTCTACCTTATCTTCTAATTTGTTAATGGGGTCCTCAGCTTCTTGGAGCCTACTATTGAAACCTTCCATTGTGGTCTTTATTACATCTATGTCATTCTTCAATTCCTCTTGATTCTTACACATTTAGGAGAATTTGTCTCCCAGCCTTTTCAGCATCCTTATAACAATTACTCTGAATTCTTTCTCTGATAAATTGCTTACCTCTCTTTATTTAATTTCCTTTTGTGGCAATTCCTCCTTTTCTTTTGTGTAGGCATTGTTTCTTTGTCTCCCCTTTTTTTGTTGTTCTTTGTTATTATTTCTATGTATTAGATCAAACTGCCACCCAGATTTTTTTAAATTTGTTTTGTATGTAGATGTTTTGTAGCACTCAGTGGTGCAGCTTCTCGGGTCTTCTGGACTGTGTATTCTAGAGATGGCCCCTACTTGAGATATTGAAGTTCTCTTGATGTAGTTAGGTTTGAGTGTTATTGTCCTCTTCATAGATGGAGCCTCCTGTCAGGGTGTCTAGTTATGACTCTCCCTCTACCACATTGTGCCAACTGTTATTGAGGTTTTGACTGAACAGCACACAATACAACTTGACAAGACATCACACAAAGGAAACAATATACAAATGTACGCTTAACACCAATAACCCCAATAAAAGTGACTACCAGAGAAAAGATAATTAGAAGAGAAGAAAGAGAGCAAAAAATGTATCGAGAAAAGAAAAAAAATAAGAGGAAAAAAATATATGGGGACAAAACAAAGAAACAAATAAAAAACTCAAACAAAAAACACCCAGAAAAAGGAGGGGGCAGAATATATAGTGGCAGAGCTTATATACAGAAAGTAAGGTTAAGGAATTGAATGAATAAGGAAAGGACCATGGTTAAATATAGAAGATGTAAAAAGAGAGTGAGTGGATAAAAAGAAAAAGAAATAAATTAGTTAATAAACATATAAAACAAAAAATGATCTATTTGTTCATTTATTTTTGGAAAAGGAGAACAACAGAGAGAGCAAATAGATTTGAGTTTAGTGAGTGAAACTAAATAATTAGGAGAAGAAGAGAGCAAGAGAGGAGAGGAAAAACAAAAGCATAAACCTATTGACTAGTTAAGATAGAGAAAAGAGAAGGGTGCATGGACTTTCAACAGGAGAGAGTAAATTAGATATATGAGTAAACCAACAGAGACTACATTAATAATAATAATAATAATAATAATAATAATAATAACACATCAATAGATCATATAAAGAAGATCAATTTTTAACAAGAGGTAAAAAGAAAGGAAAGAGATAAACTAAAGTAAGGACAGGAGAAAACAGAATAAAAAAAAGAAGTGAGGAAGAAAAGGGTGGAAAATGAGATAAAATTAAAAAAATAAGAAATAGAATAAAATTAAAAATATAAAAATAAAAAAAAATTTAAATAAAGAATAAAAATAGTGAAGTGTCCCTCACTTCAGTTGAGTTTTAAGACCCCACTCTTATGTTCTGTGTGCCACTTACGAGTTTCCTGTTAGGTAGGTAAGTGCTGACCACTGTCAGGGACTATCTTTAGTGTTTGGTATCGTGTAAAAGTTCCAAGTGACCCACCAGTCTTCTATTTGTGTCTGTCTCCACAGCCTTGTCTGCAGGCAGGCGAGACCAATCTGCCCTCTTTGTCTGTCTGACTGCTGTCAATCGTAATCACTTAAGCATCTGTCTCTGATAGGGCTTTAGGTGGAGTTGTACTGTATCGCTTTCCAGGACTGAAAGCTACAAGCATAACAAAAGACTCACACAGAATGAATGTAAAGAGATGGAAAAAACTTTTCTGTGCAAATGAAAATAAAAGAGCTGGGGTAGCAATATTCATATCTGTCAGAGTAACTTTCAAAATGAAAGCCATAACAAGAGACAATGAAGGATGTTTGAAAATACTAACAAGATTGATACAATGGAAATATAACCCTGGTAAATATATATGTACCCAATATAGGAGCACCCAAATACATAAAAACAAAACAAAAACCTTCTGGAGGACTTAAATGCAGAGATTGACAGCAATACAATCATCGTTGGGGGTTTTAACATCCCCCACTGACATCATTACATAGATCTCCTAAACAAAAAAATTCAATAAAGAAACAGTAACCCTAAACCACACAACATATCAAATGTATTTAATAGATATTTACAAAACATATCACCACAAAGATATAGAATATGCATTGCTCTCAAGTGCAAATGAGTCATTCTTAAAGATAGACTTCATGCTAGGACCTAAACAAGTCTCTACAAATTCAAAAGAAATGAAATCATATCAATCATCCTCTTGGGGATTAAGTGGCATGAAACTAGAGATCAACTAAAATAGAAACACCCCCAAAATGTTCAAACACATGAAGGCTACATAGCATGTTATTAACAATGAAAGGGTCACTGAAGAAATCAAGGAAGAAATAAAAAACTTCCTGGAAACAAATGAAAATGAACAAACAACTCAACACCAATGGGACACAGTGAAAGCAGCCTTAAGATGGAAGTTCATAGCACTACAGGCCTATTTCAAGAAACAAGAAAACAAAATTTGCTAATAAACTAACACTAAAACTTAAAGATCTTGAAAGATAACAATAAGAATAGCCAAAGTAAAAAAAAAAAAAAAAAGGAAGGAAATAATAAATATCAGGGCAGAAATAAATGATACAGAGACTAATAAACACAATACTAAAGAAATATAATTATCACATGATATCCTCATATGTGGAACCTAATGAACAAAATAAACAGATGAATGAAATAGATCCAGGGTGAGAGAAGCATGGAAGAGACTGAATATGTAATCTCAGAGGGAATGTGGGGGAGAAAGAACTTATATGCATATGTATGCATAACCCATGGACATAGACAATAGTGTGGTGAAGGCCTGGGAAGGGGTGGTCAGAGAGGCTAAAAAGGGTTATTAGGGGAGGAAACGGGACATATGTAATACTTTTAACAATAACAATTTGAAAAAATAGAAAGTCATATAGAAGTTGGAGTTGAGAGTGTCTGTATTTGGTATGTATGAGCAATATAGATAAATAAAAGCAGACCATCCTGGCTGAAGTGGCTCAGTGGTTGAGTGTATACAGGAGCTCATAGTTACATTTCAAGTCAGACCACATTCCTAGGTTGAATACTGAGTCTCCATGAAGGGCATGCATGAGGCAGCCAATCAATTATATTTTCTCATAATTGATGTTTCTACCTCTCTCTACTTCTCCCTTCCTCTCAGAAATCTATTAAAAATGTTAATAAAACAAAGACAAAGATTGAAAATTTGTATTATTATGTGATGTAGATACAAACACGAATCCCAGAAAACATGAAATTAGTATGTCGAATTTCAGTTGAGAAAGCATTGTTGAAGCAGTACTCACAATAATGTTCTTATGGGGTTCCAGCTCTGGCAGTTGAATTGAAGCCTGTAGCAATTAAATTAGCAAATCATATGCACAAACCATTCAAAACAAGTGATGGATGGCTTTGGCATTTTCACAAAAGGCACTGAATTATGAACAAACACATGTATGGCAAAGCTTCGAGTGAGCCAACGGAAGATACTGACCCATTTAGAAAAGAAAAGTATTAGAATATATAATAATGAAATGCTATTATAGTCTCAGATTTACAGTGCTTACAAAACTGGTTTGTTCTGTCATTCTGTGCCTGAAAACACATGAGCTTCCAAAAAAAAAAAAAGGACACCTGGGGAAAAAATCATCAAGGACAGAAACTCGGGGCTGCTATGGATTGCATAAACTGACACCTGAAATTGTTGGCAAATCTTATAAACCTAAAATTTAAAAAAACATAATGAATAATCTACCTGTTTTGTATTATAACTCTAAAAAGGCATGGTCCAACTTGGATATTTTCCAACACTGGTTTTTTAAAAAATTTATACCTGCAGTCAGGAAATTTGAAGGTGAAGAAATTGGAATACCACAGGAAGATGCAAAATGTTTATTGATTTTAGATAATAGTCATTCTCATTTATCTTCAGAAGATGGCAAATTAGATATATGTTTTTGTCAAAAAAATAAAACTTCACTTATCTAGCCCATGGACCAAGGAATAATTCTGGGCATCAAACAAATATGGAGCAAAAAGTTTTTAGAGGAAGTAATGATTATATTACAGGATAAGGATAATGAAGAAGATACAAGAGGACAATGTACCTTACAAAACTTAGAGTTACAATTTAAAATAGATACTTTTTTAATTTTGCTGCAGCATGGAAATAAGTGAAAGTGCAAACACTGAAAAATGGGTGGAAGGATTTGGTTGATAATGATGATGCAGACTTGGATTCAGAAGGGCTATAGATTACTGATTACTGTAGGAAAATACAGAATATGCGTGGAGAAGAAGTAGCTGAGGAAGTTATTTTACAGGGGTTAGAAGATGAAGGTGATCCTAAGTATCACATCATGATGAAAGTGAAATAGCAGATGAGGTTATGAGCTTGGGAAATGAGGATACGACTGAAGATAATGAGGAAGAAGAAACAGAATGTAAAAAAGTTATCAGTGATTAGATCACATCTCTACCTAATAACATTTATTGACAATTCATCAGATAACAAAATTCAGCTTTATTACACCATTTTTACAATATTAAGGAACTAATTATAAAAATAACAACAGCAGACTTCAAAAGTTCAAACAAAAAGATAGTTTTTTTCAAAGCAGACTTACCTAAAACAAGCGCCATTCTCTACTTGGTTAATATGCATTCTTCTATCTTTAAGGAAATACTGATTTGGCTATAGTTGGACCTCTCCTCCAATATGAGTCAGGTTAAAAATGCTACTTTTATTCAGATTCAATAATTTTGAATTTAACAAGTCTATAACACATAGAGGATGTCTAGTTGATTCACTCCCTGAGTTGTTTTTTCATATACCCTGGACTGTGGGATAAAATATCTATTGATTATTCAGGTCTGACTGCACAACATCCTATTTTAATTCCATTTTACATTAATGTCTATGCAGACTGTCTAAAAGAAGCAAATTAATTGAACTATAAGGAATGTATTGAATCGCTGGTTTTAAACATAGCACTCAGTGCTTGAGAAGATATAAAATATTAATACAAACTAAAATATATTTTCTTCATTTAAAATTATTTAACATTCTCATTTCACTAGTTGGATAAAGATACACAGATTTTATGAGATATTTGAGACTCAATGCTCATCAGAAAGAACCTGTGAGAATTCCATTAATAACTTTTTCTAAATATTCAGCTTTTTATTGATGGGTTAGGCAAAAATACTTTTTTGTTGACTCTTATTTGGTTCTGTGTAGGTGCAGAGAGTGGGAGTTTTGTTAGTATCATGTTAAAAACAAAATTTTTTAAAAATGATAACTTTCCTGACAATTTCACAATGTAATAAAAATCATTAATCATTAACAATCTTCACATGTTGGTGAAGTTGCATCTATAAAATGCATAATTTTAAAATTAAATCTTGAAAATAAGCAGACATTATCAAAATAATTTCAAGTGATTTAAAGAAGTTGAACAAAGGTTAAGGCCCCCAAATTACTTAAGAAATGGTAGTTTCCTCTTGGTCTAATTAGAGAACCTGAATGTGATTATGTTGAGGTTCTCAGGATCCTAACTGCACATGAAATCTTCTAAACAATAAAGCACGTGCTATTTCTAACTTTTTTCCCATCTCAAGCAAGAGATGAATTATTGAAATATGTAGAGATTTCATGGAGAATTGGCAGTCAGCTTAAAGGGAATAATTTAACTCTAGCACCGTGAAACGGAAATTACTCAGTGTAATTCCACTGACCAGCAGCAGGCAGATGCATTTTTATTTTATTTTACTTTTATGAACACAGATAGATTTAATTACTTTAACTTTGGCATAATGGCCTACCACTGCCTGTTGACCGGGTCCCTGTGAGTGGGGAAATTATGGCAGATTATGTTGCTGTTCCAGTGAGCTTTCTGAGAATACCTGGGTCTCTCTCTCTTCTGCTGCCTTGGATCAGGATAACCTGCCAAATATTTACCTTTTTGCTCAAAAGGTAACTTTGGAGATCAGGCTGCTCAAATCTGATGTCTCTAATCTTTTGCTCTTCACTTTTGTAAATTCTTGTTTTTTAGTGAAGGCAAGATTGTGTACCCTTTCTTTATACAGCATAACAATGAGTAAAGTGTAATTTCCTCGTAAATGAAAATTATGGACATCTAAATATACCTTTTTTTGTCGTAGGAAATACAGAATTTGAAAAAGTAGGTTTACAGTTTTCAGCATGCAAAAAACAGATTTATTATTGCATCATTATTTATTAATTATTGTATTACTTTCCATGAAAACAAGTGTAAACCAATTTTTGCCTCACTCTGTTCATTATAGGTTAGATTTACTTAGGAGAAATGCTAAAACTCCCTACCCTCAAAGAACAATCACACAGATTTATAGCAGTGCATTTTAAATATTCCCTTTTCCCTAGTGGCTGTTCATGGAGCAGTGAACAATGTTTTGATTCCAACCTAAACCATAAATTCAGATTTTACTGCTGTTGAATTGATGTACAATTCAGATTACTGTGTCTGAGAAGAAAAATATGGAAATAATTACACTATCCATAAGTATTTGCTATAAAAGAACAAGTTAAAAAACACATCTTTAAATGTGTGAAATATATATCATCGTGTATTTACATTTCAAATGCATGATGCTGTTATAGAAAAATACAGATAATGAACATTGTTCCTGTATATCTGAATAAATGACATTTTGTGGCTTCTTAACTAGTTGTTTAAAAGTTATCCCTAAGGCCAACTTTATGGGTGTGTGACCTGTGCATTTACACAGTGCCCTGCATTTAGAAGGCCCTTGGTTTTAATGCTCTTCTGGATCTGTCTTGAGATTCTTAATAATTTTTGAACAAGAGAGCCTTCATTTTCACTTTGCACTGTGGCCTGCAAATTCTGTAGTTTGTCCCTTATTGTTTAAAGCTGATTTTGAAGTTCACAGGCTTGATTTTTCCTTCCTTCTAGTGTGTTACATAGTTCTTGTCTCAATTATGGTTTTTAGACTATTTTTACCTCCCTGAACTGCTTTCTATGTCCCATTTTCATGTGTTTAGATTATAGCAGACATGAACTTCCTGTGTCTCAGGGTAGGCCATGAATCAGGCTGGGAGCTAGGACCATAGCGCTGTCAGGGGAGCTGTCTGGTTCCTGCTTTAAAATAGCAAATGTTTGACAGCTCAGTTTACATAACAGTAAAATTGTGGCTGCATTCAACAATGCCATAAGAACTAGGAAATTAATTTATATAGACTTTTCCCTTGCAATATAGTTTCCAATAAATAAATCTCCAAGGGTTAGGTAGACATGGAATTTCACAATGCTCACATTTTTCTCCTTGAGTTTGGACCTGATTTATTTTCTTGGTAGTTAACAAAATGAGAACTACACCTCGTAATTTTATTTTTACTCTACTTGTAACAGCTTATGTTCAGGATTTATGAGAATATATGGGATGCTCGCAGACCGTTTTAGAACAAGTTTTATTAAAAATACATTTTCTTTTCTGTTGTTTTGTATTTTTTTTCCAAATAATGTTTTTCTATGTATCCAAAGCAGAATTGGTGATGATCTGCCAGAATGTAACAGCAATTAGAGTTTTTCTTTAAAGCACTATAACAATGTGCAGAAAGTTTGGTTTCATTTCTACATTCATGTTTTCCAATTATTTTTAAAATTAAAAGTTTTAGTTGAAATGTGTAAATGAAAAGAGAGGAAAGCTAAAGTAAATAGTGGAAACATCCTCTTACTTTCAGAGGAAATAGTCTTTGCCTTGTCATTATTTTATATTTATATAAGGGAGATATATCAGGGCCAAGCACAATGAATGTAATTGTGCCAAAAATTAACACAATTCCTTTCTTGAGGGACTTTCTGCCTAGAACTGGGTCAAGAGTGCACTCAAGGGAAGGAAGTGAGCTGAAGCTTTTAGAATTCAAGTGTGCATTCAGTATCAAACCACCTGTGGGCTTTGAAAGATGACTTCAGATGGGAAATATTAAAGAAATTTTTCTGAAATATAAAATATACTAGAGGCCCAGTGCACAAAATTTGTGCATGAGGTGCAGGGAGGGAAAGCCCTTCAGCCCAGCCTGCTCCTTCTCCAATCTGGGACCACTTGAGGGATGTCCAACTGCCTAGACATCCCTCTCACAATCCAGGACTGCTGGCTCCCAACTGCTTTCCTGCCTGCCTTCCTGATTGCCCCTACCCCTTCTGCCTGCCAGCCTGATCACCTCCTAACCACTCTCCTGCCAGCCTGATGGATGCCTAAATGCTCCCCTGTTTGCCCCTAACTGTCCTCCCCTGTGGGCCTGGTCACCCCTAACTGCCCTCCCCTGCAGGCCTGGTCACCCCCAACTTCCCTCTTCTGCCAGCCTGGTCACCCCCAATTGTGCTCCCCTGCAGACCTGATCCCTCCCAACTGCCCTCCCCTGCTAGGCATCTTGTGGTGGCCATCTTGTGTCCACATAGAGCAGCCATCTTTGACCACATGGGAGCAGCCATCTTATATGTCAGAGTGATTGATGGTCAATTTGCATATTACTATTTTATTAGATAGGATGGTAAGACTTAAAGGCTAACAATTGTTATGAATGTGTGTGTGTATGAACAAGTGGGCAAAGATGAAATTATTAATGTTTAACAAATGCTTATTATTTAGGTAAGTGATGATAATTGCACAACATTTAGGAAACTGAAAGAAGATTCAGATCTCTAACCAGGGCTGCCTTCACTCAATCAGACTGCAGTTTCCAATTTGAGTGTTTGGTCAGAGAGGACATCAACAAATACTGTAAGGGTCACAATTTCTCTATGAAATGGAACTTGAAGGCATTCACAGTTTTCTTCTCAAATTATAATCTTGAGGGTTGTATGCAAAACAACTAAATAAAATGTGTCCCTTATTGTTCCCACATTTATAATTTGTTAAGTTATACAGTGGGATGAAAATTTTGGTGTTGGAAAGAGAAAGAAAAGCATATAAGGATAGTTTAAATTTTTGTGCAATTCCTTCCAGTTGTATTTTATTTTCATTTAAGATATTCTTAATCAATCTATAAAAATGCCTTATAATGAAGAAATATGCAGTAAGTAAATGGCATATAATTGTAAGAGAAAATAGTATTTGGATGGGTTATTGTCCATAAAAAAAAATAAAAAGTAATACATTCAAGTTTTAAAACCAATAGATGGATGGATATTTGGAGACTTTTAATAGATGCTTAGAGAATCATTCATCTCAGTGACAGAACTTTCTCTTCTGTGTCTCATCTAAATAGTACACACTGATTTTTTTTCTGGATATTTTACTCAGCACAGAGTAGCAGATATCCTCTTCTCACTACTTTACTAGGTCTATATTTTTTTCAAGGTCCTAATTTTCCTCTATTTAATTTTCTCTTTTGCAAAGTGCACAGTATCAACATATAGTTTTGGGACACATAAAAGCAGTAAAAATGATATATGTAGAATATAGACCCCAGAACTAAACTCTTGCACATACTGTGAAGTGATTCTCAATTAAGGTACCAAGACTGACAATTCAATGAACAAAGAACAGTCTTCCTAACAAATGGTAGTAGAGAACTTTAACTACATAAAGAAGAATGAAGTTGAAACTTTACCTTATATTTTATACGAAATATTAACTCAAAATGTAAATAAAAGAATAAAAACTGTAAAACTCTTAGAATGAATAAAAAAAGAAAAGCTTTATGACATTAGATTTGACAATAACTTCTTGGATATGACATTAAAAGCATAACCAACAATAGAAAAAATAGCTAAGTTGAACTTCATCAAAATTGAAAATTTTATGCATTAAATAAAGGGCACTATCAAATGGAGAAAACACAATTTCACAGAATGGGAAAATATACTGTCAAATTATATATTTAAAAAGGGGGGTAGGATAAATGTGTTGGAAAGGATGTAGAGAAATTGAAATATTTGCATTGCTGGTAGAAATGCAAAAGAGTGCAGCTGCATAGAAAAAGTTATGTCACTTTTTCAAAATAGCACAATATGATCCAGCAATTCTATTGCTAGATATATGCCAAGATAATTAAAAGCAAGGTCTCCAATATACATTTGTATATTGATGTTCATAACAGCATTATTCACAATAAGCAAAAGGTGGAAACAATCCAAATTTCCATACACAATTGAATGAATAACAAAATGTGGTATATGCATACACTGGAATAATTTTGGGCCTTAAAAGCAAATGAAAATTTAATACAGCTATTACATGGATGAACTTTGAAGACGTATGCCAAGGGAAATAAGCCAGACATAAAAAGACCAATATTATATGATTCTACTTATTTGAAATACCTAGAATAAGAGCATTCATATAGACAAAGTAGAATGTTGGTCACTAGGTGCTACATGGAAGATAGAATATAAAGTTATTTATTGTTTAATTGGTACAGAATTTCAGTTTACTGGTGATAATTGTATAACATTGTGAATGTACTTAATGCCACAGAATTACAAACTTAAAAAAGTTAAAATGTTTCAAGCTTTTTAGGATATATTTCTAGAAGTGGAATCACTAGGTCATATGGCAGTTCAATTTTTAATTTTTAAAAATTTTATTTTTATTTAAAGTATTACATATAGTAGTACATATATCTCCTTTGTTTTTCCCATTGACCTTCCCCCAGGCTCCCTTACCCTCATTCAAATTCCCTCAACCCACCACGTCTCCCAGTCTGTTGTGTCCCTTGGCTGTGCTTATATGCATGCTTACAAGTCCTTTGGTTGATCTCTTTCCCGCACACCCCTCTCCACTTCCCCAATATTCCCCAGCCTTCCTGCTATAATTTGACAGTCTGTTTGGTACTTTACTGCCTCTGTATCTATCGTTTTGTTCATCAGGTTACAATGTTCTTTATTTTCCATAAATGAGTGAGATCATGTGGTATTTATTGACTGGCTTATTTCACTTAACGTAATGCTTTCTAGGTCCATCCAGGCTGTTGCAAATGGTAAGAATTCATTCTCTTTTAGAGCAGCATAGTATTTCATTGTGTAGATGTACCATCGTTTTCTGAACCAGTCATCTGCTGATAGGCACCTAGACTGTTTCCAAATCATAGCTATGTTGAATTGTGCTGCTATGAATGCATATATCCTTTCTGATTGGTGTTTCTAGTTTTTTGGGATATATTTCTAGAAATGGGATCACTGAGTCAAATGGGAGTTACATTTTTAGTTTTTGAGGAAACTCCATACTGTTCTTCACAGTAACTGCACCGGTCTGTATTCTCACCAGCAGTGCACATGGGTTACTTTTTCTCCACATCCTCACCAGCACTTGTCTTTTGTTGATTTCTTGAAGATAGCCATTCTGACAAGTGTGAGATGGTATTGCATTGTCGTTTTTATTTGCATCTCTTGGATGATTAGTGACTTTGAGCATGTTTTCAAGTGTCTCTTGACCTTCCTTCTGTCTTCTTTCAAAAAGATTATATTTAGGTCTGTTGCCCATGTTTTTATTAGATCATTTATCTTCCTTTTATTAAGTTGTATAAGTTGCCTGTAGATGTTGGACATTAAACCTTTATCAGTGATAACATTTGCAAATATGTTCTCCCATACAATGGTCATTCTTGTTGTTTTGTTGATGGTTTATTTTGCTGTGAAAAGGCTTTTTTATTTTCGTGTAGTCCCATTTGTTTATTTTCTCTTTAGTTTCCATTGCCCTAGGAGCAGTATTGGTAAGAAATTGCATCGACATATATCTGTGATTTATCTGCCTATGGATTCCTCTAGTATTTTTATGGTTTCCCATCTTATGTTTAGGTCCTGCTTGCATTTTGAGTTTATTTTTGTGTATGGTGTAAGCTTGTGATCTACTTTCATTTTTTTTTTTTTGCAAGTATCTGTCCAATTTTCCCAACACAATTTATTGAAGAGACTGTCTTGATTCCATTGTATACTCATGCCTCCTTTGTCAAATATTGAGTATAGTGGTTTGGGTTGATATCTGGGTCTCTATTCTATTCCATTGGTCTATATGCCTGTTCTTGTGCCAGTACCAGGATGTTTTGAGAACAGTGACTTGAAATCTGGTATTAAGATCCCAGCTACTTTGTTCTTCTTTCTCAGAATTGCTGTGGCAATTTAGGGTCTTTTCTTATTCCAGATGAATTTTTGGAGAGTTCATTCTAGGGTTGCAAAATATGCTGTTGGTATTTTAATGGGGAGTGCATTGAATCTATAGATTGCTTTGGGTAGTATGAGCATTTTAATGATGTTGATTCTCCCAATTCATGAGCATGGTATGTTCTTTAAATTGTTTACATCTTCCTCTGTCTCTTTTTTCAGTGTCCTGTAGTTTTCGGCATATAGGTCTTTTAACGCCTTAGTTTATTCCCAGGTATCTTAATTTTTTTGGTGCAGTGGTAAATGGGATTGCTTTAAGAGTCTCTCTTTCTGTAAGTTCACGATTGGTGTATAGAAATGGCTTGGATTTCTTGGCATTGATTTTGTATTCTGCTACATTGCTGAATTCATTTAGTAAGTCTAATAGGTTTTTTTTATAGAGTCTTTAGGGTTTTATATGTACAACATCATGTCATCTGCAAATAAGAGCAACTTTACTTTTATCTTTTCCAATTTGGATGCCTTTTATTTTTCTTCTTGTCTAATTACAATGGCTAATACTTCCAGTACTATGTCAAACAGGAATGGAGAGAGTGGGCATTCCTGTCTTGTTCTTGTTCTCAGGGGAAATGGTTTTAGTGTTTGCACATTGAGTATGATGTTGGCTGTGGGTGTATCATATATGGCTTTTATTGAGGTATGATCCTTCTATTCCCACCTTGCTGAGAGTTTTTATTAAGAAAAGGTATTGGATTTTCTCAAAAGCTTTTTCTGCATCAATTAATATGTGATTTTTATCTTTCAATTTGTTTATGTGATGTATCACGTTTATTGATTTGTGGATATTGTACCATCCTTGCATTCCTGGGATAAATCCTACTTGGTTGTGGTGTATGATCTTTCTGATGTACTGCTGGATCAAATTTGCTAGAATTTTGTTGAGAATTTTGGCATCTGTGTTCATGAGGGATATTGGCCTGTAATTCCCTTTCATTGTGTTGTCTCTATCTGGTTTTGGTATTAGGGTGATGCTGGCTTCACAGAAGAAGCTTAGAAGTTTTCTTTTTTTGGAATAATCTGAGGAGGATAGGTTTTAACTCTTCCTTGAATGTTTGGTAAAACTCCCCCTGTGTAGCTGTCTGGTCCCAGGCTTTTGTTTGCTGGAAGCTTTTTGATGACTGCTTCAATTTCTTCCATAGTTATTGGCCTATTTAGATGTTTAGATTCTTCCTGATTGAGTTTTGGAAGGTTGTATTTTTCTAGGAATATGTCAGTTTCCTCCAGGTTGTCCAGTTTGTTGGAATAGAGTTGTTCATAATACTTTTTAACAATCGTTTGTACTTTGGTGGAGTCTGTTGTTATTTCTGCTCTTCATTTCTGATCGTGTTTATTTGGGTCTTCTCTCTTTGCTTATTGGTGAGGCTGGCTAGAAATTCATCAATCTTGTTTATACTTTCAACAAACTAGCTGTTGGTTTTGTTGATCTTTTGTATTTTTTGTCTCTATGTCGTTTATCTCTGGTCTGTTCTTTATTATTTCCTTACTTCCTCTTACACTGGGCTTTTCTTATTGCTTTGTTTCTAACTCTTTGAGTTCTAGGGTTAGGTAATTTATTACCATTTTTTCTTTTCTCTTTTTTTATTTTATGTATGTATTTATTTATTTATTTATTTATTTATTGCAGTACGCTTGTAGAACTATGAATTTCTGACTGCTTTTGCTGTGTTTCATAGATTTTTGGATTGTTGAGTTTTCATTGTCATTTGCTGCCATGATTTTTTTTATTTCTTCTTTGATCTCTCTGATAACCCAGTTATTGTTTAATAACATGCTATTTAGTCTCCGTGTGTTTGATTTTTTGGATTGTTTTTATTGTAGTTGATTTCCCATTTTATGCCACCATGATCTGAGAAGATGCTTGATATGATTTCTGTCTCCTTGAATTTGAAGAGACTTTGCCTATGACCCAATATATGGTCTGTCTTTGAAAATGACTCATGTGCACTTGAGAAAAATTTCTATTCTGTGGCTTTGGGGTGAAATGTTCTGAAGATGTCAAATAAGTCCAACTGATCTAGTGAGTCATTTAGAATAGATGTTTCTTTGCTGATTATTTGTTTAGAGGATTTGTCCAATGGTGATAGTGGGGTATTAAAGTCTCCTACTATGATTGTATTGCTGTCAACCTCTCCCTTGATATCCTCCATAAGTTTTTTTTTTTATTGTTTTTGGGTGCTATGGTATTGGGTGCATATATGTTTACCAGAGTTATTTCTTCTTGTTGGATTGTTCCCTTTAGTATTATAAAGTGGCCTTCTTTATATTTTTTATGTCCTTCACTTTGAGATCTAATTTGTCAGATATAAGTATTGCTACCCCAGCTGTTTTTCATTTCCATTTGTCCAAAGAATCTTTTTCCCTCCCTTTACCATCATTCTGTGTGCATCTTTTATTCTGCAGAGGGTTTCCTATAGACAGCAGATATACAGGTCATGTTTTCTTATCCAATCCATTACCCTATGTCTTTTGATTGGGACATTTAATCCATTTACATTTACATTTATTATTGATAGGTACTTGTTTGTTGCCCTTTTTATTCTTTACCCCTGTGTTGTTTCTTTGTTTTCCTATTTCTCTTCTCTTCTTTCTTTTTCTTTTCTCTTTTCTTTTTTTACAGCAGACCCTTTCGAATTTCTTGCATTGCTGCTTTGGTGCTAATAAAAGCCCTTAGTCCTTTTATGTCTGTGAAGTGCCTGATTTCACCTTTAATTTTGATTGACAGCCTTTCTGGGTACAGTATTCTTGGATTCAGACCCTTTTTTTGCATGACTTTGTGTATTTCATTTCATTCCCTTCTAGATTGATGTGTTTATGTTGAGAAATCAGTCACTGGTCTTATCGGAGTACCTTTGTAGGTAACGTTCTGTCTCTCTCTGGCCACTTTTAAGAGTCTTACTTTGTCATTGGTGTTTGCCAATTTAATTATAATGTGCCTTAGTGTTGGTTTTTTAGGGTTCATTTGGCTTGGGACTCTGTAAACTTCTTGAATTTGTGTGAGTTTTTTCTTCCCTATATCAGGGAAGTTTTCTGTCATTATTTCTTCAAACAGATTTTCTATTACTTGCTCAGTTTCCTCTCCTTATGGTATCCCTATTTTTGTGGATGTTGTTTTGTTTTCTGTTCTCCCAAAGTTACCTTAGGTTCTCTTCCTGCTTTTTATTTATTTATTTTTCTAGAAGGTGCTCTACTTGGGTATTTTTTTTCCTATCTTGTCTTCTAGCTCACTGATGTGATCCTCTGCTTCTTCTAGTCTACTCTTGATGCTTTCTATTGATTTCTTTACAGCAGCAATGTCATTTTTCATTTCTACTTAGTTCTTCATTTCCTCTTGGGTCTTACACATATGGTCAAATTTGTCTTCCATTCTTTTGATCCACCTTATGACCATTTCTCTAAATTCTTTTTCTGATTGTTTGCTTGCTTCCATTTCGTTTACTTCCTTTTCTGATGATACCTGCTTTTCTTTCATATGTGGGCTGTTTCTTTGTCTCCCCATGATGTCTCTTCTCTTGGTGTCTGATTATGTAGTTCTCTCTCTCATTATCCCAGTGAAAACTCATCTTTCTGTGAGGGAGTATAGAGCTCCTCTGAATCCATGTGCTTGTGCCACTTAGGCCCTGATGTTCTTGGGTTCATAAGTCTTTGGTGGGTGCCATAGTTGTAGATTCCCCAGACTTTTCAGGTTTCCAATAAATTCCACTTTCCCTTTCAAGAAGATATGGTCTCTGCTTCTAAGCCAGTCATTCTGGGAGGGAACCCAGCATCAGTGGGGGTGCCTGGTCAGGAGAGCACTGTGTAGCAGTCCCCCACAGTCTCCTGGAGTACAGCTGTCGCTCAACTCACCAAAAAACACTCCCTATGTGACCACACACTCTCCCTTTGTTTTCTCATTCATACACTATCTTGCAGTCTGCCTTCTTGTTGGCAGCCATCTTCTTTTTCCCTCAATTTTTAATTTTTTGAGGAAACTCCATACTGTCTGCACCAATCTGCATTCCCATCAGCAGTGTACAGGGCTCCCTTTTCTCCACATCCTAGCCAGCACTTGTCATTTGTTGATAGTAGACATTATGCAGGCTTGAGGTAATACCTCATTATCATTTTAATTTGCATCTCTTTGATGATAAGTGACTTTGAGCATTTATTCATATAGCTGTTAGCCATCTGTATGTCCACTTTGCATAAGTACCTACATATGTAATATCTTAATCAATAAAAAAAAAATTTATGGACAATGTTTTTGGTTATATATTTATTTTTCTTTCCTTCTCAGGTAATGCTTTACCTATCCATTTTTTGCTGTTTTTTGTTAATCCTCACATGAACATATTTTTTTATTGATTATTAAATATAGTGGAGGGAATAGGAGAAAAAAAGATAAAGGGAGAGAGAGAAACATTATTGTGAGAGACATATCGATTGATTGCCTCATACACAAGCTCCAAGTGGGGACAGGGATTGACCAGCAACCCAGGTGCCTGTCCTTGACTGGGAATCAAACCCATGACTCTTTGTTTTATGCATGGGTCAACTCTCTACCACTCAGACACACTAGCCAGGGCCACTTTTTAACTTTGTGAGTAGCAAATTAAAGCTGAGTATTGCCATGTAACTATGATACCTGCTATAAACATAGTGACTTCACTGACTATCTTACTAATCAATAACCTACATAAAAAGTAAGTGAGTCTCGATAAAGTAGGGTTAATTTCAAGGGCACAAGGATGGTTCAAAATATGCTTTATGTAAATCAATCAATGTAATACACAATATTTAACAAAATGAAAGATTGTTGTGGAAGTGCCAAATTGCTGAGTCCTGATGGAGATGCCACAACAGAGAAAGCACGAGAGTCATGGTGTATACAGCACATGTGTGGGTATGATACGTGGTTTCCCCACCCAAGTGAATGGCTCCATGGCCAGGTAAAAGACCACCTGTCCTATGGTAGCTTCTTCTCCCACCTCTCTCGCTGGAATCCGCACACAAAGTCCAATGGTTGATTCCACTCAGAGGCGTGGAACTGAGGCTGGTGTGACCTTTGAGGACATTGCCCCGTACTTCTCTAGGGAGGAATGGAGTCTCCTTGATGAGGATCAGAAACAGCTGTACCTGAATGTGATGCTGGAGAACTTTGAACTTCTATCCTCTGTAGAGATGGAACCTGCAAACCCAGCATTTGCTCTGACCAAGAATGTAATTGGCAACCTTTTGGTGCATGGGTTAACACCTAATCAACTCAGCCATGCTGGAGAAAAGCTTTATAAATGCATAGAATGTGGGAAATCTTTTGCCAGGAGTATTTCCCTTCAAGGTCATCAGAGATTGCACACTGGAGAAAGGCCTTATGAGTGTCATGAATGTGGGAAATCTTTTACCTGGAGCAGTGCCCTTCATTGTCATCAAAGTGTTCACACTGGAGAAGAGCCTTATAAATGCAGTGAATATGAGAAATATTTTATCACGACAAGTCACCTTCATCAACATCATCAGAGAATTCACACTGGAGAAAAGCCTTATAAAGTCAGAGAATGTGGGAAATCTTTTCCCACTAGAAAAAGATCATTATCTTGGTCATCATCAGAGATTTCACACTGGAGAAAAGCCTTATAAATGCAGTGAATGTGGGAAATGTTTTACCTGGAGCAATACTTTTCAAGGTCATTAGAGATTGAACACTAGACAAAGACCTTATGAGTGCCGTGAGTGTGGGAAATCTTTTATCTGGTGCAATGCCCTTCGTTATCATCAGAGACTTCATACAGGAGAAAAGCCTTATAAATGTAGTGAGTGTGGGAAATCGTTTGCAAGGAACTATAGTCTCCAACATCATCGTAGAGTTTACACTGGAGAAAGACATTATGAGTGCAATTAACATGAGATATCTCTCAGCCAAATTTCTAAATTTGCTCTGCAGATATGAGTTTACATGGAAGACTTTTCTTAGATGTGTAGGAAATGTGTTTTCTTGGGTTATTTTTTAACAGTAGTGTAAGAAAATTTGTGAAGTCTCAGTTGTCTGAATTGAATCTCATACATTTAAGTAACCACATTTTGTAAATTTCCCATAAGTGTTGTGGGGTATTTTTTTTGGCCTGAGGGAGGGGGGTTTGTTTTTGTCTTTTATATTGGAACCATATGTATCTATGTTTCACTTTCGGAAATATTTAGGTGTATTTCCAGATTTATGTCACTGCATATTTCTGTTATTTAAGGTATTTCATCTGTACCACCTATATGGTCCTATAGATGGCATCAGTCACCATCCTCTTGTTAACTAACTCTGTTGTCTAATTTGTTGGACTTATTAGTGTTAGCCCTCAAAAACATAACATTGTAGAGGAACTGCCATTTTTAGAGACATACACTCCATTGATGCCAGTAATGAATTTATTGAGTGCTGAAGTAATCAATGGAAGAACTGCCAATCTCATATCTATTTGGTTTATAGAATAATGAAGGCTTTTTTCCTAAGTCTTGTTTAATCTTGGATGTTCTGTTTACTGAGTGGGTTAGCTTACAAAGAGATCTGGGCTCTCCAAACATTACATTTATGGGGCCTCAAACATTCTTTGCTTTGACAGAACCATATGGTGTACAAATTAACTTATCAGTTTTTGCCTAATTTACATTGCTACCTATATTATCCTAGGAAACACTGTGGACTTTCTAGTCCTCATGTGAAGATGAAAGTTTTGAGACACAGAGATCACTCCAAAGAGGGGGTAGCTGTGACAACTTCAAATACATCTGGCAACAACATGAATTTTTTTCCTGTTTTCAAGGGATGCCAATACATTTGAAGAATATCTCTTACATCTTGCAGAGGGCCATGTGTCCTAATGCCTTCAATTACATAGGTGATGGTCACTGGTTGGAGCATCATCACAGTTAGAGGAAACCCTTTCACTGCAGAAACACTAGCCTAATGGTTTTGGAGTGGACTGTAGCCAATTAGATAGAATATTCCTCATCTAAATGTGCATACAGGAATGTTTCTGAGCAAAAGTGAATAGGACCATTCTTTACACAGACCTGAGAATCTGAGGCATGTTTATCTTCTGTAGACACAGTCATTGTCATTCATTATCATCAAGAGGTTTTGTGGATTTCTGTAGCCTCTCAGATGTTCACCTTGGAGCCATGGTGTGCTAACAGAAAAACAAACACGAAAGCTAAAAGTGTCTATAGTCCATGGATGTGGCTTCTGTGATTCAACCAGCATTCATGTTGGTTTGGATGAAAGTTCTTCATTGTTTGTTACATTTTCTGTTACTGAGGCAAGACAGTTGCCCTGAGGGTATAAGAAGGTGAATTAAATATAGATTTGCTAAACCTATTTTTCCAATATAGTGGAACATACACTTTTTAATCTGGACCTATTTTTAAAAGCTATAACAAATAGCATATATGTGTTTAGTATATAGTATTTCATAAATCTTTGATGTGTGCTTGAAACTGAAACCATCATTATATTCATAATACTGACCATATCTATCATTGTGAACTTGCTTCCTGACGTTTTTAAGGCTGTACCTGTTCTTCACAGCTTTCCAAGTGACCATTGCTTTACATCTCATTTTAACAGATGACTTTGCATTTTCTAAATATTTTTCTGCTTTCACAAATACATGGAGATAAATATTCCTACCTTTGAATATATAGTCAATAGTTTATCACTGTTTTTGAATATTTTGTTATTTCTAATAAAGCTGGTACAAACATTCTATATAAAAAAACATACAAATAAATGTTAAAATCATACAAGTATATCAATAAATGCACCAGACACATTAGATAAGATACAAAATCTACTTATGATTAAAACATTTAATATAATGGTTATAGAAGGATGGTATTTCAACATAATAAAGGTCATATATAATAAACCCTTAGCTAATATCATATTCAGTGATAAAAAAAATAGAAGTTTTTCCTCTAATATTAGTAATAAGACAAAGATATCAACTATTACCACTCTTACTCAACATAGCACTGGAAGTCCTTGCCAGAGCAATCAGGCAAGAAACGTAAATAAAAGGCTTCCAAATTGGGAATGAAGAAGTAAAATTATCATACTTAGCAGATGACATGATTCTTTACATAAAAACCCTAAACTCCATCAAAATCTATTAGAAACAATAAACAAATACAGTAAAGTTGCAGGATATAAAATCACTATACAGTGGTACCTCGAGATATGAGTTAAATTCGTTCCATAACGTTGCTCGTATATCAAGTTGCTCGTATCTCAAAGCAAATTTCCCCACTGAAATCAATTGAAATGCCATTAATCCGTTCCAGCCCCCAAAATGCCACCCCAGTTGTTCTTGTTACGTGTTTTTGAATAAGAAAAATGTATATATAAATGACAAATATTGTATAAAAACATAATAAAAGAGAATGTAAAGGAATAAACTGGTTTATAAAGTGTATTTACTTATTCCTTACACTCTTAATGCTACACTTTATCCCTAAACTGAATGTAACTTAACTAATCTTCACTGATCTTTGTATTGCTACTGGTCTTTGCATTTTTGGCCTATTTCAAAAAAAATGTATCCAACGAGGTTTGCCTCTTCCTCCCTTTCAGAATGTTTCTGAAATGGGTGAGGCAAGTTTCATTGAACAGCTCCGATGCATGACCAGTAGCAGCTTTTTTGGGGTGTTTCTTTTCCATGAAGTGTGACACCCTCTTCCACATTCCTAAGATCTCTTTTATCTCACTTGTAGAGATCTCCTCCCCCTCTGGCTCCTCCTGGAAACCAATTTCTTGGAGAACCTGGGCATGTTGCTGAGACTGCAACTCTTGTAACACTTCTGTGGTAAGTTCTAGAGAGTGCTCCTCGACGAGCTCATTCACGTCTCTCTCATCCACCTCCAGGCCCATGGATTTTCCCAGAGACACTATCTCCTCCTCCACTGACACCTCGGGTTCGAATCCTTCGAAGGTCCTTTAGGCTATGGCCTCAGGCCACAGCTTCTTCCACGCAGCGGTCAAAGTCCTCGTTGTAACACCTAGCCAGGCCTGATCAATAATTCTGAAGCATATCACGATGATAAAGTGGTTCTTCCAGAACTCTCAAAGGATGAGGTTTGTGTTCTCCGTCACCTCAAAGCAGCGCCGCAACAGGTGCTTGATGTATAGCTTTTTAAATTTATAAATCACTTCCTGATCCATGGGCTGCAGGATAGAAGTGGTGTTGGGAGGTAGGTAGACAACCTTTATAAACTTGAACTCTTCAAGGAGTTCATCTTCGAGGTTCGGTGGGTGAGCAGGAGCATTGTCAAGGACGAGGAGGGCTTGCATGGTTAGGTTGTTTTCCTGTAGATATTTCTGAACAGAAGGGCCGAAAACCAGGTTTACCCACTCCACAAAGAACTGCCTGGTGACCCATGCCTTCGGGTTTGCCCTCCACATAACTTGCAGTTTATCTTTTAAAATCTTATGTGACTTAAAGACTCTGGGGTTTTCCAAATGGTATATGAGCAGAGGCTTGATCTTGCAGTCGCCACTCGCATTGGCGCACAGTGCGAGAGTTAGCCTATCCTTCATGGGTTTGTGGCCTAGCATGGCCTTCTCCTCTGCCGTGATAGAAGTCGTATTCGGCATCTTCTTTCAGAAAAGCCCTGTCTCGTCACAGTTGTAGACTTGCTGGGGGATATATCCTTTGGCTTCTATCAGTTTGGAAAAAGTTTTGAGGTAATCCTCAGCTGCCTTCACATCTGAACTTGCTGCCTCACCATGCCTGATGATGGAGTGAATGCCGGACCTTTTCCTGAAGTTATCAAACCAGCCTCTACTGGCTTTAAATGAGTCTTTTGATTCTTTGTCCATGGAAGTGTGCGGGGTCACCATAAATCGCTCGCGCCTTCTCACATATGATGCCCTGTGTTAATGTATCTCATTTAAGCTGCTTCTCCATCACCCACACCATCAGTAGATTCTCCATCTTTTCATGGAGAGAGCTAAGGAGCTTAGAAATTATTGTAACTCCCTTAGCTGGTGTTATACCCTTTATTGACTCCTTCTGTATAAGCACAGTGCATATCGTTGAAGTACTACGCCCGTACTGCCTCGCCAAGTCAGCTACTCGCACACCTTGCTCATATTTTTCTATGATTTCACTCTTTAATTCAATAGACATCATCCTCTTCTGAGCACTGACCTTTCCACTCGCTTTCTTCGGACCCATGGTTATAAAAAGAAATGTGATAAAATATGTAAATGCACAAAAGATGCTTTGACAACGAGGTAAATAAGCACACTGATTGAGGCGTGGATAACTATGAGATGCTCGAGTCAAGGTAAACTGGTGGGTCTTGTGCAGCCGGCCGATCCACGAGATTACTCATATCTCAAATGTTGCTCGTATTTCAAAGCAAAAAATCGCTCGCTCGAAGGCTCATATCTCAAAAATCTCGTATGTTAGGGCACTCGTATCTCGAGGTACCACTGTACAAAAATTTATTTCATCATACTAATGATGAAATTTCAAGAAAAGAAATGGGAGAGAATCCAAAATGGCAGCATAGGTAAACACCTACACTGCTGCCTCACACAACGATTTCAAAACTACAACTAAAGGACAGAACGGACATCATCCAGAACCACAGGAAAGCTGGCTGAGTGGAAGTTCTACACTGGAGGGAAAGAGAGGGGCTCACGGAGACCCAGAGGAGCTGCAAAAAGCTGAGGTACGGAGATGCGCGCACGAAGAGAGCGGGTGCCAGAGTACCTGGCTGGCTTTCTCTGGCGGGAGGGAAACGGAGACTCTCAAAGGCATTGAAGCCCTTATCTTATGACACTAAACCCCAGATCCAGCTGAAACTCATACGGGGGGAGTTTGGACTGTGAAAAGGGAGAGGTGCACGGAAATTTAGGGGAGTCGCAAAAGATCAGAGGGCTGGTCGCGCACGGCACTACACAGAGGACAGACTGCTGATTGTGCCACTGGCTTTCACAAGTGGGCAGGAGACAGACCCTCCCAACTATGCCACTTCTGACTCCACTAAGCCCGTTTCGGGCGAAACCCTGGAGACCTAGACTCCTGTGGTCCTGGTGCGCAGGGGAGCTGGAAAGGCAGCGGTCTAGAGGCACTGCGGGCACGCATGCACAAGGACCGCTCCAGCGATTACCCAGTCACGTGAGATTCAGGGGCCGTGGGGGGTGGGGCCGACTGGAAGGCAAGGCGGTCCCTTACGCCCTGAGACTCCACCCATCCCAAGCTCAACAGAGGCTTCTTCGGTTTTGCAAGTCTGGTAATATAAAGCTGAATTCAACACAGAAGTTTCCCCGGCATAGTGAAAATGCCGAGATAAGGGAAGGGATCACAAACAAAAGAAATGGAGGAAAAAAAATGACTGGATATAGAGTTCAAAACCATGCTTATATGGTTTTTCAAGAATATGCTAGAAAAGTTGGATAAACTTAGCAAGAGCCAAGAGGAGATGTAAAAGGACCAACTAGAGATACAAAAGAGCCAACTAGAGACGGAAAAGATCCAACTACAGATGAAAAAGGACCAACTAGAAATTAAACATACACTGACTGAAATAAAAAATATTATACAGAGTCCTAACAGCAGACTAGAGAAAGGCAAGAATCAAGTCAAAAATTTGAAATATAAAGAAGCAGACAACATTCAACTGGAAAAGCAAGAAGAGAAAAGAATCCAAAAATGTGAAGATAATGTAAGGAGGCTCTGGGACAGCTTCAAGTGTACCAACATCAGAATTGTGGGGGTGTCAGAAGAAGAGAGAGCAAGATACTGAAAACCTATTTAAAGAAATAATAACTGAAAACCTCCCCCACTTGGTAAAAGAAATAGACTTACAAGTCCAGGAAGCACACAGAATCCCATATAAAAGGAATCCAAAGAGGACCACACCAAGACACATCATAATTAAAATACCAAGAGCAAAAGATAAAGAGAAAATATTAAAAGCAGCAAGAGAAAAACAGTTCATTAGCTACAATGGAGCACCCATACTATTGTCAGCTGATTTCTCAACAGAAACGTTTCAGGCCAGATGGGAGTGGCAAGAAATATTCAACGTGATGAATAGCAAGAACCTACAACCAAGAATAATCTATCCAGCAAAGCTAACATTCAGAATTGAAGGACAGATAAAGAGCTTCACAGATAATAAAAAGCTAAAGGAGTTCATCAACTCCAAACCAGTATTATATGAAAAGCTGAAAGGTACTCTTTTAGAAGAGGAAGAAGAAAAAGGTAAAATCCAAAAAATCATGAACAGCAAATACATATCTATCAACAAGTGAATCTAAAAATTAAGTGAATTAAAAATTTGATCAACAGAATAAACTGGTGAATATAATAGAATCAGGAGCACAGAAAGGGAGTGGACTGATAATTCTCAGGGGGAAAGGGGTGAGGGGTGTACAGGGAGAGACTGGACAAAAATCATACACCTATGGATGAGATCAATGGGAGGGAGCTAAGGGCAGAGGAAAGGGTGGGAGCTAGGTGGAGGGGTGCTTTGGAGGGGAAAAAAGAGAAACAAATGTAATAATCTGAATAATAAAGATTTAATTTAAAAAAAAGAAAAGAAATGGAAAAAATTGCTTTTGCAATTGCATAAAAATTATAGAATACCCGGGAATAAACTTAACGAAGGATATGAAGGCCCATACATCAAAAACTACAGAGCATTACTAAAAAAGTTTGAAAAAGACACAATGAGATTAAAAGGTATTCTGTGTTCATGGGTTGGAAGAATCAACATAGTTGAAATGGCCCTATTGCCCAAAGCAATTTATGGATTTAATGATTTTCCCATAAAAATCCCATTAATGACATTAAAAAAAGAATAGAACAAAACTTCATTTGATTTCTTTGGAACCACAAAAGACCCCATTTGAAAGCAACGTATGAATAAACAAGGAAACAGACAAACAAAAACCCATAGATACAGATAGCAGTATGATGCTTCCAGAGAGAAAGGGATGGGGAGGGCAGAAAAGAGTAAATGGGGGTTAAATATAAGATTATGAAAGAAGATCTGACTTTGGATGGTGGACACCCAATGCAGTGTAAAGATGATGTATCATAGAATTGCACACTTAAGGTTCATAGAATTTTATCAACCAACATCACCCCAATCAATTTATTTCAATTACTAGATAAAAATAACATGAGTCTAGTTAAATAATTAATTTGTATATTTACTTGTAGTCATAGCCTGCTGGATGGAAGAGTTGTAAAGTCCCATTATAGAGGTACAAAGTTCCAGGAGGAGAATAAGGACAATTTTTAAAAGTAACCTTCCATAGTACTGTTAGCATTTCCCCTTACAGATGAGGAAACGGAGGCTGAAAATGAGAGACGTAAAATAAATGAGCCAAAATTTATGCTCTGAGTTGCCTACTGCCAGAACTGAGCTCTACTAAAAAACATAGCCTATTTAATAAAAGAATAATATGCAAATTGACTATATCTCCCCTACACTCACAAGCCATGGCCACCAGCCAATCAGGAGTGAGTATGCAAATTAACCCAACCAAGATGGCTGTGACCATGGAGCAAGCAGGTAGCTTGGGTTTTCCTGACAATGTAGGAAGCCTAGTTTCCCATACACCCTGGCCAGTCATGAACGCCACTCAAGGCTAAAAGTTTCAATTATAGATAAATAAATCTAAGACACTGGGGCCTCCACTTGGGTTGCCAAGGGGTGTGGCCAGCCTGCAAACCACCACAGGCCCTTTGCCCAGGCCACCCCATGCTCCAAGGGACCCTCCATCCTGATCCAGGACATCCTTCAGGGCAAACCAGCCAGCCCCCACCCATGCCTCTATCCTATCTAATAAAAGAGTAATATGCAAATTGACCATCACTCCAACACACAAGATTGCTGTCCCTATGTGATCAAAGATCCTGCCCTATGTGGACACAAGGTGGCCGCCAGAAGATGGCCATCAGGGGAGGAACCAGGTGTGCAAGGGAGGGCAGTTGTGGGTGATTAGGCCAGCAGGGGAGAGCAGTAGGGAGGGAATAAGCCTGCAAGGGAGGGCAGTTGAGGGCAATTAAACATGCAGGGGAGGACAGTTAGGAGTGACCAGGCCACCAAAGAAGGAAAATTAGGGGCAACTGGGCCTGCAGAGAAGGGCATTTGGGGGGGACCTGGGCCTGCAGGGGAGAGCAGTTGGAGGGGACCAGGCCTGCAGGGGAGGGCAGTTAAGAGTGACTAGGCCTGCAGGAGAGGGCAGTTCGGGCAAACAGGCTGTCAGGGGAGCAGTTAGGCATCAATCAGGCTGGCAGGGGAGTGGTTAGGGGGTGATCAGTCTGGCAGGCAGAAGCATTTATGGGCAATCAGAAAGGCAGGCAGGTGAGCGGTTGGGAGCCAGCAGTTCTGGATTGTGAGAAGGATGTCTGACTACCCATTTAGGCCCGATCCTATCTGAATCAGGCAGTCTGACATCCCTCAAGGGGTCCTAGATTGGAGAGGGTGCTGGCTGGGCTGAGGGACACCCTCCCCCCATGCATGAATTTCATTCACCAGGCCTCTAGTATGTATGTATGTGTGTGTGTATGTGTGTGTATGTATGTGTGTATGTATGTATATAATATATACTGTATGTGTGTGTGTATGTGTGTGTGTGTATATATATATAGAGAGAGATATCTATATATATAAAAACCTAGGTGGTCCTCATGCCCTCACGTGACGCCTTCACGTCATCACAGAATGGCCGCCACTGTTGGAGTCTTTCCACAGCTGCAAGGTTCACGAATCTGGAGAAGGGCTGTGCATAAATTAATAAACTAGTCATTAAATATAAATTTGAGAGACATGGGGAGCCAGGGGAGGCTCAACTTCCTAGTGAAGTGGGCTCTCTGAATCTATGGACCCACAGCTTTTCATTTGCTGGGAAACACACAGGTCCTTTAGAAATGTAAACAGGTAAAATTTGACAAACAGGAAAAGATAATAAGGTTAGGGGAAATCCCTTCAGCTATTCCGTCAACAGCAGATAAACAGGAAAAGCTTATCAGGTTAGAGGAAATGCCTATGGCTGTTCCAGCAGCAGGTAATAATATATGCAGATTTTCAGTCCTGCTGAAGCCCCAAGATCCGTCAGCCTTCTGGTGAACTTCTTGCATAATTATGACCCTATGAAATATCCCCCTTTTTGATTTAATAAATTTAATAATGTATGCCACTTACAGAGCTCAGGTCCTTTTAAGATTTTTAAATTCAATGGAAAGGATTGAGTTCTTTCATGTCCCTTTAAATTGCTTCCAGGAGGCAAAGGAATCAGTCTGCAGTAAATGCCTTTCTGTGTCTACATTTCTTTGAGTCCCCTTTCCAATGACTGTCCAACAGTTCTTTATGGGTTCCCTTCCCAATCTTCTTTTGCTTTATCCAGGGCAACCTACAGTGATGCACACCAGCTGAATGCTAGCATGGCAAGGTGTCTTTACTATCTCCCATCTCTGGACTGTTTCTCCTCTGTCTCATCACTGTGTTGTTTTGGGCCACCACCATCAGTGACTGGAGTAGTCTGGTCAGTTCTTTAGGATCCATTGTTGCAGGAATCCACCGGGCTTGGAGGAGTTTTCTCAAAATATATAAGCATATTCTCTATCGATGGTTAATAAAGAAATCCTTTCTATAAACTAGACTTGGGATTTTTTCATTTTGCCCAAATCATTTTTCTTTGGCTTATTCTGACACCATGTGTATCTTGCCATCAGCATTATGAGTGAAAAAATATTTAAAGTAAAAATTTAAGTAATTAGGCTTGATGTATTTTACTTATAAGAGATTACTCCACTACCTCCTTTAAAATAAAAAAAAGATATTAAGAGACTTTTGGAAACCTTGCAATGCAGTCTTAGTTAATATTCTTGGAGCATTAACAAATTTTTTACCATTCTGTTCAAAGAATAGGTTCCTGCCTAGTACAACTAAGTTCTCCTGAATATTCACTTATTTATATTTGCCAATTTAAATCACTCAGAAATAAGGCTTATTTTCTTTCTTTTGTTACATGTATACATATCTCCCCATTGCCCCCCCACCCTCCCAGGCATATGTCAACCCCCCAGTGTCTATGTTCATTGGTTATGCTTATATGCATAGATAAAGTCCTTTGATTGATCTCTTATCTACCTCTCCTTAAACTTCCTGCTATAATATCACAGTCTGTTTGATGCTTTACTGCTTCTGTATCTATCCTTTTGTTCATCAGTTTACAATGTTCTTTATTATCCACAAATGAGGGAGCGCATGTGGTGCTTCTCCTTCATTGACTGGCTTATTTCAATAAGTATAAGGATCTCCAGTTCCATCCAGATTGCTACAAATGGTAAAAGTTCCTTCTTTTTAATGGCAGCATAGAATTCCATTGTGTAGATGTACCACAGTTTTCTGATCCACTCAACTGCTGACGGGCACCTAGGCTGTTTCCAAATTGTAGCTATTGTAAATTGTGCTGCTATGAACATAGGGGTGCATAAATCCTTTCTGATTGGTGTTTGTAATTTCTTAGGATAAATTCCTAAGAGTGGGATTGCTGGGTCAAATGGGAGATCCATTTTTAGTTTTTTAAGAAAACTCCATATTGTTCTCCACAGTGGCTGCACCACTCTGCATTCCCACCAACAGTGAACAAGGGTTCCTTTTTCTCCGCATCCTCGCCAACACTTGTCATTTGTTGATTTCTTGATGGTTGCCATTCTGACAGGTGTAAGATGGTATTGCATTATCATTTTGATTTGCATTTCTCGGATAATTAGTGATTTTGAACATGTTTTCATGTGTCTTTTGGCCTTCCTTCTGTCATCTTTCGAACAAGTTCTATTTAGGTCTGTTGCCCATTTTTTTATTGGATCGTTTATCTTCCTTTTATTAAGTGGTATAAGTTGGCTGTAGATGTTGGAGATTAAAACTTTATCAGTGATAACATTTGCAAATATGTTCTCTCATACAGTGGTCTTTCTTGTTGTCTTGTTGATGGTTTCTTTTGCTGTACAAAAGCTTTTTATTTTGATGTAGTCCCATTTGTTTATTTTTTCTTTAGCTTCCATTGCCTTTGGAGCAATATTAGTGAAGAAGTTCTTTCAGCATATGTCTGAGATTGTGCTGCCTGTGGATTCCTCTAGTGTTTTTTTTTGTAAGGCACAAACCACAACATGACCAAGTACAGCACACAAGGCACTGAGTAGAAATGTATTCAGGATGTTAATAATCACAAATAAGGTGATCACAATGAATAACAAATTAGGGGTAAATAGAGAAAGAAGAAGAGGAAAATGAGGAAAAAGAAAGAAATGCCAAAATCAAATTGCAAGAGGGAGAAAAAATAAATAAATAAATAAATAAACAATAAAATAAAATAAGAAAACAAAAAGGAGAAGAAGGAGAAGAAAAGAGGAAGAGAAAAAAGTCAGAGTGCAAAGAAAGAGGATAAGAGAGAAAAGGGGAACAAAATATAGGTGTCAGGAGAAAACGCCAATAGATCAGTCACTAATCCCAAAAAATGTCAGCAACCAGTACCTGGAGATTAATACAAACTACAAATAACAACTGGCATCGAGGGAGGCAAGGGAAAAGAGAGGTAAAAAAAACTAATCAAATCAAAGCAAACAAAAAGCAAAATAAAACAAGTAGAATAAGCTAAAACAATCTCACCAAAAAAGTACAGAAAATCGATATAATCACCGTTGAGGCAAAGAGCAACAAAAGGTCATAAAGAAAAACAACTTTTTGGATAGTGAAGTCAAGAAGAGAGAGGTTTGTATGGGCTTGGAGTAGGGGATTTGAAATTAGATATGTAAGTGGGGTGAAATTTTAACCATGTAAAGTGAAAGAATAGGGAGAATCTAAAGTTGGAAAAGGGAAAGAGAAAACAAGACAGTAAAATGGAGAAAGTTAGGAGGAAAGTGTTGGCATAAAGGTAGAGTTGAGATAGAGTAAAATTATGCTAAGGGAAAGATGAAAATATAATGTAGAACTCTAATCCTAAAGTAAAATAAAGGGAAAACAAAATTACACTTGTGTTTTTTCAAAATGGTAAAATAATATTAGTACTAATACTAGTTGAAAATAAAAATGTAATAATTGAAAAGGTGAAATCAATTGAGGAGGAAACAAAAAAATGTTTTTAATTAAAATATGCAAAAAATGAAAAAAAAATATATTAAAAAAAGAAAAAATATAATGTTCATTCACTTCTGCTATTATTCTGCTTGGCACTTCTGTTTCCCAGGTGGGAGGGTATTGCAGTTCCCTGTGTTCCACTGCTGAGGTTTGTTTTAATCTCTTTATTCTTTTGTGGTTATGCGAGAGTCAATTTGTGCGTCACCCACTGGGTGGCAGTGTTTTGGAATTGACCTCTGAAAGTAAGCACAGGACCTCTCTAGGCTGTGCTCAGATCCTGTTACTTTGTGGTTCTCAAAACCAGTTTGTGGGGATTTTGCAGCTGGGACACTGAAATAACTCCCAGGCTGTCCCTCTGTCTCAGGTCAAAAAGAGTAGTTTTCCAGAGCTCCCCTCTGTCAACAGCTCTGAGTTTGCCTCCACACTTAGGGATCACGCCCTGCCCCACATCCGCGTACCTCTCCAGAGGCAGCTTTCCTGCAGCCCGGTTCCCACAGTGTGCGCATCTCTGTTGTGCGGGATGGGAGACCTCACCTTATCCCAGGCAAAATCTGACCTTTCCGTGTGCCGTGTGGATCTCTGAATCAGCCGCGTGTCTGCGCTGATTGGAGAGCGGTGTTCTGGGTCCCCGGGTCCCCAGCTGCTCGGTGTGTGCCCCAGCCGCAGGTTTCAGACCGCCGCAGACATCCACCTCCCTCTGCAAGATGGCGTGGTCTCTGCGTTCGCAGTGGTGGCTCCGGTCGACAAAAACCCCGTGGCAGTGAGGCTGCCTGGCCAGGAGAGCCCCGTGCAGCAGTTCCCCGCCTTCCCCTGGAGGATAACTGACTCTTAACTTGCCAACAAACACTCCCAGTGCGACTCTCAGCCGCTCTCTCTCCCTCTGCCCAGCGACAAAGCTCCACATGCGTCTGTCTACTCCGCCGCCATTTTTCTCCCCCAAGGCTTATTTTCTAACTTTGCTTGTCTTTGGGTGTGGATAGTAAATGACATTAATTAAATTTCTTCTATTAGTCTTTGAGTATATCTACATAAGCTTTGTTTAAGGAAACAAAATGCAATTTTTTTCTTTTTCTTTTTGAAGCTTAATACATTGACTTTCATTACAGTTTCCCAGACATTGAAAGGAATCCTCCCTTTATTTTCTCCTAGAGTAATTTCTAGGCCACACTTAAAGTTTCTCTTAAAAACCTTTTTTTCTTTCTTTTAAATGGAGCAATACACTTGGCTGCTTTTCAGATGATGGCTGATACTGCTGCCTACATTTTAAGTGACTCTCTTCCTACTTGTGGTGACTTTATTAATGATCTGATTTAATGCTAGAATAATAACCTTTAGTTTATCCTGTGAATATTAGTGGAAGAGATTTTAAAATTTCTCTTTATTAAGGTTAAAATTTACTTTTAAACAGTATTTTTTGTTAGTTCTCATTTGCATACACAGAGGAATTATGGAAGGTCTCAGGAACTATTTCAGAGGACTTTACTAGAATCCATCCTACCTAATAAAGAGAGAATATGCAAATTGGCAGTCACACCATCACAAAGATGATAGCACCATAGCCATAAGATGGTGGTGCCCATTCCCTTCAGCCCCTACAGAGTCCCACAGTCCTTTTAGCCCAGCCAGAGTGCATGGTGTGGGTGGACCTACCTTCAGGCCCCCAGCAGCCCAGGGCCAGCCTGAGACACAGGTACGCCTTGGATGTCAGCTGCCCAGCCGCCCAGAACCACTTGAGGCTCAGGGTAACAAGGGCTGGCTGACGCATGTGCTCCTAGCAGTGGGGGCATTACCTGCCCCTGATCACTGGGTCACCTCCCACCCCTGAGGGCTCCCAAACTGTGAGAGGGGGAAAGCTGGGATGAGGACCTCCTCACCCCTGCTCCAGTGCATGAATTTTCATGCACCAGGCCTCTAGTTTGTTTATAAAATATTTGCTTCTCATATAACTGAAATTATATGAAACCTTGATTATATTTTAAAAAGATAAACTATTAAGTAATTAAAGTAGACATCTCTATTGTAAAAGCAAACTTTGACATTTGACCTATGAAGTACAAATGCCGCCCCATCCCCCCTGCCTTTCTAAAAAGCAGGCTGCCAGGATTTTTGTCTTTAAAATTCTGTTGCTGAATCCTAAGGAATATTTAGCAACTTTTGTCTTGCCCTCCCTTAGAGGTTAAAACCGCCACAAAATTTAATATATATATATATATATATATATATATATATGAAATATATTTATTATTTTTTACCTGATAAAGCTTTCCATGTGATTTCAAGTATATTGGATCAGCCTAATTAAAAAATATTTCTTTTAAGAAGAGAGAATAAATTCTTGAGTCACCTCAGGGCCCTTGGAATGTTTCAAAAATCATCTCTCCATTAAAGTCTTAAAATTTACCTTGGAAAGAGCATCAAATAAATATATTTTTCTTAAGCCACTCTTTTTCTCTTTATGAAAAACAGAAATCCCAGACACATTCCTAAAGTGTGCTAAATTTTTAATTGATGAACTGGGGAAAAACATGGCAGACATGAGATTTTTCTAAAAGTATATTTAGGAGTGGGCATCTATTTTACTGGATCACCACATGTCTCTCCATCCCCATATCCTGTTTCCTCTAGAGAAATTCAGTAAATTATCTGGTCTCCCTTCTTATTAAATTAAAGCAAAGGCATGCTTAATAGACTAACAGCAAACATATTAAACCAAACAAAAATGACAGAAAAACTACATTCAATAGCTAACATATAGACTTAATAAATCATAGTTCTTTTCCTGAATCTTTTTCTATTCTGCTCTCCTTAGCATTGACTGGCCTTTAAAGTCATTTTGGCTAAAATCCGCCTGTCCGAAGGCATCCTATGGTAATTGTTAAACAAAGCATCAGAAAGTTCCCTTGTGAGAGGATTAACAGCTCCACCCTCCCTAGCAGCCAAGTCTTTACATACTAGAAGCAGAATAAGATCCCACATAGTTAAAGGTGACAACAGCACTATTTTTCCTTGAGCCTGATTTTTTTAATTAATTCTTTTATTATTCAGATTATTACATTTGTTCCTCTTTTTTCCACTCCATAGCTCCCCTCCACCCAGCTCCCACTCCTCCCTCTATCCTTACATCCCCCCAATTGACCTCATCCATAGGTGTATGATTTTTGTCCAGCCTCTCCCTGCACCCCCTTCACCCCTTTCCTCCTGAGAATTATCAGTCCACTTTCTTTCTGTGCTCCTGATTCTATTATATTCACCAGTTTATTCTGTTGATCAAATTTTTAATTCACTTAATTTTTAGATTTGTTGATTGATATGTATTTGTTGTTCATAACTTTTTATCTTTTACCTTTTTCTTCTTCCTCTTCTTAAAGAGTATATTTCAGCATTTCATATAATACTGGTTTGGTGCTGATGAACTCCTTTAGCTTTTTCTTATCTGTGAAGCTCTTTATCTACCCTTCAATTCTGAATGATAGCTTTGCTGGATAGAGTATTCTTGGTTGTAGGTTCTTGCTATTCATGACTTTGAATATTTCTTGCCACTCCCGTATGGCCTGCATAGTTTCTGTTGAGAAATCAGCTGACAATCGTATAGGTGCTCCCTTGTAGGTAATTAATTGTTTTTCTCTTGCTTCTTTTAAGATTCTCTCTTTGTTTTTGCTCTTGGTATTTTAATTATGATGTGTCTTGGTGTAGTCCTCTTTGGATTCCTTTTATATGGGGTTCTGTATGCTTTCTGGACTCATAAGTCTATTTCTTTCACCAAGTGGGGGAAGTTTTCAGTCATTATGTCTTCAAATAGGTTTTCAGTATCTTGCTTTCTTTCTTCTTCTGGCACCCCCACAATTCTGATGTTGGTATGCTTGAAGCTGTCCCAGAGGCTCCTTACATTATCTTCACATTTTTGGATTCTTTTTTCTTCTTGCTTTTAGTTGAGTGTTTTCTGATTCTTTATATTTCAAATTTTTGACTTGATTCTTGCCTTCCTCTAGTGTGCTGCCAGGTCACTGTATAATATTTTTTATTTCAATCAGTGTATGTTTAATTTCTAGTTGGTCCTTTTTCATCCCCTCTTGGGTCTTGCTAAATTTATCCATCCTTTCTAGGAGATTCTTGAAAAACCTTATAAGCGTGGTTTTGAACTCTATATCCAGTTGTTTGTTTTCCTCCATTTCTTTTGTTTGTGATCTCTTCCTTTGTCTTCACATTTTTACTCTGCCAGGAGAACTTCTGTGTTTGATTTAGCCTTATGATACAAGACTTGCAAAACTGCCAAAGCCTCTCTGTTGAGCTTAGGAGGGGTGGAGTCTCAGAGCTTAATGGACCACCTTGCCTTCCAGTCAGCCCCACCCTACATGGCCCCTGGGTCTCACGTGTCTCTGGGTAATCGCTAGAGCAGACCCTGTGCATGCAGACAGTGCCTCTAGACTGCTGCTTTTCTGGCTCCCCTGAGGTCTAGGACCATATGAGTCTGGGTTCCCAGGGTCTTGCCTAAAACTGGGGTTCAGTGGAGTTAGAAGTGGCACAGTTAGGAGGCTCTGTCTCCCACCCACTCGGAAAGCCAGCAGCACAATCAGCACTCGGTCTTCTGTGTGCAGTGCTGTGCGTGCCACCAGACTTCTGCCCTTTCGTGGGTCCCCTAAATTTCCATGCACTTATCTCTTTTCACAGTCCAAACTTTCCCCTTGTGAGTTTTGGATGGACCTGGGGTTCAGTGCTGTAGGATAAGGGGTTCATTGCAGTTGGGAGTCTCTGTTTCCCTCCTTCCAGAGAAAGCCAACCAGGTGCTCTGGCACCTGCTCTCTCCACAAGTGCGTCTCTGTACCTCAGCTTTTGGCAGCTCCTCTCGGTCTCTGTGAGGCCCTCTCTTTCCTTCTAGCTGTAGAGTTTCCACTCAGCCAGCTTTACTGTGGTTCTGGATGATGTCCGTTCTGTCTTTTAGTTGTAGTTTTGAAATTGTTGTGCAAGGCAGCAGTGTAGGTGTTTACCTATGCCGCCATCTTGGATTCTCCTCTTGAGCCTGATTTTAAAAAGTATTTTTTCATATTTTAATTTCTCTATAATTTTGCCTTTTAACCAAATTCTTCCCCATTATGGCCTGGATTGAAACAAAAGACTTCCCTACCAACTCTGGTTCGTGAAAACCAAAGCTTGGTATGGGCATTACATGTAGTGAATCTTCCTGCCAATTTTTGCTGACCCCTCACTTATTACTGGTGATCCCCACCTTTATTGGTAGTCTCCATTTTACCAGTGATTAAATTATTTTCCTTGCTCTGGCAAATATTCTTCTCCAGATGTCCTTGTCTCAGGTGCCATAAATGCTGGGGTTTTTCCATAGCTGCAAGGGTTCAGGAATCTGGAAAAGAGCTGTGCATAAATTAATAAACTAGACAAGAAATATAAATTTGAGAGGCATGAGGGAGCCAGGGGAGACTCCACTTTCTGGTGAAGTGGGCTCTCTGAATCTCCGGAGACACAGCTTTTCATTTGCTGGAAAACACACAGGCACTTTATGAATGTAAACAGGTAAAGTTTGATAAACAGAAAAAGATTATCAAATTAGGGAAAATTCCTTCAGCTATTCCTCCAGCAGCAGGTAATAATATATGCAGATTTTCAGCCCTGTTGATGCCCCAAAATCCATCAGCCTTCTGATGAACTTTTTGCATAATTATGACCCACTGGAATTTGCTTCCAACAAGCCACAAGATAGCCACCACAAGATGGCTGCCACAAGATCGTCAGCAGGAGAGGGCAGCTGTGGGTTATTAGGTTGGCAGCGGAGGGCACTTGGGGGCAACCAGGCCTGTAGGGGAGTTAAGTTGGGTGTGACTGGGCCAGCAGGGGAGGGCAGTTGGGGGTTATCAGGCCAACAGGGGAGCAAGTAAGCATCAATCAGGCTGGCAGGGGAGCAGTTAGGGGGCAATCGGGCTAGCCAGCAGAAGCAGTTAGGGGCAATTAGGCAGACAGGCAGGCAAATGGTTAGTAGCCAGCGGTCCTGGATTGTGAGAGGGATTCTGACTGCCAGTTTAGGCAGTCAGACATCCCTCAAGGGCTCCCATATTAGAGAGGGCGTAGGCCTGGGTGAGGAACACCCCACTCTCAAGCATGAATTTCATGGGTAGGGCCTCTAGTATATATACAAAAGCCTAATGTGCAAATTGTCCCTGCAGGAGTTTGTCTGGGAGGTAGATTGCTTATTATGTCATGCACTGACCACCAGCGGTAGGTGCAGAATAAAGAAAGGCCCTTTCTGGCAGCAAGCTGCCAGGGAAGGGAGGCCCTTACTGGCAGCCAGAAAGCCCTGATTGGTCCTGATTGCCACCCAGGCCTAGGGACCCTACCCATGTACAAATTTAGTGCATTAGACCTGTAGTTTAAAAATAATAGGGGCTGCTGAATGAAGTGAGGAATGAATAAATGAGTAAATATGGGATAAACCCAATATTGTATAATGTTAATTTTCACAATGTAAGTGATTAACACCCTTTCAAAAGTACTTTCAGCCTCTCTATATGTTAAAAATGTTCATAGTAAAATCTTGAAGAACAAAGATTTACAAACTGGGATTTTAAAAATAATATTTGAGACAGTTTTTCAGGCAAATGGAAATGAAAATAAAAGGTAGGGTTGCAATACTTATATCTGCCAAATTAGATCTCAAAGTGAAGGACATAAAAAGAGATAAGGAAGGCCACTTCATAATACTAAAGGGAGCAATCCAACAAGAAGAAATAACTCTGGTATACATATACGCACACAATGAAGGAGCACCTAAATACATAAAAAAACTCTTGGAGGATATCAAGGGAGAGTTGACAGCAATACAGTCATAGCAGGAGACTTTAATACCCCACTTTCATCACTGGACAATCCTCTAAACAAAAAATCAGCAAAGAAACTCAATCCTAAATGACTCACTAGACCAGATGGAATTAATTGATATCTTCAGAACATTTCATCTGAAAGCCATAGAATATACATTCTTCTCAAGTGCAAATGTTTCATTTTCAAAGATAGACCATATTTGGGTCATAGGCAAAGTCTCTTCATATTCAAGAGGATAGAAATCATATAAAGCATCTTCTCAGATCACAGTGGAATAAAACTGGAAATCAACTACAATAAAAACAATACAAAGAAATCATACACATGGAGACTAAACAGCACGCTATTAAACAACAACTGTGTAACCAGAGAGATCAAGGAAGAAATAAAAAACATCATGGCAACAAATTACAATGACAACACAATAATACAAAATTTATGGGACTCAGTGAAAGCAGTCTTCAGAGGGAAGTTCATAGCTCTACAAGCTTACTGCAAAAAAAAAACCAAAAAAACAAAAAACAAGGTAATAAATTAACTAACCCTACAACTCAAAGAATTAAAAAGAGAGCAACAAGAAAAGCCCAATGTAATCAGAGGAAGGAAATAGTAAAGATCAGAGTGGAGATAAAAAACATAGATACCAAAGAAACAATTCAAAACGATCAACAAATCCAAGAGCTGGTTGTTTGAAAGGATAAACAAGATTGATGGAACTCTAGCCAGGCTCACCAAGAAACAAAGAGAGAAGACCCAAATAAATCAGAAATGAAAAAGGAGAAATAACAGCAGACCCCACTGAAATACAAAGGATTGTTAAAAAATACTATGAACAACTCTATTCCAACAAACTGGACAACCTGCAGGAAATGGACATATTTCTAGAAAAATATAACCTTCCAAAACTTAATCAGGAAGAATCTAAACATCTTAATAGGCCAGTAACGATGGAAGAAATTGAAACAGTCATCAAAAATCTTCCAGCAAACAAAAGCCTGGGACCAGATGGCTACACAGGAGAGTTTTACCAAACATTCAAGGAAGAATTAAAACCTATCCTCCTCAGATTATTCAAAAACATTCAAGAAAAAACACTTCCAAACATCTTCTATGAAACCAGCATCACCCTAATACCAAAACCAGATAAAGACAACACAATGAAAGAGAATTACAGGCCATTATCCCTCATGAATATAGATGCCAAAATCCTCAACAAAATTTTAGCAAATTGAATCCAGCAGTACATCAGAAAGATCATACACCATCATCAAGTAGGATTTATCCCAGGAATGCAAGGATGGTACAATATATACAAATCAATAAACATGATACATCACATAAACAAATTGAGAGATAAAAATCACATAGTCATATCAACTGATACAGAAAAAGCATTTGATAAAATCCAACATGCTTTCTTGATAAAAACTCTCAGCAAGGTGGGAATAGAAGAATCATAACTCAACCTCGTAAAAGCCATATATGATAAACCCACAGCCAACATAATACTCAATGGGCAAAAACTAAAAACAGGAACAAGACAGGGATACCCACTCTCACGACTCCTGTTAAACATAGTACTGGAAGTATTAGCCATTGCAATTAGACAAGAAGAAGAAACAAAAGTTATCCAAATTGGAAAAGAAGAAGTAAAGCTGTCCTTATTTGCAGATGATATGATACTGTACATAAAAAACCAGAAGGACTCCATCCAAAAACTAATAGACTTAATAAATGAATTCAGAAATGTAGCAGAATACAAAATTAATGCCAAGAACTCTGTGACATTTCTATACACTAATAGTGAAATTACAGAAAGAGAGACTCAAAAAGCAATCCCATTTACCATCGCACCAAAAAAAATTAAGATACCTAGGAATAAACCTAACTAAGGAGATAAAAGACCAATATGTAGAAAACTACAGGACACTGAAAAAAGAGATAGAGGAAGATGTAAACAGGTGGAAGAGCAAACCATGCTCATGGACTGGGACAATCAACATCATTAAAATGTCCATACTACCCAAAGCAATCTATAGATTCTATCTATTTCTTATTAAAATACCAACGACATATTTCACAGACCTAGAAAGAACTCTCTAAAGATTCATTAGGAACAAAAAAAGAGGAGGAATCCAAGATGGCGGCATAGGTAAACACCTACACTGCTGCCTCGCACAACAATTTCAAAACTACAACTAAAAGACAGAACGGACATCATCCAGAACCACAGGAAAGCTGGCTGAGTGGAAGTTCTACACTGGAGGGAAAGAGAGGGGCTCACGGAGACCCAGAGGAGCTGCAAAAAGCTGAGGTACGGAGATGCGCGCACGAAGAGAGCGGGTGCCAGAGTACCTGGCTGGCTTTCTCTGGCGGGAGGGAAACGGAGACTCTCAAAGGCATTGAACCCCTTATCCTACGACACTAAACCCCAGATCCAGCCAAAACTCATACGGGGGTAGTTTGGACTGTGAAAAGGGAAAAGTGCACGGAAATTTAGGGGAGTCGCAAAAGATCAAAGGCCTGGTGGCGCGCACGGCACTGTGCGCAGGACAGATTGCTGATTGTGCCGCTGGCTTTCACGAGTGGGCGGGAGACAAACCCTCCCAACTGTGCCACTTCTAACTCCACTAGGCCCTTGTTTCGGGCGAAACCCTGGAAACCTAAACTCGTGTGGTCCTGGTGTACAGGGAAGCTGGAAGGGCAGCGGTTGGAGGCACTGCAGGTGTGCACAAAGACTGCTCCAGCGATTACCCAGTCACGTGAGACTCAGGGGCCGTGGAGGGCGGGGCCATCTGGAAAGCAAGATGGTCCCTTAAGCCCTGAGACTCCACCCATCCCAAGCTCAACAGAGGCTTCTGGGGCTTTGCACATCTGGTATCATAAAGTTGAATTCAACACAGAAGTTTCCCTGGCATAGTGAAAATGCCGAGACAAGGGAAGGGATCACAAACAAAAGAAATGGAGGGAAAAAAACGACTGGATATAGAGTTCAAAACCATGCTTATAAGGTTTTTCAAGAATATGCTAGAAAAGTTGGATGAATTTAGTGAGACCCAAGAGGAGATGAAAAAGGACCAACTAGAGACACTGACTGAAATAAAAAATATTATACAGAGTCCTAACAACAGACTAGAGAAAGGCAAGAATCAAGTAAAAATTTTGAAATATAAAGAAGCAGAAAACATTCAACTGGAAAAGCAAGAAGAGAAAAGAATCCAAAAATGTGAAGATAATGTGAGGAGCCTCTGGGACAGCTTCAAGCGTACCAACATCAGAATTGTGGGGGTGCCAGAAGAAGAGAGAGAGCAAGATACTGAAAACCTATTTAAAGAAATAATGACTGAAAACTTCCCACATCTGGCAAAAGAAATAGACTTACAAGTCCAGGAAGCACACAGAACCCCAAATAAAAGGAATCCAAAGAGGACCACACCAAGACACACCATAATTAAAATACCAAGAGCAAAAGATAAAGAGAAAATATTAAAAGAAGAGAAAAACAGTTCATTACCTACAAGGGAGCACCCATGCGACTGTCAGCTGATTTCTCAACAGAAACGATGCAGGCCAGATGGGAGTGGCAAGAACCTACAACCAAGAATAATCTATCCAACAAAGCTATCATTCAGAATTGAAAGGCAGATAAAGAGCTTCACAGAGAAGAAAAAGCTAAAGGAGTTCATCAACTCCAAACCAGTATTATATGAAATGCTGAAAGGTACTCTTTTAGAAGAGGAAGAAGAAAAAGATAAAAGCCAAAAAATTATGAACAACAAATACATATCTATCAACAAGTGAATCTAAAAATTAAGTGAATTAAAAATTTGATCAACAGAATAAACTGGTGAATATAATAGAATCAGGAGCACAGAAAGGGAGTAGACTTATAATTCTCAGGAGGACAAAAGTCATAAAGCATCAAACAGACTGTGAAATTACAGCAGAAAGATTAAAGTTAGGTGAGGTAGATAAGTGATCAATCAAAAGACTTGTATGCATGCATATAAGCATAACCAATGATCACAGACACTGGGGGATTGGAGTATGCCTGGAAGGGAGGGGGGCAATGGGGAGATATGTATAAAAATTAATAAAAATTAATAAAAAATTAAAAATAATAAATAAATAAATAAATAAATCCTCCAAAAAAAAAAATTGACCCCGAATAGCCACAGCAATCCTGAGAAAGAAGAATAAAGTAGGTGGGATCTCATTACCAGATTTCAAGCTATATTACAAAGCAACTGTTCTCAAAACAACCTGGTACTGGCACAAGAACAGACACATAGAACAATGGAATAGAATAGAGAATCCAGATATCCACCCAAACCACTATGCTCAACTAATATTTGACAAAGGAGGCATGAACATACAATGGAGTCAAGACAGCCTCTTCAGTAAATGGTGTTGGGAGAATTGGACAGATACATGCAGAAAATTGAAACTAGACCACTAACTTACACCATACACAAAAATTAACTCCAAATAGATATAGGACTTAAACATAAAATGGGAAACCATAAAAATACTAGAGGAATCCACAGGCAGCACAATCTCAGACATATGCGGAAAGAACTTCTTCACTAATACTATTCCAAGGGCAATGGAAGCTAAAGAGAAAATAAACAAATGGGACTACATCAAAATAAAAAGCTTTTGCACAGCAAAATAAACCATCAACAAAATACAGGAGAACATATTTGCAAATGTTATCAATGATAAAGGTTTAATCTCCAACATCTACAGCCAACTTATACAACTTAATAAAAAGAAGATAAATGATCCAATTAAAAAAATGGGCAACGGACTTAAATAGAACTTTTTCAAATATGACTAAAGAAAGGCCAAGAGACATATGAAAACATGCTCAAAGTTACTAATTATACGAAAGATGCAAATCAAAACGACAATGCAATACCATCTCACACCTGTCAGAATGGCTATCATCAACAAATCAACAAATGACAAGTGTTGGCAAGGATGGGGAGAAAAAGGAACCCTCATGCACTGCTGGTGAGAATGCAGACTGGTGCAGCCACTGTGGACAACAGTATGAAGTTTTCTCAAAAAACTAAAAATGGAACTCCCTTTTGACCCAGCAATCCCACTCTTAGGTATATATCCTAAGAAACTAGAAATACCAATCAGAAAGGATTTATGCACCCCTATGTTCATAGCAGCACAATTTACAATAGCTACAATTTGGAAACAGCCTAGGTGCCCGTCAGCAGATGAGTGGATCAGAAAACTGTGGTACATCTACACAGTGGAATTCTATGCTGCCAAAAAAGAAGGAATTCTTACCATTTGCAGCAACCTGGAGGAAACTGAAGAGCCTTATGCTAATTGAAATAAGTCAGTCAATGAAGGAGAAACACCACATGATCTCGCTCATTTGTGGATAATAAAGAACATTATAAACTGATGAACAAAAAGATAGATATAGAGGCAGTAAACCATCAAATAGACTGTCAAATTACAGCTGGAAGGTTAGGGAGAGATGGGGTAGATAAGAGATCAACCAAAGGACTTGTATGCATGCATATAAGCATAACCAATGAACACAAGACACTGGAGAGTTAGGGTATTCCTGGGAGGAGGTGGTGCAATGGGAAGATATATACATGTAATACATTGATAAAAAAATTAAAAATAATATTTGAAACCACTCTCTGGGTTTGAATCTAAACTCTACTACTTGCTACTTTTGTCATTTTGAGTAATGTCCAGCATTTTCTCAAGCTTCATTTTTCCCATTTGTAAACTAGAGGAGGTATTGACATCTGATTCATAATATTGCAGATTAAATAAACATAAGCATTTAATATACATGAATATGTAAAGAACGTAGCAGATATAGGGTAAACCACTTCACATGTAAAGACTTCTAATAAGTTTTCAATAAATAACTATTATGTACGGACATAAGACATACTTGGAATTCTTTCAGTTGTAAAAGTTTTCTCCTAGATGATCTATAATAAATTATATTTTTATTGAATTTATTGATTGACATTACAGGTTTCAGGTGTACAATTGCATAATACATCACCTATATATTGTGTTTTGTGTTCACCACTCCCAGCCAAGTGTCTTTCCATCACCATTTAACCATCCATAATCTCTTTACCTCCACCAATCCCCCATTTCCTATGGTAATTACCATAGTATTGTCTGGTTCTATAATAATCTTTTTCTTTTATTTAATCCCTTCACCTTTTTAATCCCGCCCTACAACCCTTCCCCTTTGAAAGCTGTCAGTCTGTTTGTTATCTATGAGTCTGTTCCTATTTTGTTTGTTATTTTGTTCATTAGATTCAACATAAGAGTGGAAATGATATCGCACTTATCTTTCTCTGGCAGGCTTATTTCACTTAGCATAATACTCTCCAGGTCCAACCACATTCTGCTGCAAATGGTAAGAGTTCCTTCTTTTTTACTGCCTCATAGCATTCCATTGTGTAAATGTACCACAGCTTTTTTTACCCACTAATCCACTCATGGACACTTGTGCTGCTTGCAAATTTTCACTATTGTAAATAATATTGCAATGAACATAGGGGTAAACATATTCTTTCAAATTAGTATTTCGGGTTTCTTCAAATATATTCCCAGAAGTCGAATTTCTAGGTCATAAAGCAGTTTCATTTTTACTGCTTTCTACAGTGATTGCACCAATCTGCATTCCTACCAACACTGCATGAAGGTTCCATTTTCTCCAAATCTTTGCCAACACATGCTGTTTTTTTATTTATTGAAGACAGCCATTCTGACAGGTCTGAAGTGGCATCTCATTTTAGTTTTAATTTGCATTTTTTATTAGTAACAGTGAGAATCTTTTAATATGTCTGTTAGCCATCTGTATGTCCTCTTTTGGAAAATATCTATACTTTTCCCATTTTTTAACTGGTTTGATGTTTGGTTAGAGTTGTATAAGTTCTTTATAAATTTTGAATATTAACCTGTTATCAGATGTATTCTTAGCAGGTACATTCTCCATTCAGTGGATTGTCTTTTTATTTTGTTGATGGTTTCCTTTTCTGTGCAAAAACATTTTAGTGTGATGTCTTCTCACTTGTTAATTTTTTTTGCTTTTGCTTTTCTTTTCTGAGTAAATATATCAGAGAAAATATTGCTACAAATCTTGGAAATGTCCAAAAGTTTACTGTGTTTTCTTCTAGTACTTATATGCTTTGTAGTCTAACATGTAATTGTTTATTTTGAATTTATTCTTGTGTATGGTTTAAGGTGGTTTACTTTTATAAATCTTATTTATTTCTAAAAAAAAAAAAAGAGCCTATTGAACAAATAGCCATGTATATTTTTACTGAACATTGTGTTCTTTGTTGATTGATTCTGGAATGAAAAGATATTTTATGTTATAAATTATATTTTTTAAAAGAAAGAATTAGCAATATAGAGAAAATTTTAGAATGTTATGAATTTAAAAGCAATATATTTCTGAAGAGCCACTAAATTTCAAGATAATGAAGTGCTTATAAGAATTTCATTTTAAGCCATCTAATAAAGATATATAAGTATAATTCAAATCTACATACTAAACAAGTCTTTCAGTTGGCAACTGAAAGGTTTAAAGTACTGATATTGATAACTGGAAGGGTGGGCTGAGGGTTTTTCCTGGGGTCATGTCTTGCAACACCAAAGAATGAGCTCCACGGACCAGAAGATTTAAGCAAAAGTGTGGAATATTGATTGCAAGCAGATTCAGACTCCCCACACAGGGAGGGGGGGTGGCAATAATGGGCTGCCCATCAAAGCCTTGTATTCCAGAAGTATGTATTTGTGGCAAACCTGCTCTACGTGACATCACCTGATTGATTTCCCCAATTATTCTTGCCCAGCAATAGACTTGAACTTTGCCTGTTTTTAGGTGTTTTTATGTGTTCTTTCTCTGTTCCTATGCTGAACTGTCTTTTTTTCTATGAATCATTCCACTTTATTGTTGCAGGCCCTTCCTTGTTTTCCCATGCCTCCTGATTTGATTCCAGAAACATTTTATTATTTCTTCTTGGTTGATTCCTGTGATTAGGCTGGCTCAAACTGCCATATTTGCCTCTGCCTATGTTCCATCTGCCTTTGTTTCTCACTGTACCCTTGACCTGTTTGCCTATATTTCAAGTTAATTTGTCTAAATATGTGCCATGGCAAGATTAACCTTGAAAATATTATGCTAAGAGAAAGAAGCTATTCATAGAGACCAGAAATAAACATATGTTTATACGAACATTTAATATTTGTCAAGTGTGACAAGAACATATAATGGTTATAAAGACAATCTATTCAATAACTGGTGCTGGGAAAATTGGACATATACAAGCAAAAAATGAAACTAGACCCCCTTATTATACCATATACAAGAATAAACTCAAAATAAAGTAAAGATGTAAGTGCAAGTCTTGAAACCACAAATGCAAAAGAAGAAATCATAGACAGTAAAATCTTGGACATTTCTCACAGCAATTTCTTTTTCCTGATAGATTGCCTTGGACAAAGGAAACAAGAGAAAAAATAAATCGGACTATATCAAAGAAATGTTTTTGTATAGGAAATTACTAACAAAAATGAAAAGACAACCCACTGAGTGGGAGAACATATTGGCCAATAATACATCTGATAAGGGATTAATATATAACATTTATAAAGAACTCAGACAACTTAATACCAGAAAAGAAATATACCTGATTAAAAAGTGAGAAGAAAATCTGAATAGACACTTCTTCAAGAACACAAACAGGTGTCCATTAGACATGAAAATCTGATCAACATCACTAATTATCAGAGAAATGCAAATCACAACCATAATAAGATATCACTTCATTCCTGTCAGAATGATTATTATCAAAAAACTAGAGGCTCGTTGCAGGAAGATTCCTACAAGAATAGGGCTTCCTCGGGCCTATTCCTGCAAGATAGGGTTTCCTGAGGACTGAGCAAAGCAGAGAAGGGAGCAAAGCCCTCCAAAGCCCCAGGCCTGGACACTTCCAGAGGCTGGGGAGCAATGGGGCTGGATCTGCTGACTGAGTGGGCAGATCTTGCCTCCCTGCTTGGTCCCTAAAACCCCTGGCCAGGCTGACAGGCCCAAACACTCCAGCAGCAGCAAGGCTAGATCCACCTTGGGAATGGGTAGATCCTGCCTCTCCGCTCAGCTCCCAAAGCTCCTTGCGGGGCCCGCAGGCCCAAACACTCCAGCAGCAGCACTGAACACTCCAGAGGTAGCAGAGCAGCGAGGTTGGATCCACTATTGGAGTGGGCGGATCCTGCCTGGCCGCTTCGTTCATGCAACCCCTGGCTGGGCGGACAGGCCTAAATACTCCAGCAGCGGGGCTAAGGGGACTGGGCGCCCCCACCTTGTGGCTGTGGGCACTATCTTTTTGTGATGGAAAGTTAATTTTCATATTACTCTTTCATTAGATAGGATTACAAATAACAAATGTTGTCAAGAATATATCCATAGTTCATTCTTAAAAGGAAAGCAGATTGGTGCAACCAATATGGAAAATATTGTTGAGGTACCTCAAAAAATTTAGAAAGAAATTGTCTTTTGACCCAATAATTCCACTTCTGGTAATATATTTGAAGAAACCTGAAACACTGATTCAAAAGAATATATGCACCCTTATGTTTGTTGTAGTTTTTTTTTACCCTAGGCAAGATATATAAACCATCCAAGTGCCATCAATAGATGAGTGGATTAAATATCTACTATGAACATAGGGATGCATATAATTTACAATAGCTAAGATTTGGAAACAGCCTAAGTGCCCATCAGCAGATAAGTGGATTAAAAAAAAATGTGGTGCATCTACACAATGGAATACTATGCTGTTGTCAAAGAGAAAGAACTCTTATCATTTGCAACAGCATGGATACAGCTGGAGAGCATTATGCGAAGTGAAATAAGCCAGTCAGAGAAAGATAAATAGCACATGATCTCACTCATTTGTGGAATATAATGAACAACATAAACTGATGAACAAAAACAAATTCATTGAACAGAGAAGCATTGAACAAAATGTCAAACCTCAGAAGGACGGCAAGATAGTGTTGGGGGGAAGGGAGTTAAGAAATCAACCAAAGGACTTGTATGAAGCATGTAAGTCTAACCAATGGATACAGACACCGGGGGATGCCAGTGAGAGCATGTGCTGGGGAGTGGGAGGAGTTGGGGAGAGGTCATTAGGGGGAAAAGGAGACATATGTAATAATTTAAACAATAGATAATTAAAAATAAAAGCTATGGTACCTATACACAATTGAACATTACTCAGCCATAAAAAAACAAAAGACATCTTATCTTGTGCTACATCATGGATGGACCTAGAGAGTATTATGCTAGGTGAAATAAGGCAGACAGAGCAAGACAAATACCATATGATTTCACATATATTAAGAATGTAAGAACAAGATAAAATAGAAAGATTCATAGATTTAGAGAATGTGATAGTTGTCAGAAGGTTAGGTGTAAGAGGGGAGGGGATTAAGAAGTATAAATTGGTAGTTACAGTATAGTATCAGAGATTTAGATTACAGCATAGGGATTATAGTAACTAGATGCTCAATGCACAAATTCTTGCACCAGTGGGGTCCCTTGGCCTGGCCTGGCCTGCAGGATCAGGCCGAAATCATCTCTCTGGATTACAGGACAGGCTGAGGGATCCCACCAGTGCGCAATAGGGGCCAGGGAGGGATGGGGAGTTTGGCCAGCCAGGGAAGGACCACAGGAGGGCTCCAAGGCATGTCCAGCCCATTTCCCTCAATCTCGATCTGCTGGACTCCAGCAGCAAGCTAACCTACTGGTCAGAACATCTGCCCCCTGTTGATCAGTACACATCATAGCAACTGGTCGACTGGTCAACTGTCTGCCCCTTGGTGGTCAGTGCATGTCATCACAAGTGGTTAAGCAGCCTTAGTATATCATTAGCATATTACACTTTGATTGGTTGAATGGCTGACTGGTCAACCAGACATTTAGCATATTAGGCTTTTATTATATAGGATAATATTGTAATAACTATATATGAGACCAAGTTTGTACTTGACAACTTGGAGGGAACAACTATGATGTACACCTGAAACTAACATTGAATAATATTGAATGTAAACTGTAATTGAAAATATAAGAAGCCAGTCACAAAAGACCACACATTAACTGATTTTATTTTTTCTCAAATTTTTCAGAATAGGGAAGTCTATAGATACAGAATATGGATAAGTGGTTGCATAGAATGGGGGATGGTAAGGGAAGGAGAGAGGTAGGAGCCATAACTAAACGTATGAAATTGCTTTTAAAGAGGTTGAAAATGATGGCTACACATATCTGTGCACATATAATAAAAATCATTGAATTGCCCAATTTAAATGTTTGAATTGTGTGACATATGACATCCTATCTAATAAAGAGGAAATATGCTAATTGACCCTCAGGTTTTTGCAAAGATGGTGGCACCCACAGCCAATAAAAAAGGAATATGCCAATTGACTGCCCTGCCCTCAAAGATGGCAGTACCCAGTTCTCAGCCCCACCGAGGCAGCGGGTGTGCAGCAAAGTTGGGTCTGCCCCCAGGTGGGCCCAGCCACTCCACGCCTCTGCTTCTGGAGTCTGGAGTCCCCCAGTCCCCTCAGTCCTTCAGCCGCTCAGAGCTGGCCTGATGCACAAGCAAGCCTCGGATGGCGGTTCCCAAACTGATGCCTGAGGCACAGACAAGCCTCAGATGGCGGCTGCCCAGCCACCCAGAACCAGCCTGAGGTGCAAACAAGCCTCGGATGGCATCTTCCCAGCCACCCAGGGCTGCCCAAAGCTCAGGTAACCAGGGCCAGCTAAGGCTTATGCTACTGGCAGTGGCAACAACAGAGGTGTGATGCGGGCATCACCTTCTCTGGATTTCCATGTTGTTCCCTCCCCTGAGAGCTTCTGGACTGTGAGAGGGGCAGGCCAGGATGAGGAAGCCCCACCCGACACACACACCCCACCCACCGTCTAGTGCATGAATTTTCATGAAACGGGCCTGTAGTTATATATATATATATAAGCCTAAGCAACCGTTATGACCAAACAACCAAAACAACTGCTCACCTGGTTGCTATGATGCTCACTAATCACCAGGGGCAGACACTCAACTCAAGAGCTGCCCCCCAGTGGCCAGTGTGCTTCCACAGCTGTAGCACCGCTCAGCCAGAAGCAGGGCTCACAGCTGACAAGCATAGCTGAGGCACCAAGAGCCTCTCCCACCTCCATAGCAGTGCTACTGAGTGACAGTGGCAGCAGGCACAGCAGGGCTGGGGTGAGTGGGAGTGGCGCAGTCCTTGGCCTTGGCTCAGGCTCTTCCCCAGCCACCTTCCACTTATACTGCTACATAGCTTGTAAACCAGCAGTTACAATCTCTAGAGAATGGTTGAAGCATAGACCTTCAGAGTAACTAGAACAAGCCTGATATGGCTGCCTCACTCCTGGAACTCTGACTCAAGCATCGAGATCAAATCTCATCCCTTACTGATTTCTCTGGAACTACAGAGCAGGTAGCAATATAACAGTGGCCAAAAGATGGCAACTGACAATTGAGGTAAAAGTCAAAGACAGATGGATTTGAAGGGTGGGGCATGGGAAACAGAGCACCACACCCCCCAAGATCTTTAACTTTGTATTGTTCACCTCAGGGTGTCTCTTATCCAACTCTGAGTGGTGGAAAGCATCCAGCACAGGCCAAGTCATCCACCAGGGACATACTGGGAACAAGGCATGACCCTGGCCACAGAAGGAATATTTGGAAATATTTTTTCAGGAAGTTGCAAGGAGGAGGACAGACTCCACACATGACTTCTTGGCAGCTCATGAGGATGTGGAAACTCACCAGGCACGTGGGCATAGGCTCCTAATTTCCTTTCACTGTGCATTAATCTGTGCACCAGGCCACTAGTATATTAATAAAGCTGTTACCAAAAGAAAGTCTTAAACCAAGAATATATAGTAAGAAACACTATAATATGTAAGTGTTCACAATTATTTTAGTTCAATATTTTCCTTAAAAATGTATTCTTACTAATGAAGTGTTCCTCTGTGAAATTCATATTTAAAAGCAGTATTTTTAAGGAGACAATCTTCTCTTTCTTATTTCACTATATATTTCTGTATTTCTATCTACTATTCTAATATCTTACCAATTTTAATTACAAGATTATTATAAAATTCTTAAATATTTATTGTTAAATACAACATTAATATATGCTTATTAAAAAAAAATCTAGGAGAGAAAAATGCATCCAGTTTAAAGGATGATTTAAAATAGTATAGTTTTCAAATGAAAATAGGCAAAGTCTACAAATCACAATAATGTTAAATATAAAACTAATTCATATTATGTTTATATGTAAACCTCAATTATGTTGGCTAATTATATATAGACTAGAGGCCCAGTGCATGAAATTCATGCATGGGTAGGATCCCTAGGCTTGGCTGGTCATCAGGGCCAATCGGGGCCTTCCAGCTGTCAGCCAGGGCCTCCCTTCCCCGGCTGCCAGCTGCTGGCCAGGACCTCCCTTTATTCTGTGCCACCCCCTGGTGGTCAGTGCACATCATAGCGAGCAATTGAACTCCCAGTCGGTGGAAAATTCAAGTGGACACTTTGCATATTAGGCTTTTATATAGATAGATTTGTTTCCTAGGAGAGGAAACCCCTATGATAGCTAACAAAGTATAATATTTCTACAATAATAATCATGATGATGATGTTGAAAATTACAAGTGTCTGCTTTGTGACAGCCAGAGTTGTTGTAAACATTGTATGAAAGCAACTCACTTTAGTGGATAGTATTAATGAACACTAGGCACTTGGTTTCTTTTCCCTAATCCACCCGACCCTGGTGACACTAATGGGAGTTAGGCCATGTCTATAAAGAAATAATTTATTTTAATGATGATGGATAAAGGTTCTGAACGATGAGCTACCCTCATTAGTGAATGATAACGGTAACCCAACAAAAAAGGTACCTTTATTTACCTATTATCTTTTACCATCTTAGTGTGCAATGATAGTTTTGTTTCCCACTTTACTTAAATGAAGAAATTGAAAGACAAGCTAGGCAGCTATCTTAGTCTTATCTTCTCCCCTCACCTCTCACCCCACCCCAACCTCTCATATGATAATTAACATAAGACAAATGGGTTTTTCAGATTTAAGTCTTTCTTTCCTGTGTTTTAAAAAAAGATGGTCGCTTTTTCTCTTCCCTTCAGAATGTCGCAATTTTAGTAAACGCATTCCCCAAGCCTCCTTCTCTCAGTTCAAATCTTATACTGGAGCAGAATTAAAGCTGCCTTAGGCCATGCCACATGACCAGTAAGAGGTACTGGCTTTAGAAAGGGGAGCCCTTAAATCAGCTGCCAAGAGTGCGAGGGCCAGTCCTGCTGCTTTCCCCTCGCTGGGAGCACCCACCACCCCACTCCTTGGAAAGCTACATTTCCAAAACTACACATGCCCATTCCACCACAACAAAGCTTTCTCAGAGCACACCCTCTTCCCCAGTCCCTAAAAAAACAGCACTACCAGACTGGTGGCTCCTCCCTGAACATGCCTCCTGCCACCCTACACAGGATGCCTCAGACCCCTTGATCTCCTCTGGTTCGGCCTGGGAGAGTCCAGACTGCTAGTAAGCTAAACCTCGCCCACTCACCACCCATGTCCTGTAACACCACAGCTAAGCCGGCCTTTGAAGAGATTGCAAGTTTCAATGCTCCCTGCAAGAGTCGGTATTCCCTGCATCTAGATAGCTGGGAATGAAAGGCCACCCCCAACTCTCTGGCAACGCTGTCCCCCTGAATTAGACATATACACCTTGGGATTTCTGTTTACTGGAGAGGGAGAAATGGAGGATGGGAAGAGGGACCATGAGGGAGTAAGGTGTAGCGATTCGTGGAAGAAACTGGTTAGGGCCGATTAAATTCACCTTTCTGAGACAGAGACAGGTTTAGGTGTGGAGGGCCTGAGTGTTGCTTTGTTGTCAGCATTCCAGTCACTGGCGTGCATGCTGCACACAAACATACTCCCTGAAATCATCATAATTGGCCAAGAGACCCTAACAGCCCTCTAACGCCCCCAACCCCTTGGCAGAAGAAGAAACTTGTACACAGGCACTCCAATGCCAGGTGCTGCAGTTTGCCTCTGAGGATCATTTTGAAAGCCAGAATAATGATCATTAAATAAAATAATTAATAGTATTTTGTTTTCTTCCAAGTTTTTACAAAAATAAAATTTAGGTTTTCAACCGATCCACTAGCATTTATAGTCACTTTGCCTAAGAGTGGTGTGTGTGTTGGGGTTGGGGGGTAAATTGGTGCTCAAGGTGGGGAGCCAGAGGAAGGTACAAAGGCATGCTGCTGGGAGAGGGCAGTCTGGGGACCCGAGTCCCTGACACCATTTGTGGGGCTGTGGCATCCACCTGCCCGCCTAACCTGTAGATGCAGTTTCCAAGGCAATGGGCTGTGGCCTGGCAAGGTTCAAGCCCCGTTCTCAGGGCGCCTCTCTCCCTGCCCCCTCGCCCAGCCCCCGTATGAACTCCCATATCTATGGCACCAACCTTGCCCCTTTCAGTATCACCACTTCTTCCTCCCCTTCCTCCTGATCCCCAACCCACTAGAACTTGGGGCCAGCCCCCAGCAACAGCAGTGTTCTTGGGTAGTGTGGCCATGCTGGCAGTACCCGGGCACAGTGATGGTGGCTGAGGGGATGGAGGTGCAATGGCTAGATCAGCTGGTGCTCCCTGCTGCTGCCCTCCCCTGGGCTTGGGGCTTGGGAGGCTGTGGTGTATGCAACCCTGGCACCACCGCCTCCACAGTTGCAACTCCTGCCAAGCTGCTGCTCCCCATGCTCCCCACTTCAGCTCCCCCTCCTATTGGAGGCCCACGGGAGGCCGGGCTGGCTGGGGTGGTCAGCAGGGAGAGAGTGATCAGGGAGATCAAACAAGTTGGCTGCAGCAATGTGTGTCAGAGCCACCAGTCATCCCAGTCATTCTGGTTGTTCTGCCCTAATAGACACTGGACATTTATACATACATATATATATATATATATATATATATATATATATATATATATATAATATTTTTTATTGATTTTTAGAGAGAGAGGCAGGGAGAGGGAGAGAAAGAAACATCAATCTGAGAGGGAGACCCATCAGCTGCTGCCTACATGCCCCCTTCTGGAGATCAAACCCGCAACCCTGGCATGTGCCCAGAGCAGGAGTCAAAGTAGTGACCTCAAAATTGGTTCTTGAGTCAATACACAACCACTGAAAATCTAAGTAGCCAAACTATAGTTCATGGGATGATGCCCAAACAACTGAGCCACATCAGCTAGAGCAATATGTATTTTTAACTTAAGTAAAATAAAACTAGAATTTAGTTTATTTGCTTCCCCATATCACAACACAAAACTATTTTAACAACAGTAAATAGGAAAGCTTCAAAAAAGTTGAAAACCAATACAAAGAATACAAAATATAGACAAATTATTAAATTACTAGTTTCAGTGTATTGTGGGGGAGTGTCCCCAGCCCGATCTGCACCCTCTCTAATCTAGAACCCCTCAGGGGATGTCCAACTGTTGGTTTAGGCCCAATCCCATAGGACATGCCTTTCACAATCTGGGACCTCTGGCTCCTAACTGCTCACCTGCCTGCCTGCCTGCCTCCCTGCCTGCATGATCGCCTCTAACCATTATGCCCTCCTGCCTGATCACACTTAACTGTCCTCCCCTGCTGGCCTGATCCCCCTAAGTGCTCTCCTATGCCGGTCTGTCCCCCTAACTGCCAGCCTGATCCCCCTAACTGCTCTCCCCTGCCAGCCTGATCACCCTAACTGCTGGCCTGATCCCCCTAACTGCCCTTTCCTTCTGGCCTCTCCCCCTAAATGCTCTCCTCTGCTAGCCTGATGCCCTAGCTGATCTCCCCTGCCAGTCTGATCACCCCAACTGCCTCTGCTTCAGACCCCCCACCATGGTTTTGTCCAGAAGGACATCCACACAGTCGTCCAGAAGATGTCTCTTCTAATTAGCATATTACCCTTTATTAGTATAGATTTATCAATAAAGTGACTAAAATTATAGGAGGGAAGGAGGGAATTGAGATTTCTTCAAAATTCATCAGCATTAAGAGAGTACAAATATTATAAAAGCAGTATTCCAGGTGATCAATTTGGCGTCCAAGTTTTGCTGAATGGTGTCAATGCAGTTTCCCCAAACTTCCTGGAAATTTTATAAGCAACTCACTGGAGATACTATATATATATATATCTCCTATCTAATAGAAGAGTAATATGCAAATTAACGATCACTCCAACACACAAGATGGCCTCCCCATGTGGTCAAAGATAGCTGCCCCATGTGGACACAAGATGGCCAGCAGGGAAGAGCAGTTAAGGGTGACCAGGCCAGCAGAGCAGGGCAGTTGAGGGGAACCAGTCTGCAGGAAAGGACAGTTGTGAGGGGTCCAGGCCTGCAGGGAGGGCAGTTGAGTGGGGACCAGGATTGCAGGGGAGGGCAGTTGAGGGGGGATCAGGACTGCAAGGGAGGGCAGTTAGGGGCAATCAGGCCAACAGGGGAGCAGTTAGGCATCAATCAGGCTGACAGGGAAGTGGTTAGGGGGTAATCAGGCAGGTAGGCAGGCAAGTGATTGGGCATCAGCAGTCCAGGATTGTGAGAGGGATATCCGACTGTTGTTTAGAATTGGGCCTAAACAGGCAGTCAGACATCCCTTGAGAGGTCCCAGATCAGAGATAGTGCAAGCTGGGTTGATGGACACAGGCCCCTTCCCCTCATGCATGAATTTCATGCATTGGACTTCTAAAAAAATATACATATATATATATATAAATATATATATATATATTTATATATCTCCTATCTAATAAAAGAGTAATATGCAAATTGACTGTGCCTCCACTACATGCACAAGCCATGTCCACCATCCAATCAGACTTGAGTATGCAAATTAACCCAACCAAGATGGCTGTGGCCATGGGGAGAGCAAGGGGCTTAAGTTTCCCTGGTACTGGAGGAAGCCAAGCGTTCCACCTGCCCTGGTGAACCTAGGCCTCCACTCAAGGCTTCAATTATAGAAGATAAATAAACCCCAACAAAAGCTGCAGCAACCACAGAAGCTGGAGAGAGCAGGAGGTTTGAGTTGCCCCTGGCTATGGAGTAAGCCAAGCTTTCCACAGTCCTGGCCTGCTTGGCTTCTACTACAAAGTTTCAATTATAGAAGATAAATAAATCCCAGATATCAGGGCCTTCACTTGGGTCACTGGGGGGTGTGGCCAGCCTGCAAACCACCACAGACACCTTGCCCAGGCAGCCCCACACCGCAAGGGAACCCCCACCCTGATCCAGGACACCCTTCAGGGCAAACCAGCTGGCCCCCACCCATGCACCAGGCCACTATCCTATCTAATCCTATTTAATAAAAAAATAATATGCAAATTGAGCATCATTCCAACACACAAGGTGGCTAGCCCATGTGGTCAAAGATTACTGACTGCCCCCATGTGGACACAGGATGGCCACCACAAGATGGCCATCAGGGGAGGGTAGTTGGGAGAAACTAGACCTGCAAAATACAGAGACAGTAAAGCTTCAAACAGACTGTGAAATTACAGCAGGAAGATTAAAGTTAGGTGAGGTAGATAAAAGATAAATCAAATGACTTGTATGCAGCATATAAGCATAACCAATGAACATAGACACTGGGGGGTTGGGGTATGCCTGGGAGGGAGGGGGGCAATGGGGAGATATGTATAAAAAATAATAAAATTTTAAAAAAAGAAACTAGGCCTGCAATGGAGGGCAGTTGGGGGCAATCAAACCTGCAGGGGAGGGCAGTTAGGGGCAAACAGGCTGGCAGGGGAGCAGTTAGGCATCAATCAGGCTGGCAGGGGAGTGGTTAGGGGGGTGATCAGGCTGGCAGGCAGAAGTGGTTATGGGCAATCCAAAAGGCAGGCAGGTGAGCAGTTGGGAGCCAGCAGTCCTGGATTCTGAGAGGGTTGTCCAACTGCCCATTTAAGCCAGATCCTACCTGGATTGAGACTAAATGGACAGTCAGACATCCCTCAAGGGATCCCAGATTAGAGGGTGCAGGCTAAGCTGAGGGACAACCCCTACCCCATGCACAAATTTTGTTCTCTTAAAAATTTACAGTTAAGGAGATAAGAAAAAGATGAAATTTAAAGAAAAAACAAATATGAAAATGATGATCCTTTTTAACCCTACTTTGGGCAGAATTTTATTTTTGTTATGTAGAGACAACCTGAAATTTTTTTAAGCAAGGATTCTTTTACTTAGCTCCAGTGTATAAAAATTCCCACATGAAAACTTGTTGGAGCTTATTAAGTGAATAATTTAATGGGTTGGGTTAGTAAGCAAAATGTAATTAATATTACTTAAGGAGAATGGCATATTTCCTGAACTGGGAGGGAAAAAGACAAAAGAAAAATATATGTCTTATATTTTTCTCAGTTTTCTTTATAAAAATTCAAAATCAGTTCTTTCCTATAGACATTTTACTCATTAGTTTTCATTTTATTCATTTACTAGTAAGGTCCCTAGGATTGGCCAGCGATCAGGCCCTATCTGTGGGGCAACCAGTGGGTGGGACAATCAGGAGGCCCCACTGGCAGTGGCTTTGGCTGGCCTGGGGCCTACAGGCCAGGGGCAGCTCCTGCGGTAAGCATCTTCCCCTTGGTGGTCAGTGCACATTACAGCAACCAGTCGTTCCACGGGTCATTCTGCCATTTGGTTGATTTGCATGTTAGGCTTTTATTATATAGGATTCATTGTCTGAATATGACTCAGAGTGAGTAATAAGTATAAAATCAATTAGGTATTTACTGTACCTCAGAAAAATCTTATTATGGGTCATTAGGCAGTGTCTAATGGTGCTGACTATTCACAGACTTAGGGAGCACAACCTCTGTGAGAGGCTTTATTGGGGGGGAAGAGGAGGAATAGCTCAGGAAAAATTTGTGTCCTTCTTGCTGAGCTGTTTCAGGTTGGATATCCCTACAAGTATTTGGGTATTGGTGTACCTTTAAGCACAAGGAAATATCCTGCTGTTTTCCTTGACCCTCTGATAAAATAGTCAGGATCTATTTGTAAGAGTCCAGTAATTGAAAGTATCTCAGGGTTGCCATGAAATAGGGCAAGTACAATATGCTCCTGAATACTGACTCTCTTTTCAGAACCAGTTCTTTTGTATTTTCTTTTCTTCTTTATTTCATTTTTTATGGCATAATTTTCTCCTCTCTCCTACATTGTTCTTTGCCTTTCTGTTAGTAAAATGATAAGTACCATCATTACTTCTTCTCTAATTTGAGGCCTATTTGGAGTTATTTGTTTCCAATACCCAAGTCATCCCTAAACTCTGGATGTGTATTTCTTCTTTTAATTTCAGAACAAACTATTACTTATAAAATGTAAAGTGGAAGGGTACAAAAATAGAGTAACAGGAAAAGGATGAGACAATTCTCATTTCATATATATTTTCTCTATGATGAGTTTTCTAATAGAGAAGATCTGATCACACTCTTTGATCTCTAGCTGACCATGTATCTCAACTAACCCAGAACATTCTTGGTATATGCCAGTTGTGATGGCTTAGTTATTAAGAACATCTCTTTTCACTCTCAAAAGTATTCTGAATTAGATGATAAAAGGTGAAGCTATCCTAACAATTGCTCTTATTTAACTACTCAATAAATAGAGAAATTAGTTCTAATTTTGTTTAGAGATTTTAAAATGCCCCTTTTTAGTTTTGTTATTAAATAGTATTTTTTCCTGGCTGGCATGATTCAGTGGTTGAGCATCTATCTATGAACCAGGAATCCACAGTTTGATTCCTGGACAGAGTACCTGTACAGGTTGCAGGTTCAACCCCTAGTAGGGGTGTACAGGAGGCAGGCGATCAATGATTCTCTCTCATCATTGATGTTTCTATCACTTTCTCCCTCTCTCTTCATCTCTGAAATCAGTAAAAAATATATTTTCAAAGAATTATTATTTTTATGTTAATAGAAATGATTTGTAACTGTTCAGGTATTTCCCATAACTCTCAATTGTATTTGATAAGTAGTCAAATATATAGGTTTTGTGTCAAGTAAAACAAAGTTGAATCCCTTATGCCACTCAATAGCTACATGGCCTTGGACAAATCATTTAACTTCTCCGAACCTGCTTCCTCTTCTGTAATATGAGCATAATAATAATTTCTGCTCTGAATTGTCATGAGTATTAAATAATATATTACTATAGCTATGTACTTGTGTTAATCTACATATCCATCCATCCTGACACTTTATTCCTTTATACATTATATAAAACACTATCTTATATTTCAACTCAACATGGGTTAAAATAATAAAAATGAATTATGTTTCTTAGACAAAGCTCTATATTTAAAAACTGCAAAATTAATTAACTCATTTCCTAATTTAAATTTATCCTAGAGCTGGTTCCTCCAGATTTAAACTTGGCTGCAATAATACAAGACATCACATCCACACTCCTCAACATCCAGAGGCAGATAAAGCACTGCCTCTATCTTGTGACTCTCTTTTATGTCCTTGTGAGGAAACTTCACTTGGAATCCCTCATCATACCTTCTCTTTCTCCTTCTTGGCCTGAATTATATCACATGTCAATGCACAAGTCTACTGTTGAAAGTGGAATGAAAGTTTTTAGTGAGTAGGCAAACATGGCTCTCCCTGGCTAGAGAAAATTGAGTGTCTATTTAAATCAGGGATCTATGTGCTAGCAGGAGGATGTTCATGTGATCTGAGTAGATGTAGCATAGGCATCTGGATATCTAAATTCCAGCCTACGATGTGACATCAGATTTCTTCATGAATTTGAGAAAGTCACTTTCTCTTTCAGGCTTCCATTTATCTGTATATTAAATATGGTGTTGGCAAAAGCCTCCTCGCTCTTTGGTTTCATCTACTCAAAAGCACCTTAGTACTAAATTCACATTAGCACCTTTCCTATTTCACCTCAAATTCACCACACAATTTTTAAATATTGATGAACTGATAAGGGCACTAGAATAAGAGTTGGAAGATCTGGGTTCAAACCAGATTCACCACTTAATATCCATTATCTCCTATAGGTAAACTTTACTTTTCAAAGTATAAGGTCAAAGAATTATAGATACCTGAGCCCAAGAAACCCTTTTTGTTAACCAAACCTCTCAACTTATAAACAAAAACAAAAAAACTGTTACCCAGATTTTTTTTTAAAGACATTTATCAATTAGAAAAAAAGTAAAAAAAAATACTGAAAACAAGTGAAAATTGAGGTCAGGATCTAAATCCTTAATTAGATAAGTCTTTCTAATATGCTACATTGATTTGCCAGTGGTCAAAGTACTTGTGAAAAACTGGGACCCAATTGAGCACATTTATTAAAGACCATTTAAATCAAATTTATTCTTAAGCCTTTTGTACATTACAGTCCCCCTCTGAATAAAAGGGTGTTTTAATCTCTGTATTTTCAGGTCCATCCATAATTCCTAACATGAAGTAGATTCTCATTAAGTATTTGGTTTATTAAAATATTTTGTCTTTTTCAGTTAAAAATTTTAAATTAAGTATCAAGATATCATAATTAACTACACCTAGCATTAGAAATATTTGTTTTATATATCCCAAAAATCAAGATGTTGATTTGATAGTCATATATGATGATGTAATTTTGTTACTATGAATGGGATTGTGTATTCTTGGTCCTTTCTGGTTTATAGCAGCACCAACACCGCTTAATGATGCTCTCTTTGTACAGAGCAGTTTCATGCCAAACATTTTAGTACATTTTTTTTATTTCTTTTACTTATATACACAAAAGTAAAAAGATAAATATTGAACACATACATTCCCATGATCCTAAAAACAAGCTTTCTTTGAATTATGTCACCATCATGGTTTTAGTATTTTATTAGCATTATACTGAGAGAAAAAGTAACTTTAGTTATCCCACATTCTGTTATATAGTGCTTCAAGAGCGTCACAGTAAGCTAGAAACTACACAGAACAACTCTGACCTCAAAACACCTGCCTTCAGGGGGAATCCAAGATGGCGGCATAGGTAAACACCTACACTGCTGCCTCGCACAACAATTTCAAAACTACAACTAAAGGACAGAACGGACATCATCCAGAACCACAGGAAAGCTGGCTGAGTGGAAGTTCTACAACTAGAAGGAAAGAGAGGGGCTCAGGGAGACCCAGAGGAGCTGCAAAAAGCTGAGGTACGGAGACGCATGCGTGGTGCCGGAGTACCTGGCTGGCTTTCTCTGGCGGGAGGGAAACGAAGACTCTCAAAGGCATTGAACCCCTTATCCTATGACACTAAACCCCAGATCCAGCCGAAACTCATACAGGGGGAGTTTGGACTGTGAAAAGGGAGAGGTGCACGGAAACTTAGGGGAGTCGCAAAAGATCAAAGGCCTGGTGCCGCGCACGGCACTGCGCGCAGGACAGACTGCTGATTGTGCCCCTGGCTTTCGCGAATGGGTGGGGGATAGACCCTCCCAACTGTGCCACTTCTGACTCCACTAAGCCCCTGTTTCGGACGAAACCCTAGAGACCTAGACTCCTGAGGTCCTGCTGCGCAGGGGAGCTGGAAAGGCAGTGGTTAGAGGCACAAGGAAGGCTCCAGCCATTACCCAGTCATGTGAGACTCAGAGGCCGTGGAGGGCGGGGTCGACTGGAAGGCAAGGCAGTCCCTTAAGCCCTGAGACTCCACCCATCCAAAGCTCAATAGAGGCTTCTTTGGTTTTGTGTCTGGTATCATAAGGCTGAATTCAACACAGAAGTTTCCCCGGCATAGTGAAAATGCTGAGACAAGGGAAGGGATCACAAACAAAAGAAATGGAGGAAAAAAAACAACTGGATATAGAATTCAAAACCACGCTTATAAGGTTTTTCAAGAATATGCTAGAAAAGATGTATAAATTTAGTGAGACTCAAGAGGAGATGAAAAAGGTCCAACTAAAGATGATAAAGGACCAAATAGAAATTAAACATACACTGACTGAAATAAAAAATATTATACAAAGTCCTAACAGCAGACTAGAGAAAGGCAAGGATCAAGTCAAAAATTTGAAATATAAAGAAGCAGAAAACATTCAACTGGAAAAGCAAGAAGAGAAAAGAATCCAAAAATGTGAACATAATGTAAGGAGCCTCTGGGACAGCTTCAAGCGTACCAACATCAGAATTGTGGGGTGCCAGAAGAAGAGAGAGAGCAAGATACTGAAAACCTATTTAAAGAAATAATGACTGAAAACTTCCCACATCTGGTAAAAGAAATGGACTTACAAGTCCAGGAAGCACACAAAACCCCAAATAAAAGGAATCCAAAGAGGACCACACCAAGACACATCATAATTAAAATACCAAGAGCAAAAGACAAAGAGAGAATATTAAAAGAAGCAAGAGAAAAACAGTTCATTACCTACAAGGGACCACCCATATGACTGTCAGCTGATTTCTCAACAGAAAGAATGCAGGCCAGATGGGAGTGGCAAAAAATATTCAACGTGATGAACAGCAAGAACCTGCATCCAAGAATAATCTATCCAGCAAAGCTATCATTCAGAATTGAAGGGCAGATAAAGACCTTCACAGAGAAGAAAAAGCTAAAGGAGTTCATCAACTCCAAACCAGTATTATATGAAATGCTGAAAGGTACTCTTTTAGAAGAGGAAGAAGAAAAAGATAAAAGCCAAAAAATTATGAACAACAAATACATATCTGTCAACAAGTGAATCTAAAAATTAAGTGAATTAAAAATTTGATCAACAGAATAAACTGATGAATATAATAGAATCAGGAGCACAGAAAGGGAGTAGACTGATAATTCTCAGGAGGACAAAAATCATAAAGCATCAAACACTGTGAAATTACAGCAGAAAGATTAAAGTTAGGTGAGGTAGATAAGTGATCAATCAAAGGACTTGTATGCATGCATATAAGCATAACCAATGATCACAGACACTGGGGGGTTGGGGTATGCCTGGGAAGGAGCGGGGGCAATGGGGAGATATGTATAAAAAATTAATAAAAATTAATTTAAAAATAAAAAAAAACACCTGCCTTCAGATTCTTCAATGGCTGTGGGGTGGAAGAACCTCAATTTCTTCATCTATACAAATGAAGCCAATAACCAGTCTTATGCAAAGACAAAAACATAGTGTTATTTGACTATTTCATAAAACACTCACATTAAGTCTTAGAAACATAACATAGTGCATATTATCCAGCCCTTTTAAAGCATTTACCCAATGTTTGAGGAATAAATTACTGGCATTTAGTACATGTTCTACTTATCTTCCTCACTTTCTTAAAAATCTTAAAGTGGATAGCAATTTGGCAAAAACAGAAGCTGCCAGATAAAGTATCATATTTTTCTACTTGTGTATTTATTTATTTGTTTGTTTTTTACAGGATTGTAGATGTATCCCATTCTCCACACCTTACCCCCCTCCATCCAGTCCCTGCCACACTCCAGGTTTTCCCCACACTATTGTTTGTATCCATGGGTTATGTATAGATGCATATATGTTCTTTCGTTAATCTCTTCCCACCCCTTCCACTCCCTGCCCTCTCAAATCTGTCATGCATCCATACCTCTGGACCTATTTTGGTTATCTTCACAAGATTCCACATACAAGTGAGATCCATATGATATTTGTCTTTCTCTACTGGCTTATTTTGATTAGCATAATAATCTACAGGTTTATTCATGCTATTGTAAAGGATAAGAGCTCATTTGTGTTTTTGTTTTTTGTTTTTAATTGTTTTATTAATGTATTACATATGTATATATCTTCCCATTGCCCCCCCACCCTCATGCATGTCCTAACCACCCAGTGTCTTGTGTCTTTTAATTATGCTTATATGCATGCGTACAAGTCCTTCCGTTGATCTCTTATCTACCCCACCTCTCCCTAACCTTCCCACTGTAATTTGACAGTGTGTTTGATGCTTTACTGTATCTATCTTTTTGTTCATCTATTTATAACATTATTTATTATCCATAAATGAGTGAGATCATGTGGTACTTTTCTTTCATTGACTGCCTTATTTCACTTAGCATAAGGCTCTCTAGTTCCATTCATGCTGCTGTAAATAGTAAGAATTCCTTCTTTTTAATGACAGCATAGTATACCATTGTGTAAATGTACCACAGTTTTCTGATCCACTCATCTACTGATGGGCACCTAGGCTATTTCCAAATCTTAGCTATTGTAAATTGTGCTGCTATGAACATAGGGGTGCATATATCCTTTCTGATTGCTGTTTCTAGTTTCTTAGGATATATTCCTAGGAGTGGGATTACTGGGTCAAATGGGAGTTCCATTTTAGTTTTTTGAGGAAAGTGCATACTGTTCATAGTGGCTGCACTAGTCTGCACTCTCACCAGCAGTTCATGAGGGTTCCTTTTTCTCCACATCCTCGCCAACACTTGTCGTTTGTTGATTTGTTGATGATTGCCATTCTGACAGGTGTGAAATGGTATGGCATTGTCATTTTGATTTGCATATCTTGGATAATTAGTGACTTTGAGCATGTTTTCATGTGACTCTTGGCCTTCCTTCTGTCTTCTTTTGAAAAGATTCTATTTAGGTCCGTTTTCTATTTTTTTATTGGATCATTTATTTTCCTTTTATTAAGTTGTATAAGTTGCCTGTAGATGTTGGACATTAAACCTTCACCAGTGATAATTTGCAAATATCTTCTCCCATACAGTGGGCTTTCTTGTTCTTTTGTTGGTGGTTTCTCTTGCTGTGAAAAAGCTTTTTATTTTGATGTAGTCCCATTTGTTTATTTTCTTTTTAGCTCCCATTGCCCTAGGAGCAGTATCAGTGAAGAAGTTCTTTCGGTATATATCTGAGATTTTGCTGCCTGTGAATTCCTCTAGTATTTTTATGGTCTCCCTTCTTATGTTTAAGTCCTGTATCCATTTTGAGTTTATTTTTGTGTATGGTGTAAGTTAGTGGTCTAGTTTTATTTTTTATTTTTTTGCATGTATCTGTCTAATTTTCCCAACACCATTTATTAAACAGACTGTCTTGACTCCCTTGTATGTTCATACCTCCTATGTCTAGTATTAATTGAGCATAGTGGTTTGGGTCAATATCTGGATTCTCTATTCTTTTCCATTGGTTCATATGTCTGTCTTATGCTAGTACCAGGCTGTTTTGAAAACAATGGCTTTGCAATACAACTTGAAATATGGTATTGAGATCCCATATACTTATTCTTTCTCAGGATTGTTTTAGCTATTCAAGGTCTTTTTATGTTCCAGATGAATCTTTGGAGAGCTCTTTCTATGTCTGTGAAATATGCTGTTGGTATTTTAATGAGGAATGTATTGAATCTATAGATTGCTTTGGGGAGTATGGACATTTTAATGATGTTGATTCTTCCAATCCATGTGCATGGTATGCTCTTCCATCTGTTTACCTTTTCTTCTCTCTCTTTTTTCAGTGTCCTGCAATTTTCCACATATAAGTCTTTTACCTTCTTAGTTAAGTTTATTCCTAGGTTTCTTTATTTTTTTGGTGCGATGATAAATGGGATTGCTCTTTTAATCTCTCTGTAATTTCACTATTAGTGTATAGAAATGACATATATTTCTTGGCATTAATTTTGTATCCTGCTAAACTGCAAAATTCATTTATTAAGTCTATTGGTTTTTTGGTGGACTCTTTTGAGTTTTTTTGTACAGTATCATGTCATCTGCAGTAAGGACAGCTTTACTTCTTCTTTTCTAATTTGGATGCCCTTTATTTCTTCTTCTTGTCTAATTGCAATGGCTAATACTTCCAGTATTATGTAACAGGAGTGGTGAGAGTAGGCATCTCTGTCTTGTTCCTGTTCTTAGGGGAAATGGTTTTAGTTTTTGCCCCTTGAGTATGATGTTAGCTGTGGGTTTATCATATGTGGCTTTTATCATATTGAAATATGATCCTTCTATTCCTCCCTTGTTGAGAGTCTTTATCAAGAAAGGTTGTTGGATTTTGTCAAATGCTTTTTCTGCATCAATCATTTGTTTTTTACAGCCTATAGTATTCTATTGTGTAAATGTAGCACAGCTTTTCTATCCATTCATCTACTGATGGGAACTTGCACTGTTTCCAGATTTTAGCTATTGCAGGTAAAGCTGCTATGAACATAGGATATACATATTTTTTCAGATTGTTGTTTTGGGATTCTTAGAAGTGGATCACTGGGTCCAACAGCAGTTCCATTTTAATTTTTTGAGGAAACTTCATACTGTTTTCTACAGTGGCTGTGTTATCTGATAATTGCATGGGTGGAATTTCTCTGTTGCTAGTGAGAATGGGTTACTTATAATACCTTGAGAAAAATAATTTTCTAAGACTCACATAGGAAAATAAGTGATTTTTATTTGAGTGAAGTGATATTTCTTGGTTTCAAAATCCCCATTTACTTTAAACCAATTCTGGAAAAATGTGCAGCTGGAGCTTCAACAGTACTGGAAGCAAAGCCAGTGTCCAAAGTTTCTGTTCCATAGTGAACTTAAGTTTGGCAAAGCATCAGGCTAGTTGTAATCCATTAGTCCATTGTGTGTGGGGTTCACATGGCTGTGGGCCATGTGGGCGAGTACAGAAATGTGAGAGCACACCCCCTGCAACACATTCTTTCTTTTTCCTATCCCTTTCCCTAGATCTGCAAGGAACGGACTGGAGAGTGTTAACCTACTGCTTCTTGGCACAAATGGCATGCCTATACTCTCTGGCCTTCCCTTTACTCCTTCCTGTTAATTAATAATCAGGTTATTAAAACAGTATCAGCTGCACCAGTGTGCATCCCCACAAGCAGTGTACTAGGATTTCATTTTCTCCACATTCTTACCACCACTTGTTTAGTGATGGTAACCATTCTGGCAGGTGAAAAGTGTACCTCATTGTAGTTTTAATTTTCTTCTCTCTAATTGAGCACTAAGTATTTTTTATAGTCTGCCCTCTGGGAAGTGTCTATTCATTTTACCCATTTTTTAATTGGATTGTTTATCTTCCTGGTGTTAAGTTGTATGAGTTTTTCATATATTTTGGAAAGTAGCCCCTGATCAGAAGTATCATTGGAGAATATGTTCTCTTATACAGTGGGTTCCTTTTCATTTTGTTGATAGTATCTTTTGCTGTGTAGAAGCTTTTTAGTTTGATATAGTCCCATTTGTTTACATTTTCCTTTGTTTCCCATATTTTTCTTTTATCTTCCTGTAGTCAAGCAGATGAGTGATATTTCCCCTTTCAGAGATATGATTTAAGAATTAAAAAAAATGAAACATATTCTTTTAAGCTTCAGTTTATAACAGCTGGGCTGCATGTTTATGAGACTGCTGCTATTCTGTAGGTCACTTGAGGGAAGAAATGAATTTTACATCTGTTACTGAATGTGGTAATATTATGCTGAGGAGTTACATCTGCACTGGAAGACATTTAGGTCCTCTGGCTCTCAATGAAAACATCTTTTCCTCTGCATGCTCAGTTTTGAGCTCAGGAGACTCCCAGTTGAAATGTTGGTTATTGCACATGTGAGAGTGAAACAACCAAATAGAAGAAGCATATGTCAGAAACTTAAGACCTCAATTCTCCATACAGATTCTTATTGCATGATTAAAAAAAAGAAGAAGAAGAAGAAGGATGGCTGAATGTAGTAGGTGTGGTAGGAGCTCCTTCACCAGCTGGGTAGTACCAGGCACAGAAGAGCATAGATACTGGTTCAAGAAAAACAGGCAACACAGACACTCACCAACCCCCTCAACCCCCATCCCCCCAAACCCAGGTAATTTTCCCAAAGCCTGTGTGTTGTTTTGTTAATGGAGATTTTGAATGTAATCAGAGTGATTGAAAGTCTAATCTGCCTTTCAAGAGGGAGTATACTGCACATAATGAAAGAGAAGTGAAAATAAACCCAAATAAAAATGCTCATGGATCAGGGTGTTTAGTGGGTTCTCAGATTTGAGGTATGAGACACAGGATAGGGCTGAGTGCTGGGAGCAAGAGAGGAATAATTGGAAGAGGCAGGCTGTTATTGACATTCTCTTCTGTTGTGTGAATCACAGCCCAACTTATGGGAACATGCTGAATAGAAAAACAATGATGATAATTATTCTTGAAAAGCTGGGTAAGTTGGAAGTTTGGCCTTCTGTGGAATTGCTCCACTGATACTGACAGCTCCAATGTTTCCAGGGAGCTGTGGTTAGATTAGACTTTCTTCTCCAAGTGAAGATTCTTCCAACAGCTGGAGTAAGAGCCCCTCCCCGCACCTCTGTTCCATTTCCTGCTGGAGACCATGTGAACAGGGAATTTAAAATTGCTAAATGTCTTTTAGATAAAGAGCTTTTACTTTTCCAAACTAAACTGCCAGAACCTTGAGGAAATTGGAAGGAAAGAAGGAAGGAAGGAAGGAAGGAAGGAAGGAAGGAAGGAAGGAAGGAAGGAAGGAAGGAAGAGAGGAAGGAAGGAAGGAAGGGAGAAAGGGCTACTATATCTGGTCAATGACATATCTCTAATTTGGTGTCTGTATAGTTATTAAGCTAGAGCTGTTGGGTATTCTGGTGTTAATTGATTATCTTGACACACAGAGATAGAATTCTGAGCAGTACAGTGAAAATATGGTGACAGTATAAGAGTAATAAAAGGAAGCAATTGTAAGATAACTGGATTGTGAAAATCTTATAGAATTGATTTTCCTAAAGGAAGGGAAAAGGAATATTACCTCATTGCAAAACAGTCATTAAAACATAATTGAGTGTTCCACAGATGACACCTAACTGCTTTCCTACTGGCCCAATTGCCCCTAACTGCCTCCCCTGCAGGCCTGGTCACTGGCAACTGCCTTTCCTTGCAGGCTTGGTCCCCTTCAACTGCCCTTCCCTGCAGGCCTGGTTGCCCCTAACAGTCCTCTGAAGGCCTGGTTGCCTCTAACTGCCCTCTCCTGTTGGCCTGATCACCCACAACTTTCCTCCCCTGCAGGCCATCTTGTGGCAGCCATCCTGTGCCCACATGGAGGCAGCCATCTTTGACCACCTGGGCAAGGCCATCTTGTATGTTGGAGTGATGGTCAATTTACGTCTTACCTCTTTATTAGATAGAATAGCTTTCTGGATTTTTTTCCCATCAATATCTTACAGTTTTTAGTATATAAATTTATTACTTCCTTGGTTAATTTTATTTCTGTTTTTACTGTCTTTGATGTTATTATAAATAAAATTGTTTTTCTTAATTTCTCTTTCTGACAGTTAATTGTTAATGTATTCAAATACAACATAATTTTTTATATTGATTTTAGTGCCCTGCCATTTTACTGAATTTATTTATTAGTTCTAACTGTTTTGGGGTGGAATATTTAGGATTTTCTCTATACATAATAACTCCTTTGAAATAAAGAGAACTTTACTTCTTCCTTTCTGATTTGGATGCCTTTTATTTCTTTTTCTTGTTTTATTGATATGACTACAACTTTTGGTAATATGCTGAATAAATATAGTAAGAGTGAGTATACTTGTGTAGTTCCTGCTCTTAGAAAAAAACTTTCATGTTTTCACCATTGAGTATGAAGTTAGCTGTGGGCCTCTCATATATATAGTCTTTTGTATGTTGAAGTTCAATCCTTCTTTACTTGATTTGATCAAGAGTTTTATTACAAAAGAATATTTAATTTTGTCAAGTTTTCTGCATATAGTTTTTATTCTTTATTTGTTAATGTTGTTTATTTTATTTATTGATTTTCATATATTGAATCATTGTTGTATCACATCAAAAAATCACATTTGGTCATTGTATACAAAAATTTTAATGTACTGTTACATTTGGATGCTAATATTTAAAGAGTTTGTGAAAGACTGCATCAATTCTTCTTTAAAGAAGTCATCACAGAAGTTATCTTGTCCTGGACTTTGATTTGTTAGGAGGGGCTTCATTACTGAATTAATATTTTTACTAATAATTGTTCACTTCAGATTTTCTTCATGATTTAGTCTTTTTTTTAATTTATTAAAACTTTATTGTTTGGACTATTACAATTGTTCCTCTTTTTTCCCGTCATAGCCCCCCTCCACCTGGCTCCCACCCCCACCATCTGCCCTTACTTCCCGTCCCATTGTCTTCATCCATAGGTGTATTATTTTGTCCACTCTCTCCCTACAACCACTCTCCCCTTTCCCCTTGAGAATAATCAGTCCACTCACTTTCTATGCCCCTGATTCTATTATATTCACCAGTTCATTCTGCTCATCAGATTTTTTATTCACTTGATTGTTAGATTCACTTGTTGATAGATATGTTTTATTGTTCATAATTTTTAACTTTACCTTTTTCTTCTTCTTCCTCTTCTTAAAGAGTACCTTTCAGCATTTCATATAATACTGTTTTGGTGTTGATGAACTCCTTTAGTTATTTTATCTGTGAAGCTCTTTATCTGCCCTTCAATTCTGAATGATAGCTTTGCTGGGTAGAGTAATCTTGGTTGTATGTTCTTGCTATTCATCACTTGGAATATTTCTTGCCACTCTGTCTAGCCTGCATAGTTTCTGCTGACAATCATATGGGTGCTTTCTTGTAGGTAATTAACTATTTTTCTCTTTCTGCTTTTAATATTCTTTGTCTTTTGCTCTTGGTATTTTAATTATGATGTGTATTGGTGTGCTCCTCTTTGAATTTATTTTATTTGGAATAATTTTGTGTGCGCCTCCTGGACTTGTAAGTCTATTTGTTTCACCAGGTGGGGGGAGTTTTCAGTCAGTATTTCTTCAAATAGGTTTTCAGTATCTTGTTCTCTCTCTTCTGACACACCCATAGTTCTGATGTTGGTACACTTGAAGTTGTCCCAGAGGCTCTTTACACTATCTGCACATTTTTTAATTCTTTTTTTTTTTGCTTTTCCAATTGAGTGGTTTCTGCTTCTTTGTATTTCAAATCTTTGATTTGATTCTTGTGTTCCTCTAGTCTCTGTATAATTTTTTTTATTTCAGTCATTGTATGTTTAATTTCCAGTTGGTCCTTTTTTTATCTTCCCTTGGGTCTTGCTAAATTTATCCATCTTTTCTAGGAAATTTTTGAAAAACCTTATGATCGTGGTTTTGCACTCTATATCCAGTCATTTGTTTTCCTCCATTTCTTTCACTTGTGATCTGTTTCTTTGTCTCCACATTTTTGCTGCTTCCCTGAGTTGGTAGAGTAGCTTTGTGTGCTAGGTGTCCTATATGGCCCATTAGCTCCGCCTCCCTAGTTACCTGAGGTGGACTCCTAGGTGTACCCCTTTGTAGACTGTATGTACAGCCTTGTTGTAGTTAAGTCTTGATTGCTGTTGGTACCACTGGGGGGAATTGACTTCTAGGCCAAATGGTTATGAGGATCAGCTGTGTCTACACCAGGAGAACTTCTGTGCTGGACTCCGCCTTAAGACTTGCAAAATTGCAAAAGCCTCTGTGCTAGACTTGGATGGGTTAGAGTCTCAGGGCTGAGCAGACAGCCTTGGTTTCCCATCAGACCTGCCCCACACGACCCCTCGGTCTCAGTGTTCCTTGGCAACCCCTGTAGCCCTCTCTACAGGAACTCATGCTCATGCACCTCCAGACCTCTACCTTTTCGGCTCTCCTGAGTTTCCGTGCACTCCAGGGACCGTATGACACTGGGTCCCCAGGGTCTCACCTGAAACTGGGGTTAAGGTTCTATCTTCCTCCCGCTAGAGAAAGCCAGCAGCACAATCAGCAGCCCTCTTTGCACGCAATTTCGCGCGCACCTCCCGACCTCTGTCTTTTGTGGCCCCCCTAAGTTTCCATGCACTCCTCCCTTTTCATGACAGTATAGACTCCCCCCGTATGAATCTCACCTGGAACTGGGGTTCAGTGCAGTCAAAAGTGGGGTTCAGTGGAGTCAGGAGTTTCCATTTCCCTCCCACTAGACTCTAGTGACTAGAGGAAGCCAGCCAGGCCCACCACCGCCTGTCTTCTCCATGTGTGTGTCTCTGTACCACAGCTTTTTGCAGCTTCTCTGAGTCCCCATGAGCCCCTCTCTTTCCTTCTAGTTGTAGAATTTCTACTCAGCCAGCTTTCCTGTGATTCTGGATGATGTCTGTTCTGTCTTTTAGTTGTAGTTTAGAAATTGTTGTGTGAGGCAGCTGTTTAGGTATTCACCTATGCCACCATCTTGGTTTCTCCCTGGGGGCAGCCATCTTTGACCACATGGGGATGGTCATCTTATGTCTTGGAGTGATGGTCAATTTACATATTACTCTTTTATTAGATAGGATTATCCTTTATGTATCTGTGAAGTCTATTTGTTGATTTGGGTGTTCTCTCTTTTTTCTTTGTATATATCACTAAAAGTTTGTCTACTTTGTATATTTTTTCAAAAAGTATTTATTTTACTGAATTTTTTCTATGTTTTTTTTAGTCTCTATTTTATTTATTTACTAGAGGCCCAGTGCTCAATTGAAATCACATGAGGAGGTGCTCTGCCTCCTGCCATTTGAAGAGGCACTCCATGGACCACCAAGGTGGTCAGGCCAGACCTGCATCATGGGCAGCCAGAACCTGCTCCTGACTCCTGCAGTCCCAGCTGCCATGAGAGTCAGGCCTGACTGGTGCTGAAGGCAGCCAGGACCCATGCCTGACTTCCACCCCAGGCCTCCAAGGACTCCTGCCTGTGTCCATTCTTGGCCACCGGAGCCACTGCACTGGCTTGGGCAGGCCTACATCTTTCTGTCTCTGTCTCTGTCTCCACTCCAGGCCTCCCTTGTGCGCACAACCACTTCCTGTCCTGTCATGACCCCTTACAGTATCCCAGCCTAATTTTCTTATTCTCTCTCTCTCTCTCTCTCTCTCTCTCTCTCTCTCTCTCAGAGAGATTTCTGCTTTTTTAATTTAATTTTATTGTTGAAAGTATTACATATATCTTCTTTCCTCCCCCTGACCTCTCCCTACCTGCTTCCATCCCCCAGTACATGCTCTCAGTCCCCTACTCTGTGTATCCATCAGTTATGCTTATATGCATGTATACAAGTCCTATGATCTGATTGATTCTTCTACCCAACCACTCCCCCAACCCCCCACCTTCTTTCTGAGGTTTGATAGTCTGTTCAATGCTTTTCTTTCTCTGGATCTATTTTTGTTCATCAGTTTATGTTGTTCATTACATTCCACAAGTGAGTGAGATCATGTGATATTTATTTTTCCCTGACTGGCTTATTTTGCTTACCATAATGCTCTCCGGATCCATCCATGCTGTTGCAAATGGTAAGAGTTCTTTCTTTTTTTACAGCAGCATAGAATTCCATTGTGCAGATGTACCACTGTTTTAAAATTTACTGATCTGTTAATGGGCCCTTAGGATGTTTCCAAATCTTAGCCATTATAAATTGTGCTTCAAGATTATAGGGGTGCATATATGTGGAGATTACACAACATGCTATAGGGATGCATATATTCTTTCTGATTGGCGTTTCTGATTTTTTGGAATATATTTTTATAAGTAGGATTACTGGGTCAAATGGGAGTTCCATTTTAACTTTTTGAGGAAACTCTATACTGTTTTCCACAGTGGCTTCACCAGTCTGCTTTTTTTTTTTTTTTTATTTATTCCTTCTACTAACTTTGGGATTCATCTTTTTCTGGTTCCTAGAAGTGTAATGTTAGGCTATTTAAGGTCTTTCTTTTTCTTAATGTAAGCAGTACTAGTAATTACTATGAATGGTCCTACTAGATTTTGCTGCATCTTATATACATTGGTATGTTTGTTTGTATTTTAATTTTCTCAAACTATTTTTAAAATTTCTCATTTGATTTCTTCTTTTGCCCATTGGTGATTAGAAGCATGTTGTGTAATCTCCACATATTTGTAAATTTTTCAGTTTTCTACTTGTAATTTCATTTTTAATTTCATAACTTTGTGGTTGGTTGAAAAATAATAGTACTATGATTTTAATTTTCTTATCTTTTGACATATTTGTGGCCTCTCATATGTTATATCCTGGAGAATGACCCAAGAACACTTGAAAAGAATGTGAAATATTTTGTTATTAAGTGTAATGTAATGTAAATATCTAGTAGGTCCATCAGATCTAACTTGCATTTTGAGTGCAATATTTCTTTGTTGATTTTCTGTTTTGAATAACTATCCATTATTGAAAGTAGGGTACTGAAGTCTCCTGATAGCATACTGTTTTCTAGTTATTCCTTTTAATCTTGTGGCATTTGCTTTATATATTAGGTGATCCCTTGTTTGGATGTATAAATATTTGCTAGTGTTATATCCCTTGATAAACTTATTATTGTTAAGTAATGACCTTCTTTGTGTTCTTGTTACAGTCTTTGGCTAAAAATATTGGTTTTAACTTGTATAATATGGGTGAACTTTATGTATTTTAATTTCCACTTATATGGGGGGAATAATTTTTCCTTCATTTTCAGTCAAACTGTATGCTTAAAGCTTAAATGTGTCTCTGGTAGGCAGCATATAATTGGATAGTTGGTTTGTGTAGGATTTTTCTTTTATTCCATTCAGTAACTCTATGTCCTTTTTATAGAAAATATCCCAGTTATATTTAAAGATATTATCCTATATAATAAAAGCATCTTATCTAATAAAAGAGTAATATGCAAATTGATCATACCTCCATTACACCCACCAGCCAATCAGGAGAAAGTACAGTGGTACCTCGAGATACGAGTGCCTTAACATATGAGATTTTTGAGATACGAGCCATTGAGCGAGCAATTTTTGCTTTGAAATATGAGCAACATTTGACATAGGAGTAATCACACGGATCCGCCGGCTGCACATGACCCACCAGTTTACCGCGACTCGACCGTCTCATAGTTTCCCACGCCTCAAGGTTACAGAACGAATTAAACTCATATCTCGAGGTACCACTGTATTAAAATTAACCCAACCAAGATGGCTGTGGCCACAGAGCGAGCAGGAGGCTTGGGTTTCCCCGGTAAAGGAGGAAGCCAAGCTTTCCACACACTCTGGTAGGCCCAAGCCTCCACTCAAGGCTACAAAGTTTCAATTATAGAAGATAAATAAATCCCAGATACCAGGGCCTCTGCTTGGGTCACTGGGGGGTGTGGCCATCCTAAAAACCATCACAGACCCTTTGCCCAGGCCCCCCATGTTCCAAGGGAACCCCCACCTGATCCAGGAAACCCTTCAGGGCAAACCATCTGGCCCCCACCTGTACACCAGGCCTCTAGCTTATCTAATAAAAGAGAAATATGCAAATTGACTATTACTCCAACACACAAGATTGCTGCCCCATGTGTTCAAATATGACTGCCCTCATGTGGACACAAGATGGCCACCATAAGATGGCCAGCAAGGGAGGGAAGTTGGGTCAATCAAGCCTGCAGGGGAGGGCAGTTAGGGGTGAACAGGCAGGCAGAGGAGGGAAGTTGGGAGTGACTGTGCCTGCAAGGAAAGGCAGTTAAGGATGACCAGGCCTGCAGGGGAGGGCAGTTAGGGGCAAACAGGCTGGCAGGGGAGTGGTTAGGAGGTGATCAGGCTGACAGACAGAAGCAGTTATGGGCAATCAGGAAGGCAGGCAGGTAAGCAGTTGGGAGCCAGCAGTCCTGGATTCTGAGAGGGTTGTCCAACTGCCCATTTGGCCCAATCCCTTGAGGTGTCCCAGATTGGAAAGTGTGCAGGCTGGGCTGAGGGACACATACCCCCATGCACAAATTTCATTCACAGGGCCTCTATTAATATAATAAGTGTCCAACTAATTGCACAACCAGTCACTTCGACTTGCACTGACCATCAGGGGGCAGACACTCTGACCAGCAGGGTAGCTTCTGTTGGGGTTTTGCTGATTGTGACTGGGCAAGAGAGCCAGACATGCCCTGGAGCCCTTCTGTAGTCCCTTACCAACAGGATTGCCCCCATTGGCTCCAATCAGGACTGGGCAAGATGACCAGGATCGACCCCCATTGCTGACCAGGCTGAAGGATCCCACCCATGCACAAGTTTGTGCACTTGTCCTCTAGTTAATATACCTGACGTTATTGCCGTTTTTGTTCATTGTTTTATAATTTCTTTGTTTCTTTCCTGCTCTCTTCTTTTGTGCTTTAATGATTTTCTTTCTCTTTCTTTTATATATTTATCATAGATTTGTGTTTTGTGGTTAACATGAAATTGATAGAAAACTAATTATATTCATTTTAAGAAAATTGCAAGTTACTTTTGAACTTATACTTAATATCTAAATACTTTTTTAATTTCTCATTTTATATTTACATTTTTACTTTGTTTAACCTAGAAACAATGATTGCCCATATAGTTATTTTTAATGTTTTTAATTTATATATTAGGTATAAGTAATTTATGAACCACCATAGTAACATTAGAGTATTCTGAATTTAACTATATATAAACTTTTAAAACATTTTTTAATTGTTGAAAGTATATCTCCTTTTTCCCTGCATTGACCTTTTCTGGCCCATGCTCCCATCCCCAGCCTTCATCACCCTATTGTCAGTGTCCATGGGTTATGCATATATTCATAAAATTATTTGGTTGATCACTTCCCAACACCCACCTTCCCCTACCTTTTCTCTGAGGTTCGAGAAAAGGTATGTCTTTGTATCTATTTTGTTCATCAGTTTATTTTGTTCATTAGATACCACATATGAGTTAGATCATGTGGTACTTATCTTTCTCTGGCTTATTTTGCTTAACATAATATTATATAGGTAAATTATATGAGTTCTTTCTGTTTTCCATAGTGGCTACACCAATCTGCATTCCCAAGAACGGTGTTCTAGGGTTCCCTTTAGTCCACATTCTAGCCAACATTATTTGTATGTTAATTTGTTGATGTCAGCCATTCTGAGAGGTGTAAGGTGATACTTCATTGTCATTTTGATTTGCATCTCTCTTAGGATTATTGACATAAAGCATTTTTTCATATGTCTCTTGACCATCTGTATGTCCTCTTTGGAGAAGTGTCTATTTAGGTCCTTTGCCCATGTTTTAATTGGATTATTTGTCTTCCTTTTGTTGTGTGACTTTCTTGTATATTTTGGAGATGAAACCCTTATGGAATGTAGCATTGCCAAATATGTTCTCCCATACAGTGGGCTCCCTTTTTTGTTTTGTTGACTGTTTCTTTTGCTGTGCAGAAGATTTTTATTTAATTCCATTTGTTTATTTTTTCCTTAGTTTTCTTTGCCCTCAGACATGTCTAGACAAACATTACTATGGGAGCTATCTGATATTTTGCTGCCTCTAGTTTCTTCTAAGATTTTTATGTTTCATATCTTGAATTTAAGTCTTTTATCCATTTTGAATTTATTCTCATGAATGGTGTAAGTTGGTAGTCTAGTTTTATTTTTTTACATATGCCTGTCAAGTTTTTCCAAAACTATTAATTGAAGAGACTGTCTTTACTCCATTTTATCCTCTTGCCTCCTTTGTCAAATATTAATTGACCATAATGGCTTCAGTCGATTTATAGGTTCTTTGTTCTGTTCCATTGATCTATATGCCTGTTCTTGTGATAATACTATTTTGTTTTGAGTACAGCAGCTTTGTGGTATAACTTTGTATCTGGTATTGTGATTCCCCTAATTTTGTTCTTTCTCAAGATTGCTGCATCTATTCACGGTCTCTTCTGGTTCAATATAAATATCTGTAATCAATTCTATATCTGTAAAATATTCTGTTCATATTTTAATAAGGATTATATTGAACTTATAGATTGCTTTGGGTAGTTTAGACATTTTAATAATCTTGTTTCCACCAATACATGAACATAGTATGTTCTTTACACTTCTTTATATCTTCCTCTATCTCTGTTCTCAATATACCATAGTTTTTCAAGTACAAGTTTTTATATCCTTGGTTAAGTATATTTCAAAGTATCTTAATTTTTTGGTTGCAATAATAAAGGGGATATTTTTTCAGTTTTTATTTCTGAGAGTTTATTATTGGAGTATAAAAATGCCATAGATTTTTAGGTGTTAATTTTGAATCCTGCTACATTGCCAAATTCATTTATTAAATCTAGTAGTTTTTAGATGTAGGCTTTAGGGTTTTTTATTTACAATATCATGTCATCTGCAGACAATGACTGTTTTTACTTCCTCATTTTCAACTTTGGTGCCTTTATTTTTTATTCTTATCTGATTGCTATGGCTAGGACTTCTGGTACTATGTTGAACAAGAGTAGTGAAAGAGAGCATCCCATTCTTGTTCCTTTTCTCAGGAGAAATGGTTTTAGTATTTTCCCATTGACTATGATATTGGCTGTAGCTTTATCATATGTGGCTTTCAGTACATTGAGGCATGATCCCTCTATTCCCACTTTGCTGAAAGTTTTTATCAAAAAAAAAGTGTTGGATTTTTAAAATGCTTTTTCTGCATCAATTGATATGATCATATTATTTTTTCCTTGTAACCTGTTTATTAATTTGTGAATATTTTACCAGCCTTGCATCCCCATCTTAAATTTTACTTGGACATGGTATATGATCTTTTTAAATGTATTGTTCTAATATTTTGTTGAGGATTTTTTTTTAATCATTATTGTTGAAAGTATTACATAGGTCTTCCTTTTTGCCCATTAACCTATTAAAGCCTGCTCCTGTCCCAGCCTGCCAGGCCCTAACCACTCCGTGTCTGTGTCCACATATGCATTCATAGTTATACACATATGCATTCAAGCTCTTTGGTTGATCTTTCCCCAACCACCCCACCCTGCTTTTCCTCTGAGGTCCAACAGTCTGTTCAGTGTTTTTATGACTATGGATCTATTTTGATCATCATTTTATTTGACCCATTAGATTCCACATATGAGTGAGATCATGTGACATTTATCTTTTCTCTGACTGGCTTATTACACTCAGATAATACTCTCCAGCTCCATCAATGCTGATGTAAATAGTGAGAGTTCTTTCTTTTTTATTGCTCCATAGTATCCCATTGTGTAAATGTACCATACTTATTTATCCACTCAACTGCTGATGGGCAATTAGGCTGTTTCCAAGTCTTAACTATTGTAAATTGCACTGCTATGAAAATAGGGGTGCATACATTCTTTCTGATGAGAGTTTTGGTTTCTTAGGATATATTACTAGAACTGGGATGACAAGGTTTAATAGGAATCTCTTTTATAATTTTTTAAGAAAATTCCATACTATTTTCCACAGTGGCTGCATCAGTCTGCATTCCCACCAATAATGTAATAAGGTTCCCTTTTCTCTAAAACCTCGCCAGCACTTGAAATTGGTTGATTTGTTGATGATAGCCAATCCAACAGGTGTGAGATGATAGCTCATTGTTATTTTGATCTGTGTCTCTCACATGATTAGTGACTTTGGGTATTTTTACATATGTCTCTTACCTTTCTGTATGTCCCCTTTGGAAAAGTATCTATATAAGTCATTTGCCCATTTTTTAATTGGATTGTTTGTCTTCCTTTCATTAACTTGTATGAGATACCTGCATATTTTGGAGATTGACCCTTTATCAGATGTATCATTGGCAAATAGGTTCTCCCATGTAATGTGCCCTCTTGTTATTTTAATGATGGTTTCTTTTACAGTGAAGAAGTGATGGTTTCTTTTATAGTCCCATTTATTTATTTTTTCCTCAGTTTCCTTTGTCCTAGGAGATGTATCAGTAAACATATTGCTATGAGAGATGTCAGTGGTTTTGATGCCTATGGTTCCTTCTAGGACTTTCATGGCTTTACATCCTGCATTTAAATTTTTCATCCATTTTGAGTTTATTCTTGTAAAGGGTGTAAGTTGGTGGTCTAGTTTCATTTTTTTTTTTTGCACATATCTTTCCAAATTTTCCAACACCATTTGTTAAAGAGACTGTCTCTGCTCCAATGTATGTTCTTGCCTTCTTGTCAAATATTAATTGAGTATATGGGCTTGTGTCACTTTCTGGGTTCTCTGTTCTGTTCTATTTACCTGTATGCCTGTTGTTGTGACCACAGCAGGCTGTTTTGAGTATAGTAGCTTTGTAGTATAACTTGATATCTGGGTTTGTAATTCCTGCAATTTTTTTCTTCTTTCTCAAGATTATTACAGTTATTTGGGGTCTTTTTTGTTTTTATATAAATTTTTGAGAAGTTTGTTCTAAGTCTGTGAAATATGCCATTGGTATTTTAATAGGGATTGAATTGAATTTATAGATTGTTTTCGGTAGTATGGACATTTATATGATATGTTGATATGATGATTCTAATTTCATGAATCAATTGACATGTTGATTCTAATTTCATGAACACAGTATATTCTTCCACTTGTTTATATCGTCCTCTATCTCTCTCTTCAATGTCCTTGACTTTGTTGAGTACAGGTCTTTCACCTCTTTAGTTAAGTTTATTCGTAAGTATCTTTTTTTTTTTTTCAAGATAAATGGGATTGTTATTTTTGGTTTCTCTTTCTGAGAGTTCCTATTGCATAAAATGGTATGGATTTCTGGATGTTAATTTTGTATCCTGCTAAATTTTCCAAATTTATTTATTTAATCTAGTAGTTTTTGATGAAGTCTTTAGGGCAAGTATGTCCACCTCATTTAAATGAGGCATGTGACCTATTGGTTGTGAATTTGACATGCTTGCTTTAGTGTTTTCTATGTACAATATTATGTCATCTGCTTATAATGAAAGTTTTACATCCACCTTTTCAATTTGGGTGCCTTTTATTTCTTCTTCTTGTCTGATTGCTATGACCAGGACCTCTTGAACTATGTTGAACAATAGTGGTGAAACATGCATCTCTGTCTTGTTCCTGTTTGTAGAGAAATGGTTTTAGTTTTTGCCCATTGAATATCATGTTGGCTGTAGGTTTGTCATAGATTACCTTTATTTCACTGAGTTATGTTCTCTCTATTCCCACTTTGCTGACAGTTTTTGTCAATAAAGGGTGTTGGATTTTGTTGAATGCTCTTTCTGCATCAATTAATAAGACTATGAGATTTTTCTCTTACCATCTGTTTATATGCTGTATCACATTTATTGTTTTGTGAATATTGTACCAGCCTTGTATGCCTATAATAAATCAAACTCGTTTTTAATATATGATATTTTTATGTATTGCTTGATCCAAATTGCTAAAATTTTGTTGAGGATTTTAGCATTCATCAAGAATATTGGTCTATAGTTCTCTTTCTTTGTTGTGTTGTTATCTGGTTTTGGAATTAGGGTGATGATGGCCCTATAGAAAGAGTTTGGAAGTGTTTCTTCCTCTTGAATTTTTTGTAATAGTGTAAGAAGTAGAGGAGTTAGTTAATACTTTGACATCTGGTAAAAGTCCCCCATGAAGCATTCTGGACCAGTGCTTATTTTGCTGGGAGTTACTGCTTTAATTTCTGCTCTAATTTCATTAGGAGTTATCAGCCTATTCAGGATTTCTGATTCTTCTTTATTGAGTTTTGGAAGATTGTTTTTTTCTAGGAATATTTTTATTTCATGCTAGTTGTCCCTTTTGTTGAAGTAAAGTCATTCATAGTTTGTTTGTTTGTTTTTTCTTTTATAATCCTTTGTATTTCTGTGGAGTCAGTTGTTACTTCTGCTTTTTTATTCTTCATTTTGTTTATTTGGATCCTCTCTTTTTGTTTCCTGGTAAATATGGCTAAACAGTCATTAAACTTGTTTATGCTTTTGAAGAACCAGCTTTTGGTTTTATTAATCTTTTATATTTTTCTTATTTATCTCTATGTCATTTATTTCCTCTCTGATTTTTATTATTTCCTTCCTTCTGTTTGATTTGAGCTTGCTTGTTGTTCTCTTTCTAATTCTTTAAGTTGTGGTGTTAGATAAATTATTATCAGTTTTTCTATTTTTTGTTTGTTTGAAGTTGTTTTGTTTGTTTTTCCTGAGGTATGTCTGTACTATGAACTTCTCTCTAAGATTACTTTCACTGTGAACCATAGATTTTGGATTGTTGCATTTTCATTTTTTCTGGGATGTTTTTATTTTTCTTTGATCTCTTTGGTAACTCATTCATTGTTCAATAGCATGCTATTTAGCTCCATGTATTTGATTGTTTTTGAGCATTTTTATTGTAGCTGGTTTCTAATTCCAGGCCATTGTGGTCTGAGAAGATGCTTGATATGATTTCAATATTCTTGAATTTGTAGAAACTTAGCTTGTATCCTAACTAGTGGTCTATATTTGAAAATGTTCCATGTGTACTTGAGAAAAATTATATTCCATAGCTTTGGGGTGGAATGTTCTGAATATTTCAATTAGTTCCTTCTGTTCTAGAGTATCATTTAGGATAGTTTCCTTTTTTTTTTTTTTTTTGTCTAGAAGATTTATTCAGAGATGTCTGTGAGGTATTAAAGTCCCCTATTATTGTTATATTGATGTCAATCTCTCCCTCAATATATTCCAGAAGTTTATTTTTTTTATGTATTTGGTGGCCCTTTATTGGGTGCATATATGTTACGAAAGTTATAGCCTCTTGTTGTATCAATCCCTTTAGTATTATGAAGTGGTCTTCCTTATATCTTGTTATAGACTTCACTTTTAGGTCTATTTGTCAGATATAAGTATTACTACCTCTGGTTTTTTATTTCCATTTGCCTGAAAATTTGTTTTCCATCTCTTCAGTTTCAGTGTGTGTGAGTCCTTTGCTCTAAGGTCAGTCTCTGTAGACAGCATGTATATAGGTCATGGTTTCTTATCCATTCATCTACCCTAAGTCTTTTGATGGAAGCAGTTAGTCCATTTACATTTAAGGTTATTAATGATAGGTATTTGTTTGTAGCCATTTTTATTCTTTATGCCTGTGTTACTTTTTCCCTTTCTATTGCTTCTTTTTATAACAGTACCATTAGCATTTCTTGCATTGTTGTATTGGTGGCGATAAACTCCCTCAATCTCTTTTGTATGTCAAGCTCCTGATTTCACCTTCAATTTTGGATGATAGCCATGATGGATAGCTCATTCTTGGATTCAGTCCCTTATTTTTCAACCCTTTATATGAACCATTCCCTTCTAGCTTTATGTGTTTCTGTTGAGAAATCAGTTGATAATCTAGTGAGAGATCCCTGATAAGTAATTTTCTTCTCTCTGGCTGCTTTAAGAGTCTTTCCTTTTCTCTTATATTTGTTATTTTAATTGTCAGTTAACTATGTGTAGGTCTTTTGTGGTTCAACTTGATTGGGACTGTCTTGACTGAAGTAACTTTTTCCTTCATCAGGTTAGGGAAATTATTTGCCATAATCTCTTTAAAGAAGTTTTCTATGCCTTTTTCAGATTCTGCTCCTTGTGGTAATCCTATAATGTGAATATTGTTATGTTCCATGTTGTTCCAAAGCTCCTTTAGACTTTCCTTATGGTTTTTATTTTTTTCACACTTGCTATTCTGAGTGGAGATTTTTTCTACTTTGTCTTCTGATTTGCTGATTCTCTCCTTTCCTCCTTCTAGACTACTCTTGAATCCTTCCAGAGTGTTCTTTATTTCAGCTATGTCATTGACTTTTATTTATTACTCAAACTCTTCCCATGTTATTACACTTGTCACTAGGTCCACTATAATTATCATTAAGTTATTCATAGTTCTAACACTTATTACCATTACTATGAATTCTTTATCTGACAAATTTCTTGCCTCCATATTATTTAGTTCCTTCTCTAATGATTTGTTCTCTTCTTTCATTTGAGGTTGTGTTTTTTTTTCCTGCCTACTTTTTGATCCCTTTGTATTTGTTTCTATTTATTAGGTCAAACTGCTATGCCACCCAGATTTTGGAAGGCTGGTCTGGACCACCAACTTATACCATACACAGGAATAAACTTAAAATGCATAAAATATTTAAATGTAAGTCATGAAATAATAAAATTCATAGATAAAGCTATAGGCAGCAAAATCTCAGACATCTCTCATGGAAATATGTTTACAGATACATCTCTTAAAGTTAAAGAAACTATGGCGAAAATACACACACAAAAACACTACATCAAAATAAAAAGCTTCCGCACAGAAAAAAAAGCAATTAACAAAACAAAAAGGGAGCCCATTGTATGGAAGAACATTTGTCAATGATACATCTGATAAACAGTTAATATTCCAAATATATAAAGAATCCATACAACTTAACAAAAGGAAAACAAACATTCCAATTAAAAATGGGCAAAGGATCTAAATAGACACTTCTCCAAAGAAGACATACAGATGACCAAGAGACATATGAAAAAAATATTCAAAGTCACTATCATCAGAGAGTTGTAAATCAAAATGACAATGAGGTATCATCTCATACCTGTCATTGGCTAGTATAGACAGGTCAACAAATGACAAGTGCTGGCGAAGATGTGGAGAGAAGGGAACCCTAGTACACTGCTGGTGGGAATGCAGACCAGTGCAACCATTATGGAAAACACTATGGAGTTTCCTCAAAAAATTAAATATGGAACTGCCATTTGACTCAGTGTTCCCACTTCTAGGAATATATCCTAAGAATCCTGAAACACCAATCAGACAGAATATATGTACCCCTATGTTCATAGCAGCACAGTTTATAATAGCTAAGATCTGGAAACAGCCCAAATAACCCTCAGTAAGTGAGTGAATTAAAAAGCATGGAGGGATCTGGTGAGTAGCATGCTAAGTGAAATAAGTTATTCAAAAAATATATATAAGTATCACATTATCTCATTCTTAGGTGGAATCTAAGTAACAAAATAAACTGATGAACAGAGTGGATCAAGAGACATTGAAGCATCGCCAAGATCGGTTTGGCTCAGTGGATAGAGTGTCGGCTTGTGGATTGAAAGGTCCCAGGTTCGTTTCCAGTTGGGCGCATGTGCCTTGCTTGCGGGCACGTCTCCACTGTGGGGCATGCAGGAGGCGGCTGATCGATGTCTCTCTCTCATCGATGTTTCTGACTTTCTATCTCTCTCCCTTCCTCTCTGTAAATAAAAAAAAATATATGTAAAAATATATACATAGAAATATATATATATATATATATTAAAAAAAGATATGGAAGCATGGAACAGAGTGCAGAATCTCAAAGGGAAGACAGGGGAGGGTGAGTGGGTGGGAGGTAATCTTTTTACAGCAGTATAGTATTCCATTGTATAGATGTACCACTGTGTTTTAATCCACTAATCTGTTGATTGGCATTTAGGCTGTTTCCAAATCTTAGCTATTATAAATTGTGCTGCTATGAACACAGAGGTTGCATATATTATTTCTGATTGCTGTTCCTGATTTCTTGGGTTATATTCCTGTAAGTAAGATAACTGGGTCAAATGGGGTTTCATTTTGAAGTTTTTGAGGAAACTCCATAATGTCTTCCACAGTGACTGCACCACTCTGCACTCCCATCAGCAGTGCACAAAGGTTACTTTTTCTCCACATCCTCACCAGCATTTGTCTTTTGGCAAATGATAGCCATTCTGACAGGTATGAGATGGTATCTCATTGTCCTTTTGATTTGCATTTCTCAGATGATTAGTGACTCTGAGCATGTTTTCATATGTTCCTTGGCTTTCTGTATGTCCATTTCAAAAGGTGTCTATTTAAGTCCTTTGCCAATTTTTGATTGAATTGTTTTTCTTCCTTTTGTTTAGATATATGAGTTCCCTATAAATGTTGGAGATTAGGCCCTTATGGAATATACCATTGGCAAATATATTCTCCCATGCAGTAGGCTTTCTTGTTGTTTTTGGTTGCTTTTGCTCTGTGGAAGCTTTTTATTTTTATGTAGTCCCATTTGTTTATTTTCTCCTTAGTTTCCATTGCCCTACGAGCTGTATCAGTAAAAATACTGTTATAGCATATGTTTGATATTTTGTTGTCTATGGATTCTTCTAAGAATTTTTATGGTTTCCCCTCTTAACATTTAAATCATTTATCTATTTTAAGTTTATTTGTTATGTATGGTGTGAGTTGGTGGTCCAGTTTCATTTTTTTTTTTATGTATCTGTCCAATTTTCCCAACACCATTTATTGAAGGAACTGTCTTGGCTCCATCATATGTTATGCGTGCTTTGTCAAATAATAATTGAGCATGATGGCTTAGGTCAATTTCTGGGTTCTCTGTTCTGTTCTATTGGTCTATATGTCTGTTCTTGTGGCAGTACGAGGCAGTTTTGAGAATAATGGCTTTGTGATATAACTTGATATCTGGTATTGTAATCCCTCCAACTTCGTTCTTCTTTACCTAGATTGCTGTGGTAATTAAGAGTCTTTCTTTATTCCATAAGAATTTTTGGAGAGTTTGTTCTAGGTATATGAAATATGCTGTTTGTATTTTAATGGAGATTGCATTAAACCTATAGATTGCTCATCCACAAACACAGTATATTCTCCCATTTGTTTATATCTTCCTCTATCTTTTCTTTCAATGTACTATAGTTGGCTGAGTGCTTTTAACTCCTTAGTTAAGTTTATTCTAGGTATCTGGGGGGGAAGGTTGTTTTTATTTTTGTTTTTGTTTTGTGTTGGTGCAATGGTAAATAGAATTATTTTTGTTGTTTCTCTTTTGAAGAATTCATTATGGATGTATAATATAGCAATAGATTTCTGAGTATGAATTTTGTATCCTGCTACATTGCTGAACTCATTTATTAAATTCATTAGTTTTTTATGGAATTTTCAGTGTGTTCTTGGTACAATATCATGTCATCTATGAATAGTGACAGTTTTACTTCCTCTTTTCCAATTTGGATGCCTTTTATTTCTCCTTCTTGTCTGATTGCTATCACTAGCATTTCCAGTACTATGTGGAACAGGAGTGATGAGAATGTACATCTCTGTTTTGTGACTGTTGTTAGGAAAAATGATTTTAGTTTTTGCCCATTGAGTATGATGTTGATTGTAGGTTTATGATATAAGGCTTTTATTATGTTGAGGTATGATCCCTCTATTCTGACATTGATGAGAGTTTTTACCAAGAAATAGTGTTAGATTTTGTCAAATGTTTTTCCTGCATCAATTGATATGATAATGTGATTTTTAATTCTCAATTGGTTTATGTGATTTATCACATTTATTGATTTGTAGATATAGTAATATCCTTGCATCCCTGGAATAAATTCCACGTGGTTATGATGTATGACCTTTCCAAAGTATTACTGGACCCAATTTGCTAGAATTTTGTTGAGGATGTTAGCATCTATGTTCATCATAGATATTATCCTATAATTCTCTTTCTTTGTGGTGTCTTTATCTGGTTTTGGGATTAGGGTAATGCTGGCTTCATAGAAAGAGCTTGCAAGTATTTTTTCATCTTGAATTTTTTGAAATAGTGTGTGGAGTACAGGTTTTAGTTCTTCTTTGAATAATTTTTAGAACTCCCCTGTAAAGCAGTCTGGACCAGGACTTTTGTTTACTGAAGGATTTTTGACTACTGCTTCAATTTCTTTAGTAGTTATCAGTCTATTCAGGTTTATTATTATTATTATTATTCCTGATTGAGTTTTGGAAGCTTGTATTTTTCTAAGAATATGTCTATTTCTTCTAGGTTATCAGTTTGTTCGAATAGAGTTGTTCATAGTGATATTTCATAATTCTTTGTATTTCTGTGGGGTCGTTTGTTACTTTACCTCTTTATTTCTAATTTTGTTTGTTTAGGTCATCTCTCTTTGCCTCTTGGTGAACCTGATTAGAACAGTGGTTGGCAAACTCATTAGTTTGAAATTATAAATCAATTACAATAAAAACAAGGAAAAATAATCTAACAGTACAATGATTGAAATTTCTTTTGGGAGCCAAAAATTGATTTCTGTGCATGGGCCATGAAGTTTCAATCACACCATACATGCGCACCCACACGTGGTATTTTGTGGAAAAGCCACACTTAAGGGGTCAAAGAGCCACAGTTTGCCATCCACTGGTCTAGAGAATCATCAATTTTACTTATCCTTTCGAAGAGCCAGCTCTTGGTTTTATTGATCTTTTGTATTGTACTTTTTAAAATCTCTATGCCATTTATTTCCACTCTGATCTTTATTATGTCCTTCCTTCTGCTTACTCTGGGCTTTCCTTGTTGCTCTCTTTCTAATTCTTTGAGTTGTAGAGTTAAATAATTTATTATCTTTTTTTCTTGTTTTTGAGGTATATCTGTATAGATATGTACTTCCCTCTCAGGACTGCTTTCATGGTGTCCCATAGATTTCATTGTCCTTTGTTACCAGTATGCTTTTTATTTTTTCTTTGGTCTCTTTGGTAACCCAATAATTGTTTATTAGCGTGCTATTTAGCCTCCACATGTTTGATTATTTTTCCTTATTTTTATTGTAATTGATTTCTAATTTTTTGCCATTGTGATCTGAGAAGATGCTTGATATGATTTCAATCTTTTTGAAGTTGAAGAGACTTTTCCGGAGTCCCAATATGTTGTCTATCTTTGAAAATGCTCCATGTTTACTTGAGAATGTATATTTTGTAATTTTGGGGTGAAATATCCTGAAGATGTCAATTAATTCCATCTGATCTACTGAGTAATTTAGGATTGATATTGCTTTGTAGATTGTTTAGAAGATTTATCCAGTGGTATCAATGGGGCATTAACATCCCCTAACAACAGCTGTATTGCTGTTGATCTCTCCCCAGATATCTCTCAGAAGTTGTTCTTTTTGTTTGTTTGTTTGTTTTAATGTATTGGGTTCTTCTATATTGGAGGCATATATGTTTACCAGAGTTATATCTTCTTTATTGAATTTATTATGATGTGGCCCTCCTTATCTCTTATGACTTTCACTTTGAAGTCTAATTTCTCAGATATGAGTATTATTACACAAGCTTTTTTTTTATTTCCATTTGCTAGAAAAAAAATATTTTCCATCCCTTCACCATTAGTCTGTGTGAGTCCTTTGTTCTGAAGTGGGTCTCTTTCAGACAGCATATATATGGGTAATGTTTTCTTATCCATTATGCTACCCTATGTCTTTTGATTGGGACATTTAATCTATTTACATTTAAAGTTATTATTGACAGTTATTTGTTTGTCACCATTTTTATTCTTATGCCTGTGTTTCTTTCTCCCTTCCAAATTCTTTTTTCTGAAGCAGTTCCTTTAGCTTTTCTTGCATTGCTGTATTGATGGTAATATACTCACTTAGCCCTTTTTTTGTCTGTGAAGCTCCTGATTTCACTTTCAATTTTGAATAATAGCCTTGTTGAGTAGAATATACTTAGATTCAGTCCCTTTCTTTCCATGACTTTGAATATTTAATTCCATTCCATTCTGGCCTGATGTGTTTCTGTTGGGAAATCATTTGATAGTCTAATGTGAGATCTCTTATATTTCTGTCTCTCTTTGCCAGCATTTGAAATTCTTACTGTCATTGGTGTTTGCCAATTAAATTATGATGTATCCTGGTGCTAGTATTTTGGGATTCATCTTGTTTTAGATTCTGTGTGCTTTTTGAACTTGTATGAGTCTTTTTCTCAATATCAGAGAACTTTTCTCTCATTATTTCTTCAAACAGGTGTTCTATTCCTTGCTCAGTTTCTTCTATTTCTGCCACCCCTATTATGTAAATGTTGTTTAATTTCTTGTTGTCCCAAATCTCCCTCAGGCTCTCCTCCTGCTTTTTATGTTTCCCCACCACCACCAGTTTCTGTTCTTCTTAAGTGTTTTTCCTACCTTGCATTCTAGCTCATTGATGTGACCCTCAGATTCCACTAGTCTACTATTGATGCTTTCTATTGCATTCTTTGTTGCATCTATGCATTCTTTATTTCTTCTTGGTTATTTTTCATTTCCTCTTGATTCTTACACATGTTGAATTTGTCTTCCAACCATTTCAGTGTTTTCATGATCATTGTTCTGAATTCATTCTCTGATATATTGCTTGCCTCCATTTGGTTTACTTCCTTTTTTAGTGATTCCTGCTTTTCTTTGGTATGGAGCTAATTCTTTGTCTTCCAATTTTTTCTCCTCTCAGGGTGTCTGGTTATGTGGCTCACTCTCTACCACACTGACCAAAAGGCATAAAATACAATTCAACAGGACATGACACATAGGGAACAAAACATAATTGTATTCATGACACCAATAACCCCAAATAAAGATGACCAGCAGAGAAAAGAGTACTAGTGGAGGGAAAAGAGTGTAAAAATGATATTGAGAAAAGGAAAAAAGGTAAGAGGTAAAAAAAAAAAAAAAAAAAAAAAAAAAAGGTAAGGGAAAAAAAATATATATATATATATATATGGATAGAACTCCACAAAAACCAACAAATAAACCAAAAAATACAAACAACAAACACCCGGAAAAAAAGGGGAGGAAACTAAAACTAATCTGAAGATTCAGAGCTTATTTCTAGAAGGATAAGGTAAAGAAATTGAATAAATGTGAGAATGGCCACAATTCAGCGTAGAGAAGGTAGAAAGAGAATGAGAAGTAAAGTAAAAAATAAAATAAACTAATTAATTTTTTTAAAATTATTAAAATAAGTTATGCACACACACACACACACACACACACACACACACACACTGAGTGGCCAGATTATTATGATCTCTGAACGCAATAATAATCTGGCCAATCAGTATACCTATGTCTATATCTATATCTATATCTATATCTATATCTATATCTATATCTATTAGAAGCCAGGTGCATGAATTTGTGTATGGGTGGGATCCAGCCAGCCTGGCCAGGGGGTGGGGACACAAGTAGTTGGCTGGCCTGCCTACTGATTGAACCCTGATCGAAGGGACAGTTTCATATTAGCCTTTTATTATATAGAATATACTCTGAGTGGCCAGATTAGTGTGTGTGTGTGTGTGTGTGTGTGTGTGTGTAAGAGGAAAATTTTCCCCTTTTTTTAATCTATCTATCTATCTATATAGTCATCTATTTTTTGGAAAAGAAGAATAGAGTAGAGAGCAAATAGGCCTGAGTTTGGTGAGTGAAACTAATTAAGCTATTAATAGAAGAAGACAGCTAGAAAGGAAGGGAAAAACAAAAGCATAAAATAAAAACAAACAAACAGCAAGAAGAAAAATATTGGCTAGTGCAAAAAGAGAAAAGAGAAGAGTGAATAGACTTGAGCAGGGGAGGGGAAATTATCATCTCAACAGAGATGCTATAATAGTTAATGTGTCAATAAATCAGATAAAGAAGATCAATTTTTAACAAAGTGTAAAAGTAAAGGAGAGAGAAAAACTAAAGTAAGAATAAGAGTAGAGAAACAGGATGAAAAAGTGAGAAATGAGGAAGAAAAGGTTGGTAAAAAGAAAAAAATGAGATAATGTTAAATAATAAATAAAAATAGAATGTAAAACACTAGTCCAAAAGAAATAAAATGTTAATAATAATAATAATGAAATATAAAATAGAAAGAAAATTTAATTTCTTAAGTAAAAGATAAAAAATACAAAAGTGAATTAGTGAAGTGTCGTTCACTTCAGCTGAGTTTTAATGTCCCATGGGGCTGGTTTATGACCCCTCTCTACTGTTCTGTCTGCCACATCTCAGCTTCCAGTTAGACAGTCAGCACTGTGTTTTAGTTCCCAGTGATCCACTGTTTCTCTGTGTCAGAATCTACCACCTAAGTTTCAGGCAGACAGGATCAATCTGCCCACTTAGTTTTTCTGCCTGTTTTCAGTTGTATTTCCACAAGCATCTTTTTCTGACATGAGCTCTAGCTGGCAGTGTTTCTGTATTAGTTTCTGGGACAAAATGGCCCCTTCACCCAGTCACAGAGGGCTCCTGGGTGTATTCAGAAACTTTGTCTCCCTGCCCAGCTCAAGGCTGACTGTGGCTGCACTGCTAGGAGGAGCTGGCTCTTCAGGTGAAAAATGGCTGTTCAGGGTTTGAAGGACCAAACTGTCCCAGAGCTGGCTTCCTAGTCACTTCTCTCTATTTTGCTCCCCAGCTTCCACAAAATCACCTTCCCCTGCAGTACAGTCTCAGTGAGTGTTTGTAATGGAAAGATCCTATGTACTGAGTTTAGTGAGTAAAAGCAAGAAAAAATATAAAGAAAAAGTACCTGGGCCACTGCATGTCAAAGAAAAAGTAACTGGGCCACTGCAAGTCCAACTCTCCCCACCCCTGCCACCACCCGCACTGTGTGCCTGATACAGGAATTCAAGTTGCCTTTCTGGCTGTGGACTTAAATCTAGAGTCCCCCACTGATGATAGCCCTGTGGACCTCTTTCCACAGTTGAGTATTATACGTGTCTACATGGGATGTGGACTTACTTAGTGCAGTGCATTTTACTTCTGACCCTCTACTCCTGTTTGCAGTGTGTCTCTGTCTCCAGCACAGACCCCCATCCTACTATTCTTCAGGTGTCCCCCATTCTTTCTGGTCACAGATTGTGTCCCCAGCTGTGTATGATTCACCAATTTTGGGTGGATGTTACTGAATTCAACTGTTTCTTGTATCTGCTCTGTGAGAAGCACAGGATACATCTGACTATTTGGCCACCATTTTGTCTCCCCAAGACAAATTTTTAAAAAATATATATTTCATTGATTTTTTTACAAAGAGGAAGGGAGAAGGATAGAGTTAGAAACATGGATGAAAGAGAAACATCAATCATCTGCTTCCTGCACACCTCCCACTGGGGATGTGCCCACAACCAAGGTTCATGCCCTTGACAGGAATCAAACCTGGGACCTTTCAGTACACAGGCTGATGCTCTATCCACTAAGCCAAACCAGTTAGTGCAAGACAAATTGTCTAGGAGCCCATGGCTTGGGAGACTGGAGTCTTGGTGTTCATGGGTTCACCGCTGAGTCAGCAGGTTCCTGGTCACTATAGATGTAGGGTCCTGGGTGGTGTCTGAGATCTCCCTGGTTGGAGGCTTGGCTTGGCTCCCAGTCACAGCTGCTATCCCATTCAAGTCTCTGCAGTAGATCTGGCTGCCCTGGGAGATATTGCAGCAGTAGTAGAAGCTTCCCTGGTCAAAACACCCCCAACAGTCCTGCAGAATATAACTGTCCCTCACTGACATGTACACACATGCCCTACATGTCCACTCACTCGCCTTTCACTCCCTCACTCATCCACACTCTTTCTCACTGCTGTCCTGACAGCCGATATCTTGGATCACTTCTTACAGACTTTTCCAATTAAGTTTCCTGTACTCCCACACCTCCCTTTTTTGTTTTGTTGGGTATAAAAGACAGAGGGTTGTGGTGAACTTGTTGCCTGTGAATGTTGGGTTCAAAGAAATGTGTTCACTGATCAGGTTCTGATTTTTACAGAGTACAAGAGAAAAAAAAGAACTATAGTTAGTTACCTAAAGTACATAGAGTGTGAGTATGTTCCAATAATTGCTCAGCCTCCTCCACCATCAGCTTCTATATCATTCCCCAGGTTATTCTGAGGTTCCCTGGGTCCAGGGAAAGTGAGTCATTTCAGTCCCCAGGCCAAAATTCTTCATTTCTGGAAGAGGATCAGTCCAGTGCCATGATAGGGTTTAATCTGGTGAGCTGGAATCCACAACAGCCCTGTGGAGGTAGAAACACATGCATATCCTCTCCTCCATATTAATAATTCATTGGGTCCCATCCAGTTATTAATGTCCACTTTTTGTCACAAGACTTGTGGTTTCTGAGGTGGGGTTATTGAGGAAAAGTGCCATTCTATGGAGGATTGAAAGTGATCATTCAGATTCAAAAACTAAGATTAAAGAGTACTTTAGATAGTGTTATAGCATGGTCCTTGAGTCCCATATTCCCCCTTTTTTGTTTTACTAGCATACCTTTCAGGGAAGAATGGGCATGTTCAACAATAGCATGCCTTTGTGGATTGTAAGGGATTCCAGTGAAATGCTAGATTGACCAAGTTCTGCAAAAGGTGGAAAAGCCATAGATGCTATGAGCATTCCCATTATCAGTTTTTCTCTTTAATACTAGAGGCCCAGTGCACAAAAATTCATGCACAGGGAGGGGAGTGTTCTTCAGGCCAGCCTGCTCCCTCTCCAATCTGGGACCCCTTGAGAGATGTCCAACTGCCCGTTTAGGCCTAAATGGGCAGTGGGACATTCCTCTCACAATCCAGGGCTGCTGGCTCCCAACTGCTCACCTGCCTGCCTTCCTGATTGTTCCTAACCACTTCTGCCTGCCAGCCTGATCACCCCCTAGCCGCTCCCCTGCCAGCCTGATTGATGCCTAACTGCTCCCCTGCCAACCTTTTTGCCCCCAACTGCCCTCCCCTGCAGGCCCAGTCACCCCAAATTTTTCTCCTCTGCCAGCCTGGTCACCCCCAACTGCCCTCCCATCCAGGCCTGGTTCCTACAAACTGCCCTTCCCTGCTGGCCATCTTGTGGTGGCTATCTTATGTCCACATGGGGGCAGGATCTTGTGACCACATTGGGACAATCATCTTGTGTGTTGGAGTGATGATCAATCTGCATATTACTCTTTTATTATATAGGATAGAGGCCTGCTGCATGGATGTGGGCTAGCTGGTTTGCCATGAAGGATGTCCTGGATCAGAGTGTAGGTTCCTTTGGGGTGTGGAGTGGCCTGAGTGAGGGGCCTGTGGTGTTTTGCAGGCCAGCCACGTCCCCAAGCAACCCAAGTGGAGGCTGCTATCTGAGATTTATTTATTTTCTACAATTGGAACTTTGTAGCCTGGAGTGGAGCCAAGCCTTCTGCTCGCACAACCATTGGAACTTTGTTGCCTTAACCTCTGCTGGCCAAGCTTTGTGGAAAGCTTGGCTTCTTCCATCACCTGGGACAACTCAGGCCTCTCTCCTGGGCTCTCTGTGGCTATAGCCATCTTGGTTGGGATAATTTGCATACTCGCTCTGATTGGCTGGTGGGCATGGCTTGTGAGTGTAGTGGAGGTATGGTCAATTTGCATATTACTCTTTTATTAGATAGGATAGTTTCAATTGCAAAAAGGTCTTATTGAACTCATGCAAAGAAATGTAATGCTACTTATTAAGAATTGGCAAATACTGGAGGGACAGGTACAAAGAAAAATATGTAATTTACAAAATTGCTTTAAAAATTCTTTCTTATATCTCAAAAACAACAAAAATAAGAATTAGCAATACTTTTAACAAAAGTTATAAAATCTACATAGTTATTTTCAATTCATTCAGCCCCATAAGAAAATTTTTGTTTCTCCTGATTTTTTTTGCCAATAATTCTATAAATCTAGATACTTTAAAGAGTAATGCAAATGACATGGAATCTTGTCTTTCCTGCAAAATCTAATATTCCAGAATAATAATTAGAGCTATCAATGAAAGCATAATATAGTTATTATTTGACAAAGCTTCCCATCTATCTTAAACAGAAAAGTTTCCTTCATGAGAGAGAAAATAAACACTTGAAGCATTCCAGAACCTATTTGAATGATATAGAGCCAATTCCAGTTCAAGAAAAAGTTTCTTAAAATTCAAATCCTGGAAAGATTGTCAAACTTATTTTACCAAAATATCATATATCAAAGTGCATGAGGCATAAACATAGGCTGGCAAACTTCATTTCCAATTATTAAAAGATGACTTTAAAAATACATCTGATTAATAAAACATATAACCATTTTGCTAGAAAAGGACTAACCAAAATAAGGTTTATTCTCTATCTTTGTTTGTCCTTGGGTATAGTCAGCAAATGACATTAATTGGATTTCTGTTATCTGTCTCCTTAAGTATGTTGATATAAGCTATTTATTTACCCTCTGGTTAGGGAGGCAAAATACAAATCATTTACTTTGAAGTGTTCTTGGTTTAGAGAAGATATGATTTACTAGATGGCTCCAAATTGCTGTACAGCAGCGGTTCTACAGCAGAAGTTCAACTGCTAGCTCTAGCAGCAGTTCTCAACCTGTGGGCCGTGACCCACAGGTTGAGAACCACTAGCAGGGTTGTCTACGACCATTGTAAAACAGATATTTACACTATGATTCATAACAGTAGCAAAATTACAGTTAAGAAGTAGCAACAAAAATAATTTTATGGTTGGGAGTCACCACAATATGAGGTACTCTATTAAAAGGTCATGGCATTAGAAAGGTTGAGAACCCACTACTCTAGATGCTCCTTTAGAGGCAAACTCAGATTAATTAATATTTCAGTATCCTGTTAGTTAAAAATAACTAGATATTTAAAGTTTTTACCACTTAATCCAGCAAACTCCAAAGTTTTAAGTTATCAAAGACTTTGAAAACCTATTTTTAGGCATATAGTCTGAGTGGCCAGATTATTATGATCTCTGAACACAAAAATATGGCCACTCAGTGTATATCCTATATATTAAAAGGCTAATATGCAAATTGTCCTCTCAACCAAGAATTAGACAAGAAGTTAGGCTGGCCAGCCACCCATGTCCCCTCCCCCCATGGCCAAGCTGGCCAGACCCCAGCCATGCATGAATTCATGCACTGGGCCTCTAATATATATAGTGGCCAGCTTATTATGTGTTCAGAGATCATAATAATCTGGCCACTCAGTGTATAGTTACCACAGAAAAAGATTTAGGTAAATGACTTGGGGAGGTTTAAAAGATTTTATTTTCCCAATTTTTTTCTTTCTGAGAAGACTAAAAAATCTATTTTTTTAGGATTTTATTTATTTTTTTATTTTTTATTTTTTTCTTAATGTGTTATATATATATACATATCTCCCAATTTCCCCCCCAAAAAAGCATACCCTAACTCCCCAGTGTCTTGTGATCATTGGATAAGCTTATATGCATGCATACAAGGCCTTTGGTTGATCTCTTATCTACCCTACCTGTCCTTAACATTTCTGTTGAATTTGACAGTCCTTCTGATGCTTTACTGCCTCTGTATCTATCCTTTTGTTCATTAGTTTATAATGTTCTTTATTATCCACAAATGAGTGAGATCATGTGGTGTTTCTCCTTCATTGACTGGCTTATTTCACTTAGCATAAGGCTCTCCAGTTCCATCCATGTTGCTGCAAATGGTAAGAAATCCTTCTTTTGAATGGCAGCCTGGAATTCCATTGTGTAGATGTACCGTAGTTTTTGGATCTGCTCGTGTGCTGATGGGCACCTAGGCTGTTTCCAAATTTTAGCTATTATAAATTGTGCTGCTATAAACATAGGAGAGCATAAATGCTTTTTAAATGGTGTTTCTAATTTCTTAGGATATATTCCTAAGAGTGGGATTGCTGGGTCAAATAGGAGTTCCATTTTCAGTTTTTTGGGGAAACTCCATACTGTTCTCCACAGTGGCTGCACCAGTATGCATTCCCACCAACAGTGCACAAGGGTTCCTTTTTCTCTGCATCCTCGCCAACACTTGTCATTTCTTGATTTGTTGATGATTGCCATTCTGACAGGTGTGATATGATATGGCATTGTCATTTTGATTTGCATCTCTCAGATAATTAGTGACTTTGAACATGTTTTTCATGTGTCTCTTGGCCTTTCTTCTGTCATCTTTTGAAAAGGTTCTATTTAGGACTGTTGCCCATTTTTTTTTTAATTAAATCTTTATTTTTCAGATTATTACATTTCTTTCTCTTTTTTCCCCTCCATAACTCCCCTCCACCCGGCTCCGACCCTTCCCTCTACCCTTATCTCCCTCCCATTACCTAATCCATAAGTGTATGATTTTTGTCCAGTCTCTCCGTGTACACACCTCACCCCTTTCCCCGAGAGAATTATGAGTCCAATCCCTTTCTGCGCTCCTGATTCTATTATATTCACCAGTTTATTCTGTTGATCAAATTTTTAATTCACTTAATTTTTAGATTCACTTGTTGATGGATACGTATTTCCTGTTCATAATTTTTTATCTTTTACTCTTTTCTTCCTCCTCTTCTAAAAGAGTACCCTTCAGCATTTCATATAATACTGGTTTGGAGTTGATGAACTCCTTTAGCTTTTTCTTATCTGTGAAGCTCTTTATCTGCTCTTCAATTCTGAATGATAGCTTTGCTGGATAGAGTATTCTTGGTTATAGGTTCTTGCTATTCATGACGTTGAATATTTCTTGCCACTCCCGAATGGCCTGCATAGTTTCTCTTGAGAAATCAGCTGACAGTCGTATGGGTGCTCCCTTGTAGGTAATTAACTTTTTCTCTTGCTGCTTTTAATATTCTCTTTTGTCTTTTGCTCTTGATATTTTAATTATGATGTGTCTTGATGTAGTCCTCTTTGGATTCTTTTTATATGGGGTTCTGTGTGCTTCCTGGACTTTTAAGTCTATTTCTTTTACCAGATGTGGGAAGTTTTCAGTCATTATTTCTTTAAGTAGGTTTCAGTATCTTGCTCTCTCTCTTCCTCTGGCATCCCCGCAATTCTGATGTTGGTACACTTGAAGCTGTCCCAGAGGCTGCTTACTTTATCTTCACAATTTTGGATTCCTTTCTCTTCTTGCATTTCCAGTTGAGTGTTTTCTGATTTTTTTATATTTCAAATTTTTGACTTGATTCTTGCCTTCTGCTAGTCTGCTGTTAGGTCTCTGTGTAATATTTTTTTATTTCAGTCAGTGTATGTTTAATTTCTAGTTGGTCCTTTTCCATCTCTAGTTGGATCTTTTACATCTCTAGTTGGTTCTTTTTCATCTCCTCTTGGATCTCACTAAATTTATCCATCTTTTCCAGGAAATTCTTGAAAAACCTTATAAGCGTGGTTTTGAACTCTATATCCAGTCGTTTGTTTTTCTCCATTTCTTTTGTTTGTAATCCATTCCCTTGTCTTGGCATTTTCACTATGCTGGGAGAACTTCTGTGTTGGATTCAGCCTTATGATACCAGACTTGCAAAACTGCAAAAGCCTCTCTGTTGAGCTTGGGATGGGTGGAGTCTCACGGCTTAAGTGACCTCCTTGCCTTCCAGTCGGCCCTGCCCTCCATGGCCCCTGAGTCTCACGTGATTGGGTAATTGCTGGAGCAGTCCCTGTGCGCACACGCACTTTCTCTTTTTTTATTTTTTTATTTTTTAAATTTTTATTAATTTTTTATACATATCTCCCCATTGCCATCCCTCCCTCCCAGGCATACCCCAAATCCCCAGTGTCTATGTTCATTGGTTATGCTTATATGCATGCATACAAGTCCTTTGATTGATCTCTTATCTACCTCACCTAACTTTAATCTTCCTGCTGTAATTTCACAGTCTGTTTGAAGCTTTACTGACTCTGTATCTATCCTTTTGTTCATCAGTTTATAATGTTCTTTATTATCCCCCAATGAGTGCACACGCACTTTCTCTTGCAGTGCCTCTAGACTGCTGCCCCTCTGGCTCCCCTGCGCTCCGGAACTATATGAGTCTGGGTCCCCAGGTTTTCGCTTGAAACTGGGATTTAGTGGAGTTAGAAGTGGCGTAGTTGGGACCGTCTTTCTCTTGCCCACTCGTGAAAGCCAGTGACACAATTAGCAGTCTGTCCTCTGCAGCTCAGTGCCATGTGCGCCATCAGACTGCTGATCTTTTGCGATTCCCCTAAATTTCCATATACTTCTCCCTTTTCACAGTCCAAACTCCCCCCATATGAGTTTTGGCTGGATCTGGGGATTAGTGTTGTAGGATAAGGGGTTCAATGCTGTTGAGCGTCTTCATCTCCCTCCCGCTAGAGAAAACCAGCCAGGTTCTCCAGCACCCACTCTCTCCATGCGCTCATCTCCGTACCTCAGCTTTTTGCAGCTCCTCTGGGTCTCTGTGAGCCCCTCTCTTTCCTTCTAGTTGTAGACTTTCCACTCAGCCAACTTTCCAGTGGTTTTGGATGATGTTCATTCTGTCTTTTAGTTGTAGTTTTGAAATTGTTATCCAAGTTGGCAGAGTAGGTGTTTCTCTTTGCCGCCATGTTGGATTCTCCCATTGCCCATTTTTTTATTGGATCATTTACCTTCCTTTTATTAAGTTGTAGATGGATTAGTGATAACATTTGCAAATATTTTTACCCATACAGTGGGCTTTTTTTGTTGTTTTGTTGATGGTTTCTTTTGCTGTGCAAAAGCTTTTTATTTTGATGTAGTCCCATTTGTTTATTTTCTCCTTAGCTTCCATTGCTCTTGGAGTAGTATCAGTGAAATAGTTTGTTCGACATATGTCTGAGATTTTGCTTCCTGTGGGTTCCTCTAGTATTTTTATGGTTTTCTGTCTTATGTTTAAGTCCTGTATCCATTTGGAGTTTATTTTTGTGTATGGTGTAAGTTAGAGGTCTAGTTTCTTTTCTTTTTTTTTTTTTTGCTTGTATCTGTCCAATTTTCCAATACCATTTATTGAAGAGGCTGTCTTGACTCCATTGTATGTTCATGCCTCCTTTGTCAAATATTAATTGAGCATAGTGATTTGGGTGGATATCTGGATTCTCTATTCTATTCCATTGGTATATATGTCTCTTCTTGTGCCAGTACCAGGCTGTTTTGAGAACAGTTGCTTTGTAATATAGCTTGAAATCTGGTATTGAGATCCCACCTACTTTATTCCTCTTTCTCAGGAATGCTGTGGTTATTCGGGGTCTCTTTTTGTTCCAGATGAATCTTGGAAGAGTTCTTTCTAGGTCTATGAAATAGGTTATTGGTATTTTAATAAGAAGTGCATTGAATCTATACATTGCTTTGGGTAGTATGGATATTTTAATGATGCTGATTCTCCCAGTCCATGAGCATGGTATGCTCTTCCATCTGTTTACTTCTTCCTCTATCTCTTTTTTCAGTGTCCTGTAGTTTTCTACATATAGGTCTTTTACCTCCTTAGTTAGGTTTATTCATAGGTATCTTAATTTTTTTGGTGCAGTGGTAAATGGGATTGCTTTTTTAGTCTCTCTTTCTGTAATTTCACTATTAGTGTATAGAAATGCATAGATTTCTTGTCATTAATTTTATATTCTGCTACATTGTCGAATTCATTTATTAAGTCTATTAGTTTTTGGATGGAGTTCTTCGGGTTTTTTTATGTACAGTATCACATCATCTGCAAATAAGAACAGCTTTACTTCTTTTCGGATTTGGATGCCTTTTATTTCTTCTTCTTGTCTAATTGCAATGGCTAATACTTCCAGTACTATGTCAAACAGGAGAGGTGAGAGTGGGCATCACTGTCTTGTTCCTGTTCTTAGGGGAAATGGTTTTAGTTTTTGCTCATTGAGTATGATGTTAGCAGTGGGTTTATTATATATGGATTTTATGATGTTGAGGTATGATCCTTCTATTCCCACCTTGCTGAGAGTTTTTATCAGGAAAGGGTATGGGATTTTGTCAAAAGCTTTTTCTGCATCAGTTGATATGACTATGTGATTTTTATCTCTTAATTTTTTTATACAATGTATCATGTTTATTGATTTGTGGATATTGCACCATCCTGCATTCCTGGGATAAATCCTACTTGGTCATGGTGTATGATCTTTCTGATGCACTGCTGGATCATCTTTCTGATGCACTGCTGGATCCAATTTGCCAGAATTTTGTTGAGGATTTTGGCATCTATGTTCATGAAAGATATTGGGCTATAATTCTCTTTCATTGTGTTGTCTTTATCTGGTATTAGGGTGATGCTGGCTTCATAGAAGGTGTTTGGAAGTATTCCTTCTTCTTGAATATTTTTGAATAATCTGAGGAGGATAGGTTTTAATTCTTCCTTGAATGTTTGGTAAAACTCCCCTGTGTAGCTGTCAGGCCTTGGGCTTTTGTTTGTTGGAAGCTTTTTGATGACTACTTCAATTTCTTCCATGTTGTTGGACTATTGAGATATTTAGATTATTCCTGATTGAGTTTTGGAAGTTTATATTTTTCTAGGAATATGTCCATTTCCTGCAGGTTGTCCAATTTGTTGGAATATATTTTTTCACAGTATTTTTTAACCATCCTTTGTATTTCAGCCGATTCTGTTGTTATTTCTCCTCTTTCATCTTTGATTTTGTTTATTTGGGTCTTCTCTTTTTGTTTCTTGATGAGCCTAGCTAGAGGTTAATCAATCTTGTTTATCTTTTCAAAGAACCAACTCTTGGTTTTGTTGATCTTTTGAATTGTTTCTTTGGTCTCCATATTGTTTATCTCTGCTCTGATCTTTACTCTTTCCTTCCTTCTGCTTACACTGGGCTCTTCTTGTTGCTCTCTTTCTAGTTTTTTGAGTAGTAGGGTTAGGTAATTTATTACCATTGTTTCCTGTTTTCTGCAGGAGGCTTGTAGAGCTATGAACTTCCCTCTCAAGACTGCTTTCAGTGTGTCCCATAAATTTTGAATTGTTGTGTTGTCATTGTCATTTGTTGCCATGATCTGTTTTATTTCTTCCTTGATCACTCTGGTTACCCAGTCATTGTTTAATAGCATACTGTTTAGTCTCCATGTGTTTGATTTTTTACATTGTTTTTATTGTAGTTGATTTCCAGTTTTATTATGTGATCTGACAAAATTCACTCTTTCCTCTTCAGACCCTGGCCTCTGATTGCTAAGCCCAATACATAGGATCACGCAATTGGAGACATCCTGAGAGACTGCAGGGGAAAGCTGTTTTGCTGGAACCTGGGGATCAGAGTGCAGAATAACCATCAGAGAATCAGCTCTGTGTCAACCCACCCCCACAAACTGGTATTGAGTACCCCAGAGTAAGCAGGATCTAAGTGCAGGCTAGAGAGGTCCTGTGCTTAGTCTCAGAGGTCAATTCTGAAACACTGCCACCCAGTGGATTACTCACAAATTGACTCTAGCATAATCACAAAAGAATAAAGAGATTAAGATACACTTCTGCAGTGGATGGCAGGGAAGTGCAATACCCTCCCAACTGGGAAACAGGAGTGCCAAATAGGAAGTGAATCACCTCCATTACTGCCCATTCTATTTATTTATTTATTTATTTATTTATTTATTTTTAATATATTTTATTGATTTTGTTACAGAGAGGAAGGGACAGGGATAGAGAGTCAGAAACATCGATGAGAGAGAAACATCGATCAGCTGCTTCCTGCATACCCCCTACCAACATGGCTTTATTTATTAAGTAGGGAATGTAATTTCTCATTTTAATCAATCAGGGCATATTAAACTAATTTCAAAGAAGAGACAATGAACAACAGATAACCAACGCTTTCACAAATGATTTAATATAATATTTCAAACAAAAGCAAGGAAACTTTGTGGATTATTTAGTTTCCAGTAAAGGGTACCTTAAAATTTTGAAATATTTCATCTATGTGATAATAATTACGATATTGGGAGTTCTCAAGTAACTAGGGAATTATGGATTGGGAACCACTGTTCTTTCATTGTTTATGACAGAAAACCATTTTTTGTTCCTTTTACTCAGGCAACTAATTACTTTCAATGTTAATGCAAAACAGCAGAACTTCCCATTCTTCAACTGTCATAAGGAAGTCACATTCTAGTAATTAAGTAGTCATCAGTCATACCATACACTGAGTTATTGTTTCAAGAAGATTCTAGAAATAATAATAGCAAAACTAACAAATATTTATTGTGAGCCCACTATGTGGCAAACATTACATTGGGCTCTTAATATTAATTTTGATTCGCATCTCTCAGATGGTTAATGACTTTGAGCATGTTTTCACACAACTCTTGGCCTTCTTTCTGTATGTCCTCTTTTGAAAAGTATCTATTTAGGTACGTTGGCCATTTTTTATTGGATAGTTTATCTTCCTTTTGTTACATTGTATGATTTCCCTTATTGTTGATAACATTGGAAAATATATTCTCCCATGCAGTAGAAGAAAACATAATTTCATAAGAATCATCAAAAGTGCTTTATTCAGCCGAGACTGGTTTGGCTCAGTGGATAGAGCATCAGCCTGCGGACTGAAAGGTCCCGGGTTCGATTCCAGTCGCAAAGTGATTTATGCACCCCTATGTTCATAGGAGCACAATTTACAATAACTACAATTTGGAAACAGCCTAGGTGCCCGTCAGCAGATGAGTGGATCAGAAAACTATGCTAAGTGAAATAAGCCAGTCAATGAAGGAGAAACACGACATGATATCACTCATTTGTGGATAATAAAGAACATTATAAACTGATTAACAAAAGGATAGATAGAGGCAGTAAACCATCAAACAAACTGTCAAATTACAGCAGAAAGATTAAGTAGAGGTGGGGTAGATAAGAGATCAACCAAAGGACTTGTATGCATGCCTATAAGCATAACCAATGAACACAAGACCCTTGGGGATTGGGGTATGCCTGGGAGGGGTTGGGGCAATGGAAAGATATGTATACATGTAACACAACAAAAAACATTAAAAAAAGTAATTTGTGGATACAGTCCCAATAGAACTTTTCTTGTTTTGAAGCAGACCATTCAGAAACCCAATTTCCTCCATCTTTCAGGTAATTTGTGGATACAGTCCCAATAGAATTTTTCTTGTTTTGAGGCAGACCATTCAGAAACCCAATTACCCACTTCTTTGTATGTTTTGAAATGCTTGTCAGAAAGTGCATGTACCATAGATTAGGACAATCTGAAGGAGTAAGGTCTGTGAATATGTGGTGGGTTAATACTTCCCAGAAAATATTTTTTTTCTTTTTTTAAAAAATTTTTATTAATTTTTTATACATATCTCCCCATTGCCCCCCTCCCTCCCAGGCATACCCCAACCCCCCAGTGTCTGTGATCATTGGTTATGCTTATATGCATGCATACAAATCCTTTGATTGATCACTTATCTACCTCACCTAACTTTAATCTTTCTGCTGTAATTTCACAGTCTGTTTGATGCTTTATGATTTTTGTCCTGAGAATTATCAGTCTACTCCCTTTCTGTGCTCCTGATTCTATTATATTCACCAGTTTATTCTGTTGATCAAATTTTTAATTCACTTAATTTTTAGATTCACTTGTTGATTGATGTGTATTTGTTGTTCACAATTTTTTGTCTTTTACCTTTTTCTTCTTCCTCTTCTAAAAGAGTACCTTTCAGCATTTCATGTAATACTGGTTTAGAGTTGATGAACTCCTTTAGCTTTTTCTTCTCTGTGAAGGTCTTTATCTGCCCTTCAATTCTGAATGATAGCTTTGCTGGATAGAATATTCTTGGTTGTAGGTTCTTGTTATTCATCACGTTGAATATTTCTTGCCACTCCCGTCTGGCCTACATCGTTTCTGTTGAGAAATCAGCTAACAGTCGTATGGGTGCTCCCTTGTAGGTAATTAATTGTTTTTCTCTTGCTGCTTTTAAGATTCTCTCTTTGTCTTTTGCTCTTGGTATTTTAATTATGATGTGTCTTGGTGTGGTCCTCTTTGGATTCCTTTTATTTGGGGTTCTGTGTGCTTCCTGGACTTGTAAGTCTATTTCTTTTACCAGATGTGGGAAGTTTTCAGTCATTATTTCTTTAAATAGGTTTTCAGTATCTTGCTCTCTCTCTTCTTCTGGCACCCCCACAATTCTGATGTTGGTACGCTTGAAGCTGTCCCAGAGGCTCCTTACATTATCTTCACATTTTTGGATTCTTTTCTCTTCTTGCTTTTCCAGTTGAATGTTTTCTGCTTCTTTATATTTCAAATTTTTGACTTGATCTTTGCCTTTCTCTAGTCTGCTGTTAGAACTCTGTATAATAGTTTTTATTTCAGTCAGTGTATGTTTAATTTCTAGTTGGTCCTTTTTCATCTCCTCTTGGGTCTCACTAAATTTGTCCATCTTTTCTAGCATATTCTTGAAAAACCTTATAAGCGTGGTTTTGAACTCTATATCCAGTCGTTTTTTTTCCTCCATTTCTTTTGCTTGTAATCCCTTCCCTTGTCTTGGCATTTTCACCATGGCAGGGAAACTTCTGTGCTGGATTAAGCCACAGAAGCCTCTGTTGAGCTTGGGAGGGATGGAGTCTCAGGGCTTAAGGGACCGCCTTGCCTTCCAGTTGGCCCCGCCCTCCACGACCTCTGAGTCACACATGACTGGGTAATGGCTGGAGCGGTCCTTGTGTGAGTGCACCCGCCGTGCCTCTAACCGCTGCCTTTCCGGCTCCCCTGCGCACCAGGACCACAGGAGTCTAGGTCTCCAGGGTTTCGCCCGAAACAGGGGCTTAGTAGAGTCAGAAGTGGCACAGTTGGGAGGGTCTGTCTCCCGCCCACTCGTGAAAGCCAGCGGCACAATCAGCAATCTGTCCTCCGCGTGGTGCCGTGCGTGACCAGACCTCCAATCCTTTGCGACTCCCCTAAATTTCCATGCACTTTTCCCTTTTCACAGTCCAAACTCCCCCCGTATGAGTTTCGGCTGGATCTGGGGTTTAGTGTCGTAGGATAAGGGGTTCAATGCCTTTGAGAGTCTCCGTTTCCCTCCCGCCAGAGAAAGCCAGCCAGGTACTCCAGCACCCGCTCTCTCCTCATGCGTGTCTCCGTACCTCAGCTTTTTGCAGCTCCTCTGGGTCTCCGTGAGCCCCCCTCTTTCCCTCTAGTTGTAGAACTTCCACTCAGCCAGCTTTCCTATGGTTCTGGATGATGTCCGTTCTGTCTTTTAGTTGTAGTTTTGAAATTGTTGTGCGAGGCAGCAGTATAGGTGTTTACCTATGCCACCATCTTGGATTCCTCCAGAAAATATTTTTTAACATATCTTTAACTGTTTTTGAAGTTTGTAATGGTGCATTATCATGAAGCAAAATTACTTTGGTGTATCTTCTGGCACATTCTGGTCATTTCCCAATCAAAATGTGATTTAAAGTGATTATTTGTTGTTGGTAGTGATCAGTATTAACAGTTTCACCTGGTTTTAGAAGTTCATAATACACCATACCTTGCTCATCCCACTAATCACAGAACATTGTCTTCTTTCTGAAGTGATTTGGCCTTGCAGTCGATGTTGATGGTTTACCTGGATCAACCCATGATTTTGTTTGCTGGAAGGTGTTTGATGGCTGCTTCACTTTCTTCCATGGTTATCAGCCTAATGAGATTTTTATATTCTTCTGGATTGAGTTTTGGAAGGTTGTATTTTTCTAGGAATATGTCCATTTCATTGAGGTTGTCCAATTTGTTGGAGTAGAGTTTTTCATACTATATTTTACAATCCTTTTTTATTTTTGGGGGGTCTGTTGTTACTTTGCCTCTTTCATTTCTGATTTTGTTTATTTGGGTCCTCTCTCTTTGATTCCTGGTGAATCTGGCTAGAGTTTCATCTATCTTGTAATCCTTTCAAAGAACCAGCTCTTGGTTTTCACCGCTATTGTTTGTGTTGTTATTTTTGTTGTTGTTTGTTTCTATGCCATTTATTTCTGCCCTAATCTTTATTATCCTCTTTCTTCTGCTCTCTTTGGGCTTTTCTTGTTGCTCTTTTTCTAATTCTTTAAATTGTAGAGTTATATGATTTATTATCATTTTTTCTTGATTTTTGAGGTAGGCCTGTATAAACGTCCCTCTCAGGACTGCTTTCACCGTGTCCCATAGATTTTTGATTGTTGAATTTTCATTGTCATTCATTTCCAGGAAGTTTTTAATTTATTCTTTGATCTTTTTAGTAACCAAATAATTATTTAATAGCATTCTATTCAGCTTCTAGGTGTTTAATTATTTTGATATTTTTATTATAGTTTATTCCCAATATCATGCCATTGTGGTCTGAGAAGATGCTTAATATGATTTCAATCTTTTTGAATTTGGAGAGACTTTGCCTGTGACCCAATATGTGGTCTATCTTTGAAAACATCCCATATATACTTGAGAAGAACATATATTCCATGGCTTTGGGGTGAAATGTTCTCAAGATGTCAATTAAGTCCATTTGATGTAGTGAGTCATTTAGGATTGCTGTTTCTTTGCTGATATTTTTGGCTAGAGGATTTATCCAGTAATGTCAATGGGGCTTTAAAGTCCCCTACTCTGATTGTATTGCTGTCAATCTGTCTGTTGATATCTCCAAGGAGTTTCTTTTTTTATATATATTTTGGTGTTCCTGCTTTTAGTCTATATATGTTTACCAGGGTTATATATCTTCTTGTTGTATCGATCCCTTTAATATTATGTAGTGGCCTTCTTTATTTCTTGTTATGGCCTTCATTTGGAGATCTCTTTAGTCAGATATAAGTATTGCTACCCCAAGTTTTTGTTTGTTTATTTGTTTGTTTTTCATTTCTATTTGTCTGAAAGATATTTTTCCATTTCTTCATTTTTAGTTTATGTGTTTCTCTTGTTCTGAGGTAGCTCTCATTTAGACAGCATATATATGGGTCATGTTTTTTGTGTGTTATTGTTTTGTTTTTTTGTATGTTTGTTTTGTGTGTGTTTTTTTTTATCCATTTAGCCACTCAATGTCTTCTAATTGGAGCATTTACTCCACTTACGTTTAAAGTTATTATTGATAAGTACTTGTTTGTAGCCATTTTTATTTTTTGTTTCTGTGTTCCTTCTTTTTTCTTTTTTAATGTTTTTATTGTTTGAAGTATTACAAATAGTAGTACATATGTCTCTTTTTCTCCCCCTGTTGACCTACCCCTGGCCTTCCCCACCCCCTAGTACATGCCCTCACCTGTACCCCTCCACACCAATGTCCTGTATACATTGGCTATGCTTACATACATGTATTCAAGTACTTCAGTTGATCCTTCAGCCCCCACTCCCACAACGTTTCCTGCCTTCCCACTGAAGTATGACAGTCTGTTCATTGCTTCTTTGCCTCTGTATCTGTTCCCCCACAACCCCGATTCTTTTCTTTAAAAACATCTTGCCTCTGCAGGCTAGAAATAAACTTATAAGAACAAAAAATATTTGAGCCCCAATTTCAATGTCCAATAGTTATGAGTCCAAGTTTCAATGTCAAACAATTCCTTATGTGTACACATAATCAATGGTATCAGGATAGTGGACAAATGGTGGCAATGCAGGTCCGACCCTCTCTGGTTTGGTCCTACGCATCCTGTAGCGACACACAGCTGCTGACTGCTAGCATAGCAAGGCGTCATCAATGTCTTCCATCTCTGGACTGTTTCTCCTCTTGTCTTCGTGGTTGGAGCAGACCTGTCAGTTCCTCTCTGTTGCTGGAGTCCACTTGGTCTTGGAGTTGTTTTCTGAAAGTATATAAACATATTCTCGAACAAATATTAATAAAGGAATCTTTTCTATAAAATTGACTTGGGGTCCTTTTTATTTTTGCCCACGCAATTTTCCTTTGGCTTATTTTGACACCATGTGTGTTTTTCATGGGTGTCTTGCTGTTAGTATTACAAATGAAAATTAATTTTCTAAAGTAAAAATTTTCTAGATGTAATTTACTTACCGGATATTTTTTCTTGCATGATATTATCCAATTCTCCCTCCTACCCCCATTTTTCTTTTTATTCATGGAGACTTTTGTAAAATTTTTTAATGCAGTCTTGATAACTCTAAATTTTATTTTTTTGCACACAAATATGCCTGTTTTATGTTTATTGCATGTTAAGCAATTTTACCAAGAGATGAACTACCACTAGAAATTTTAGTTAATACTTTAGAAACAGGTTTTTGTCCAGTACAATTATATTTTCTTGAATATTCACTTATTTCAATTAGCCAATTTAAATTAATCTGAAAGCTTGATTACTCTTTTACTGTCAAATGTAATACTCTACCAACAATTTTAAATTACCCTGTAAATATTAGTGGAAAGGTTTATTTGCATTCTTGAGTAGGCACTGAGCATTCCCAGTACTAGGCTGATTTAAATATAGGGCAGCTGCTCTCAGTAAGTTTCTGTCTGTTACCTGGGTCCTGATCTGAGTGGGCCCAGTCTCTGCTTATTACCTGGGTCCTGGTGTATGCTGAGCGTGAGAAGAGAAGTAGCCATGGGAGCAGGAGACCTCCCTCAGAAGGGGTGAGGGTTCAGAGCCCTGCAAGGTTGGGGGGAGATGAGGGTCTGTGCCCTACCTCTGTTGACCCCCAAGTTCCCTCCTGATGGTCATTCTGCGACTGTGCCTGTCATAGGTTGTTCTTTCCCTGAGGAATCTTACCCATCTCTGGCTAATCAGTCATCCTCAGGAGCCATGCAGGGTGTTGTGAGGTTCAGTTCTGTCTCCTTGGTAGCCTATGCCCCTGTGGCCTCCACGCCCAGCACCTGCCTTGGGATCCCCTCGCTTGCTGGGAGGGCCCCATCACTGATTGCTTATCTCTGGGAATTCAGGTTCCTTCTCCAGGGAGGGCCCAGCTCACAGCATTTGGCGAGAAACAGAACCATTATACCAGCCACCTAGAAGCTTCAACATCAGCATGAAGAGAAAACTCAGGCTACAGCTGAGGGCAATTGGATTGTGAGAAGAGGGTCCCTCTTGGCAAAAGAGGTCAGAGGGGGCAATATAGAATGCTCAAGTGCGTTCCCAGTGCCTTAATTCCTTCTAAAAGGGATTAAATTCTTTCATGTCCTTTTTTAAATTGCTGCTAAACATTCAAAGAATTAGTTTGTAATTTTGTTGGGATATTTGGACAATATGCTGTTGTGAAATACCACAAATTATAATGACATTGTAGAATAATATCATGTAAGGATATTCTTGGCTCTAGGCCATGGCAATTCAATTTAAAACTGGCTGTCAATTTCTTTTTATAACTTTATATAAACTTTGTCAGGGAGGCAAAAACACAGATTACTTACCTTATCTCGAGAGGCCAAATATATTGAGTTTCAATTACAATCCTTACAACATTTGAAGGAAACTTCTCTTTATTTCCTTCCAAAATGATTTTCATGCTACAGAGTTTCATTTAAAAATTTTTGTCACATGAAACAATTTCTCTTAAGGTTATGGTGACCACTGTATAGATTAGATTTAATCTTTTATTATAATAATTTTTTAATTTTTTTACATGTGTCCTTATTCTCTCATTACCCCCACTCCCTCCTCACCCCCCCTCGTTGTCTGTGCCCAATGATTATGCTCATAGGCATGTATGAAAGTCTCTCTGTTGATCTCTCCCGCTTACTCCCACCAACACTACCTTCCCCAAGGTTTGATGTTTTGATCGACGTTTCTCATTCTCTGGATCTGATCTTGATCATCAATCTATGTCAATCATTATATTCCACAGATGAGTGAGATTATGTGATATTTATCTTTCTCTGCCTGGCTTATTTCACTAAGCATAATGCTTTCCATCTCCATCCAAGTTGTTACAAATGGTAGAAGCTTCTTCTTTTTGTTCTTGTGTTCCTTCTACTCTTTTTAATTCTTCTTTTTACACCAGTCCCTTTTGCATTTCTTGCATTGCTAGCTTGGTAGTAATAAACTCCCTTAACCTTTTCTTGTCTGTGAAGCTCCTTATTTCTTCTTCAATTTTGAATAATAGCCTTGCTGGATACAGTATTCTTGGACTCAGTCCCTTGCTTTGCATCACTTTGTAAACTTCCTTCCATTCTTTTCTGGCCTGATGTGTTTCTATTGAGAAGACATTTGATAATCTAATGGGAGCTCCCTTTTACGAAAATTTCAGTCTCTCTCTCACAGCCTTTAAGATTCTCTCTTTGTCCCAAACATTTGCTATCATAATTACAATGTGTCTTTGTGTGGGTCTTTTCAGGTTCATCTTGTTTGGGATTCTCTGGGCTTGGGTGACCTTTTCCTTCCCTAAATCAGGAACATTTTCTGACATTATTACTTCAAATAATTTTTCTAACTCTTATTCCTCTTCTTGTCATTCTTTCACCCCTATTATTCATATGTCACTTCATTTCAGATTGTCTCACAGCTTTCTTAGGCTTTCCTCCTGTCTTTTTTTTTTCTTTTTCCAATTACAGTTCATTTTGTGTGTTTTGCAGCCCTGTCTTCTAATTTGTAATTTTTGTCTTCTGCTCATCCTAGTCTACTGTTGAAACTTTTCATTGTGTTTTATTGTAGCTATATCATCACTCTTTATTTCCTCTTGATTTTTATATAAATTGTTGATTTTTTCATCTATCTGGTTTATGAACTGTATGACCCTTATTCTTAATTTTTTTCTGATATGTAACATGCCTCCATTTCACATAGCTCATCTTCTGGTTATTCCTCTTTTTTGTGTGTGTGTGTGTGTGTGTGTGTGTTTTTCTCACTGAAGGATCTAGGTGTTGAGTAATGCCGGGGCTGCTCCTTGGGTGTCAGCAGCTACTCATGCATTGGCTGCTCCTCAGGCAGTCACAGAAGTGGCTGCTCCTCAGGTGGTGGCAGCTTCTCAAGTGGTCACTGCTTGTGTGGCTATTCACAGAGGTGGTGGCTCCTCTGGAGGGCACACAAAACGCTCTACAGCTGTCCTCCCAGGGGGTTAGCACAGATTGGCTCATGTAGATCTTTACTGTCTAATCAGAGCATCTCCATTTTGACCAATTAAGACAGTGCCTTTGGGACCAATTCAATTGTCAGTACCTGGAGTTCTCATTTGCATGAGAATAGAGCATTTAGGATTTGAAAATCTCTTTTGCATGAGAACAGAGAACTGAAAACCCCAGCTTCACTTCTGTCTCAGTGGAGTATACTTTATTTCCCATGTTTCCCAACTGGAGCTGCAACATGGGCTGTGCTGCAACAGAGTTGTTTCAAATGAAACTGAGTGTAGCTGTCTATCTGGCATAGAGTTATAACACTAAGGCTATAACTTCAGAGTTGTAAAACCAGGGGCACCTCACCCTAGGCACCTGCAATCAGGCTGTTCTATAACTATGCTGTACCATAATTGAACTGTTTTATAACTGAGCTGTTCAATAGCAGAGTTGTTCCACATTTGCACAGTGTGCACTAACAATGCCTGTCACTCATTACTGCTTACCAAATTCAGACTGCTTTTGGTATAAATAAACCATGGCAATTTTGAGTTGACATTACATGGTAACAGCAGGGATATCTGAAATGATAGCTGACTTTCCTTCTGATATCTTCTTGAACCATGGCTTTGGTGCATGCACAGTCCCCTTGAGATTAGTTGTTTTTCCAGCAGTGCAGAAAGGTGTCATCATAAGAAACATTCATCCCAAGAAATAAGAAACATCAATCTGAAAGAATATATTCACCCCTATGTTCATAACAGTGCAATTTAAAATAGCTAAGATTTGGAAACAGCCTAAGTGCCCATCAGTAGATGAGTGGATTAAAAAACTGTGGTACATCTACAATGGAATACTATGCTGCTGTAAAAAAAAATTCTTTTTTAGACCTGAAAAGTATTGTGGATGAAAGGGGCTAGATGCTAATCTGACAAACTCAAGGAAATCGTGCATGGAGATCTTGCAAACTCAGAGACCTAGAGTCAACCACAGGGGATGGTATGAAATTAAACTTAACTAAAGGCAGTTATGGTGGGTATTTACATCCTAGGCCAGTATCTACACTGCCAAAGTCAACCTATACCTTAAATGAGCCTATCTTTATTTTTGCATATATAATAAAATACCCTTGAAATGTCTGGGTAACTTGTAAATCTACTTTTTCTGGACTCCTTGGTGCACAACCTAATGTGCCTAGGCTTCAGGACAGATAAAATAAATTATCATGTTAAGTGTTCCTGAATTCACCTAAGTATATGTCTACCATGTTGCTTTTAATACAATCACAAAGGTTTCCCCACTTTGCTTTCTCCCACCTCTCTAGTCTATCACCAGTGGATTTCATGTAACCCACCTACATCTTTTCCTTTGATTGCAATGTATAAATGTAGATGTATCCTGCCATTCTCTGAAGCATTATCCCAATTCTTGAGATTCTATTTCTTGGCAATTATTGACAAATTGGCTCAAATAAACTCACGCAAATTCTTTATAGGTTTTAAAGTTTTTACATTAACATTACTTAGCGTAGTTGGCAGAATTTTAAAGAAGCTCATTCAGGAGCATCCCTTGGACTCAAACTCGATGTTAGGATTCATCAAAGGCCCATTGAACCCACCAGTTCTCCACCCAGTGAGTGAACTTGGGTGAGTTGTTTCTTGAAATCAGCATCTTCCCTTTGCTTTGGTAGAGGTCTGTCTTTATTTGACTTGTGTTTTAAAATCCATGAGGTGGAAACAGGGTTGACAGAATCAAGGTTAAGGGTTAAGAGAACCCAAGCTGGAGGGGAAGGAAGATAGCTGCTGATGGAAAGGCAGACTGCAAGATAGTGCATAAGTGAGAGAAAGTAGGGAGAGTGTGTGGTCTCACAAAGAGTGTTTGTGAGTGGAGGGACAGCTATCCTTCAGGGGATTGTGGGGATTGCTGATGGGGTTCCCCTGACTGGGCAGCCTCCATTGCTGCTGTGATCCCTCTCAGAGCTACCAGCTCTGATGTGGAGACCAGGCCATCTTGAAAGAGAGAGTGGATGTTATAAGAAGCCTGAAAATTCTAGGAATGTACAATGGCACTCAGAGAAAAGCTGCAAACCCGAGAACCCTGGCCCTCAAGTGGCACGAGCATGCAGATTAAGAGGAGCTCTATCCCTCCTCACAAAAAGGTCAGATTTCACCTAGGATAAGGTAAGGTCTGTAGTCCAGGCAGGAGAGAGAAACATGCACTGCGGGAGCTGGAGGATCTGGGGAAGTCTGCGCCCAGAAAATTTCACTGCCATTAGGGCTGGCATGATCCGAGAATGTGAAAGGGGATCCATAGGGCTGCTAACAGAAGAGACCTCTAAAGAGCAACCCATAGCTGAACTGGGCACAAAAGGGCAGCCTAAAAATTTTAAGTGTGCCAGCTGCTTAGACCCAAGGGGGAAAATGACGGCACAGACTTGCACCTCAGCGTCAGAGTTTGCGCACTTACTGTGGCTTTTTTTCTCTCTTATTTTTTTCCCTCTTTAAATCCTTGTTTTTGATTACTAAGTCCAATACATAGGATCATCCAATTGGGGACATTCTAAGAGACTGCAGGGGAAATTTGTTTTTGTGAAACCTTAAGATCAGAGTGGGGAATAACAATGAGAGAATCATCTCTGGGGCAGCCCATTCCCCCAAATTGGTATTGAGTGCCACAGGGAAAACAAAATCTAAACACTAGCTAGAAAGGACCAATAGACCTGGAGGTCAATCCAGAAATTCTGCCATCAAGGGGTTGAATCACAAATTGAGACTTGTGTAAACACAAATAAAAGAGTGTAAGAAATAAAGATATACTGTCTGCTTAAAAATCAGGACTGTGGCCTACACACTGAGGCACAGTGGAACTCATGGAACTTCATACTGTCTTGACTAGGAAATAGGCATGCCAAACAGGACAGTAGAGAAAGTGAATGACTTTCACTACTGCACATTTTTATTTTTATCTTTTACTTAAAAAACTAAATTTTTTTTCTCACTTGGTTTTACCTTTTTAAGTATTACATTTTTATTTATTTATTTATTTATTATTATTATTATTATTATTATTTTAAGCTGTGCTCTCCTTTTAATTCATGTTTCCTTCTTGGTGGCTACTTTGGTAACAAGTAGGTCCCCACCTCTCAAGAATACTGCATCTGAACAGGCTGAGCCAGAGCCAGTGTGAACACAGGCACCAACCAGGCCTTCTGGAATAACAAGAACAGCAACACCAGCTTCTTCTTTTTTAGAAAGTGTCTGTGAGTTAGAGGGTCCAAAGCTCCACTCTCTAGAAAGAAAACTGGGTCTCAATATAAAAACGAAAACCAAAATGTATCAGAAATGAACCATATACTCAAGGCCAAGATGGTTTTTGAGAAATAAGTATCTGATTATCTGGCCTCTTGTATTAGGAATGGCCCCATTCCAGCATTTTTAAAGAAAGATGTTTTTATTTCTACTTCATTTCCTAAGCAGGTATAAAATCTACTAAAAGGGAGATAATAAATGAGAATAAATCAGCTCACTCACAAGAGACACTCCTAGATAATGATTTTTAGTTGCTGAGAGTATTCAGCACATTATTTCAAAGTGGCAAACATAGAGGTAATCCCAGAGGAGAATTTGAAAGCAGTAGCCACAGACACTGTTAGAGTTATGTGAGATACACAGACATATAACCCTATATTTTTCAGTGTATATGTCAAGGGGTCAAAACCCCTGATCATCAAAATAAGTTATTTTGTACATTACAGTGCACAGAACCATAGAGGGAAAAACTTCCTTGGAGAGTGACCGAAAGGCATTTGCAAAGGTTCATGTCACTCTGAGTGGAAGGCCAAGAGCCAGTGCTGCAGCACAGCCTTCATTAGCTTGAGCCCTTCTCTTCTTTGGTTGCAGTGGCCTCAGCAGGAGCTTCCTTTTCTAAATGTTCTGCTGGTTTATTCTCTTCCTCCATCTCCTCCTCCTCATCTTGGGGATAGAGATCTGGGTACTTCTGCATGCATTCCTGCATGGCCCGGAACTGGTCTACACAGTCTGATCCCTTGAGATCCTCCATGCTACAGTGGAAGCAGGAAAAGGTTGACTTGAGTGGTTCCCCACAGGGACCACTAGCCATTCCCCCAAGGCACGGGCAGTTACAGTTAATGTCTCCATTGGGCAGGATCAATCCATGCTCCTCGGATGGATCGTTGGGATCATAAGCCACCAGCTCGGCATTGCATGGAGTTTCATGGTCTTCTTTGGTTACAAATATAATCTGATCCTTCCCTTCCTGCGGGCAGTAGGCCATGGCTGCAGCCCAGCGCTCAGACCTCGCGGTGGTAGGGGCGGCAGCGGCAGTGGGAGCAGTGGCTTCATGCCGTGACCTCTTCTCTAGTAGGGCGGGAGGCTGCGAGGCCCACGCGAACCCACCCCCTCCAGGCCTGCCCACCGCGCGCCTGCCTCCACACCTTTCCAGCCCCGGCCTGGGGAACTCCTCACATTTTTATTTTCAATCAACAATATTACTATACTATTTTACATTTCTTTAAAAAGTGTCATTTTATTTTCTCTTTATTTTATTTTGGGATTAGTGTTCTACATTATATTTTCATCTTTCCTGTAGCATAATTTTACTCTATCTAAACTTTACTATTATGCCAACACTCTTTTCCTCACTTTTACCCTTTTGTAGTCCTGTTTCTTTCACCCTATTCTGGCTTTAGATTTTCCCTATTCCTTCTATTTACTCCCTGTTAAAATTTCACCTTTATTTGGGGTTATTAGTATCGTGATTACATTTGTGTCCAGTGCCTTGTGCATTCTGCCTTGTTGTGTTATATTATGTGCCTTTAAATCAATGCAGGAGGGACAGATTAGATAACCAGACACCCAGAGAAGAGAGATCATGGGAAGACAAAGAAACAGCCCACATATGAAAGAATATCAGGCATCACCAGAAAAATAAGTAAACAAAATGGAGGCAAGCAACCTGTCAGAGAAAGAATTCAGAGGAATGATCATAAAGTGGGTGAAAAGAATGGAAGAAAATTTCAACAATATGTGTAAGAACCAAGAGGAAATGAAGAAGAACTAAGGAGAAATGAAAAATAACATCACTGCTATAAAGACCTCAATAGGCAGCATCAAGAGTAGACTAGAAGAAGCAGAAGACCATATTAGTGAGCTAGAAGACAAGGTAGAAAAAAATACTCAAGTAGAGCAGCTTCTAAAAATTTAAAAGGCAGGAGGAGAGCCTAAGGGAACTTTGGGACAACACAAAATGAAACAACATCCACATAATAAGGATACCAGAGGGAGAGGAAACTGATCAAGGAATAGAAAACCTATTTAAAGAAATAATGACAGAAAACTTCCTTGATATAGGGAAGAAAAACCCTACAAAAATCCAAGAAGTTTATGGAGTCCCAAACAAAATGAACCCCAAAAGAACAATGTGAATGCACATTATAATTAAATTGGCAAACACCAATGACAATGTAAGAATGTTAAAATCAGCAAAAAGAGACATAAAGTTACCTACAAAGGATCCCCCATCAGACTAGTGATTGATTTCTCAACAGAAACACATCAGGCCAGAAGAGAATGGAATAAAATATACAAAGTCATGCAAAGGAAGAGTCTGAATCCAAGAATACTATACCCAGGAAGGCTATCAATTAAAATTGAGGGTGAAATCAGGAGTTTCATAGACAAAAAAGGACTAAAAGAGTTTATTACTACCAAAACAGCAATGCAAAATGCTAAAAGGTCTGCTGTAAAAAAAGAAATAAGAAGTGAAGAAGGAACACAGGGGTAAAGAATAAAAATGGCAAAAACAAATACCTATCAATAATAACTTTAAATGTAAATGTATTAAATGTCCAAATCAAAACTCATAGGGTAACTGATTGCTATCTACAGGAAACACACCTCAGAAAAAAGGAACTCACACAGACTGATGGTGAAGGGATTGAAAAAGGTTTTTCAGGCAAATAGAAATGAAAAGAAAAAAAGCTGGGGTAGTAATACTTATATATGACAAATTAGATCTCAAAGTGAAGGACATAAAAAGAGATAAGGAAGGCCACTTCATAATATTAAATGGAGCAATCCAACCAAAAGAAATAAATTTGGTATACATATACAGACACAGTACAGGAGTACCCAAATACATTTAAAAAAAAAACTATCAAGGGAGAGATTGACAGCAATACAATCATAGTAGGAGACTGAAACACCCCACTATCACCATTGGACAAATAATCTAAACAAAACATCAGCAAAGAAACATCAATCCTACATGACTCACTAGACCAAATGGTATTAATTGACATCTTCAGAACATATCATCTCAAAGCCACAAAATATATATTATTCCCAAGTGCACATGGGTCATTTTCAAAGACAGATCATATATTGGATCACAGCCAAAGTGTCTTAAGATTCAAGAAGATAGAAATCATATCAAGCATCTTCTCAGATCACAGTGGCATAAAACTAGAAATCAACTACATTAAAAACAATCCAAAAAAATCAAACACAAGGAGACTAAATATAAAGCTATTAAACAATGACTGGGTTACCAGAGAGATCAAAGAAGAAATAGAAAACATCATGTCAACAAACAACAATAAAAACACAACAATTCAAAATCTATGGGACATGGCAAAAGCAGTTTTCAGAGGGAAGTTCATAGTTCTACAAGTCTACTGTTAAAAAAAAATAAAAAAATGAAACAATGGTAATAAATTACCTAACCCTAGTACTCAAAGAGTTAGAAAGAAAACAACAAGTAAAGCTTAGTGTAAGCAGAAAGAAGGAAAAAATAAACATCAGAGCAAAGATAAATGACATAGAGACCAAAAAAAAACACAAAAGATCAACAAAACCAAGAGCTAATTCTTTGAAAAGATAAACATAATTGATGAACCTCTAGCCAGGCTCACCAAAAAGCAAAGAGAGAGGGCCCAAATAAACAAAATCAGAGATGAAGGAGGAGAAATAACAACAGACTCCTCCGAAATACAAAGGATTGTTAAAAAATATTATGAACAACTCTATTCTAACAAGGACAACATCGAGGAAATGGATATATTCCTAGAAAAATACAAATTTCCAAAACTCAATCAGGAAGAATCTAAACATCTCAATAGACCAATAACTATGGAAGAAATTGAAGCAGTCATCAAACAGCTTCCAGCAAACAAAAGCCCGGGACCAGATGGCTACACAGGAGAGTTTTACCAAACATTCAAGGAAGAATTAAAACCTATCCTCCTCAGACTATTCAAAAATATTCAAGAAGAAGGAACACTTCCAAACACCTTCTATGAAGCCAGCATCACCCTAATACCAAAACCAGATAAAGACAACACAATGAAACAGAATTGCAGGCCAATATCCCCCAGGTATATAGATGCCAAAATGCTTAACAAAATTCTAGCAAATCGGATCTAGCAATACATCAGAAAGATCATACACCATGACCAAGTAGGATTTATCCCAGGAATGCAGGATGGTACAATATCCCCAAATCATCAAAAGTGAAACAAATTGAGAGATAAAAATGACACAGTCATATCAAATGACTTTTTACTGGAAAAATTATTTGACAACATCCAAAACCCATTTTTGATAAAATCTCTCAATGAGGTGGGAATAGAAGGATCATATCTCAACATAATAAAAGCCATATATGACAAACCCACAGTCAAAATAATACTCAATGGGCCAAAACTAAAACCATTTCCCTTAAGAACAGGAATAAGACAGGGATGCCCCCTCACACCACTCCTGTTTGACATAGTACTGGAAGTTTTACCCATTGTGATTAGACAAGAAGAAGAAATAAAATGCTTCCAAATTGGAAAAGAAGAAGTAAAACTGTCCTTATCAGCAGATGACATGATATTGTACATAAAAACCCTAAAGATTCCATAAAAAAACTAATAGACTTAATAAATGAATTTGGTAATGTAACAGGCTATAAAATTAATGCCAAAAAATTAAGGCATTAATACACCAAGAGTGAACTTACAGAAAGAAACTAATAAAGAAATCCCATTTACCATCACACCAAAAAATTAAGATACCTAGCAATAAACTTAATTAAGAAGATAAAAGATCTGTATGTGGAAAAATTCAGGACACTGAAGAAAGAGATAGAGGAAGACATAAACAGATGGAAGAGCTCATGGATCGGGAGAATCAACATCAATAAAATGCCCGTACTACCCAAAGCAATCTATAGATTCAATGCACTCCCCATTAAAATACTAACAGTATATTTCAAAACCCTAGAGAGAACACTCCAAAAATTCATCTGGAATAAGAAAAGGCTCTAAATAGCCACAGCAATCCTGAGAAAGAAGAACAAAGTAAGTGGAATCTCAATACCAGATTTCTAGCTGTATTATAAAGCCACTATTCTCAAAACAGGCTGGTACTGGCACCAGAACAGACATATAGACCAATGGAATAGAATACAGAAACCAGATATTAACCCAAATGACTATGCTCAATTAATATTTGACAAAGGAGGCATGAACATACAATGGAGTAAAGACATTCTCTTCAATAAATTGTGTTGGGAAAATTGGACAGATACATGGAAAAAATGAAACTAGACCACCAAACTTAGATCATACACAAAAATAAACTCAAAATGGATAAAGGACTTGACTTAATCATAAGACAATAAACCATAAAAACACTAGAGAAATCGACAGGCAGCAAAATCTCAGACATATGCCAAAGCAGATTCTTTACTGATATCACTCCTGGGGCTACATCAAAATAAAAAGCTTCTGCACAGCCAAAGAAACCATCAACAACAACAACAACAACAAAAAACAAGAAAGCCCACTGTATGGGAGAACATATTTGCAAATGTTATCACTGATAAAGATTTAATTTTCAACGTTTATAGGGAATTCATACAATTTAATAAAAGAAAGATTAATGATCCAATAAAAAAGTGGGCAATGGTCCTAATTAGAAACTTTTTGAAAGGAAACATAAGGAAGGTCAAGAAGCATATGAAAACATTCTCAAAGTCACTAATTATCTGAGAGATGTAAATCAAAATGACAAAGTGATACCATCTCACACTTGTCAGAATGGCAATCATCAACAAACAACAAGTGCTGGTGAGGATGCAGAGAAAAAGGAACCCTCGTGCACTGCTGGTGGGAATGCAGACTAGTGTACCCACTCTGGGAAACAGTATGGAGTTTCCTCAAAAAACTAAAAATGGAACTCCCATTTGATCCAGTAATACCACTTCTAGGAATATATCCCAAGGAACTGGAAACACCAATCTGAAAGGATATATGTAACCCTATATTCATAGCAGCACAATTCACCATAGCTAAGATTTGGAAACAGCCTAAATGTCCATCAGCAGATGAGTGGATTAGAAAACTATGGTACATCTACACAATGGAATACTATGCTGCTATTAAAAAAAAAGGCATTCTTACTTTGGCATCAACATGGATGGAACTGGAGAGCATTATGCTAAGTGAATAAGCCAGGCAATGAAAGAAAAATACCACATGATCTCATTCATTTATGGAAAATAAATGAATAAACCTGATGAACAAAAAGATAGATACAGAGGAAGTAAAGCGTTGAACAGACTGTCAAATTACAGTGGGAAGGCTGGGGAGTGTTGTGGAGAGGGGTAAAGAGATCAACTGAAGGACGTGTATGCATGCATATAAGCTCAACCAATGGACATAAGACACTGGAGGGGGGCAGGATGTGGGCATTCGACAGGGTTATGAGGAGGAGGAAGGTCAATGGGGGGAAAAAGGAGATATATGTACTACTATGTGTAATACTTTTAACAATAAAATTAAATTAAAAAAAGAGAGAACATACTCAAAGTCACTAATTATCCGAAAGATGTAAATCAAAAGACAATGGGATACCATCTCACACCTGTCAGAATGGTTAAGGAGGAATTGGAGGGGAAAAATGGGTGGCTGGATTTGATTTTGGCTTTTCAATTAGAATTTCTGAGAGTTTGAGCAAAAAACATTCACTGCATAAATGAACTGAACTCATTCAGCTCTGAAGATAAAGGGGCACATCCTTCCTCCAGTCAGATTCTAGGGTGTTCTTAAGTGACTAAGAATCTTTGTAGAGGTGTCAGTAGTGCAGTGATCCCCATAGGGAACTCCCAACTCAGCAATAATTAACTAAATGGCTTGTCTCAGGGGCCACCATAACGCTTGGTACATAACATATCTAGAAAATTTGCTCAGACTACAGATATAAAGCAGAATAACATGGGAATTTGTGCTTCTAAGGCCAGAAGTTCCCAAACCCCAGCCCTCATTTAATACTCCTAATAGGAAGCCTATACATGCAAGTGTTACTCAAAAATTAAAAGACTTAACTAGAAAATATCAACTTAGAAATGGCCAAAATGCAGTTGTTTGGGGTACCTACATTAATATTTTGCAAGCAGAAATTAGAAAAATGTTGTCTCTAAAATTGAACTGAATGACCATATGGGAAGCATATCTTGATTTGGAAATTAGAAGCTTCTAAGAAAAAACATGGAAAAAATTCTTCCAAAACAAGATGGAAATTAATAAGAAATTTTAGAGACTGTCTCAGAACTATTCTGAAGTTAATAAATGCCTGCACCCTATTCCTCCCCCTGGACACCTCATAGGAAGCATGCCACTGATTTACTATTTCTTTCAGACTAATTCCTTTTAGCTTTTCTCAGATGTAACTAAATCTTGGTTATTCCACAATGGTAGCAAATAAGTTTTTATATTAATATGGGAGAAACTGCCTCCTTAGAACTGTAGGCTCATGAACTGGGCTTGGCATTGCTCAATCTTACCTAATAATAGATAAACATGTAAATTGACTGTACCTCTGCTATGCCCACAGCCAATCAGAGTGAATATGCAAATTAACCCAACAAAGATGACAGTTAATTTGCATACATAGTAGCAGTGTTCTGGGTCCTGGGAACATCCTCTGTACCCAGGTCACTTCTAGGTAGGCACCACATGGGCCCTGAGCAGCCTGGGAAGGGTGGGTCCTGAATAGCCTGGGCAAGGCAAAGCCTGTGATCAGACAGGCTGGGCTGAGGAATCCCCCCATCCCAGTGCACGAATTTTGTACACTAGGCCCCTAGTTGGACATATTAAATCAAACCAGAACATTTAACAAAATGGCCTGTTTAACTGAAAGAGCCATTAGAGCTCAATAAAGATCTTTACATTCTCCCAGTTTTAGGCCAATACACTTGCATACTTCCTTTTGATCCCAAGCAAAGTGATTGAGGAGGTGATTCAGCTGTAGACAACAGGAGTGTTCTAGATTATTTGGTTACAGCCCAAGAAGTTTGTATCATATCTAATTCCTCCTGTCACACCTAGATAAAGTTATTCCCAGATAGAATTAGAAACAACCTTAAACTTGAAGGTCTTTTAAAGGGCATTTCAGTTTTATCTCTGTAACCAATGATACCATTGTAATTATCCTAAATAATAAAGAGCTATTATGCTAATTAGACCAGATGGTGGAATGACCTTCCAGAATGACCTTCTGGAATGACCAATGAGTGGGGACTGAAAGGCATTGAGCCTCTAGTTATTAAAAATAGGAAAGGGGCAAAAGAAAGGCCAGACATTATAGGAATATTCCCTGCAAAATACTGGGAGAAGAGTCTAGAAAAAGGGAGATAGATGCATGCCTAGTAAAATTGGAATGACTAGGGAAGATATTTGCTGGGAACAGGAGACATTGGCCAAAATGGATATGCAAGCCCAGAAATTTTTCAATATTTAATTCCCTGAACAAAGAAGCTCTCCTGCTCTTGGCTTACTTGCATCTTGCATGACTCTGGTCTTGTGGAGCTCTTTTGCTCCTGCTTTCCTGCATCTGCCCAAATGACCCATAACCATGATGATCCCACAGACAGTGAACTAACAGACTTCAACTAGTATGATGCTGTACTGGACCAGGCTCCAACATAGAAAGGAATCTCTGGACACTAGCTTTGCTTCTAGATTTACTGAAAACCCAGCTACATTTCTATGACTGAAATAAGGGAAATGGAATTTTGGAAACACAGGGATTTAATTCCACACATATAAAAAAATCACCCAATCTCTTCTGCAAATCTCAGAAAATTATTTTTCTTAGGATAAGTAATGAAGTCCACCCCAGCAACACCTGAGGAGGAAACTGGTCTTGCAAGGCATGTCAGGCCATAAAAACTGTGAATAATACAGTGCCCAGGGTTGGGAGGTGGTGTCATTATCACTAACCCCAGGACAGATTATAGAATATAGCCTGGGGACCCCAACACCTGGGGGCCTTCCTGTAAGCCCACAAAAGAAGGTGGAACTATATCTGCAAGACAAAGACCCCAGAAGGTTATAAAAAATGAAGCCCTCTGTGTATTTCTTCACTCTAATTTGGAAATTATTCCCAGAGTCCACTAGTGTTAATAAGTGGTCTCTTCCTTTCTCTAGAAAGAGCGCTTGGTATTTCTTTGGTCTTCTACAACATTTGGTTCCCTGACTAGGAAGCTAATCATGTTTGGCTCTTGCCTCTTGTGAGTGGATGGGGTTCGGGGCCTGGGGGTTTAGTACAGGCCTCTGGAAGGCGCTCACTGCTGATTTTAGCAGAATTGAACTGGGGTGGGGGAACTCCAGGAGCTCCCGGACCTCCTCCCAGAACCCTGCTGGCATCTGTAGAAAGTGAACAAACATCTTTGGACCTGTTGACAGAATTGGTAAGGTAGGGGCTCTGGTTAGTCAGGTCCACTCCAAGGGAGTGAAAGGGGTAATTTGATCACCTCCCTGGAAGTCATAGGATTTTGTCAGGTAAATCAGGAATCAAGACTTCGGAGGTGAGTGAATTCAGATTTGACTAAGAAATTATGGATTCACTCTTCTGTTTGTGTGTGGGACTAGTCAACTTGCTACTGAGAAGGGGGGGCTGAATGCAGTCTTAACTCCTTCCATAGGTTCTCACCGAGATGTCAGTTGAGAATTCTGTTCTGAGGTGTGAGTGCCAGGAGTGCCCTCTGCCCATGTGGAGAGTTGAGCATTTTCTGTTTAGTTCTAGTCTGGGCTAGTCTACTGAGACAGTGTGAGTATGAACGTTTGTCTTGGCATAATTATTGCTGATTAACTGGTCTGTGTAAAAGTGAAAGCTACTTTGATTTTCTGTTTCCTCTCTGGTTAAAACATTTGATTTACTGAAGGCTGAACCTGTGATGGTCTGCAAAAGTCTCAAGCAGCGCTGTTGAGTTAGCTTTCTCAGAGATATTTGCTCTCTACCACAGAGGGATAGCTGATAGAAATTTCTGTCTATGTTTGTGTACTATGTTTGAGCTTTAGTTTGCTCTGTGATTTTGCTGTGTTAGGTTGAAATTTTGGAATTCTGAGGCTTTTCTTGTCTCTTTTGTCTGGCTGGGACTTTCAGGGGTGGGGCTTACAGCTCCTCGGGGGCAGAGAGATTTTACCCGCCCCGCCCCTTCCTGTGCTGATTAAGGATCTTTTTTTTTTTTCAGGAGACTCTACAGGCTTTTAGGAAATTTCCCTGCACCCTTGTTTGTCTTTCATCATGGGAGTGGGACAAAGTAAACCCACTGTTCTCAATTGCATGTTGGAAAATTTTGAAAAGGGTTTTATTGAGGACTATGCTATTAAAATGAACCCCCAAACACTGAGGAAATTCTGTGAATTAGAATGGCCAGCCTTTGGGGTTGGCTGGCCCCTGGGAGGCTCTTTAGATGTAGGACTGGTCAGGGTGGTCTGGAATGTAGTCACAACAGACCCCGGACACCCAGGTCAGTTCCCTTACACAGACAGCTAGTTAGGAATTGCTCAAACCTTGATGCCTTGGGTCCAGTTCTGTAAGGTTTTAGTAGTAGAAGAAAAGAAACAGGTATCTCAGAAGGGAACCCAACCCCTTGTTCTGCCAGGATCCCCTGCGGAAGTCCTGCTAGTTTTACCATTTCCATATGTGCCACAGGCAGCACCAAGTACTTCCTCAGCTGGTCTGAAAGGTCCAGAAACAGCGCCCCCTTCTGTTTCTCCTCAACCAGGCTCTCCAGAGCTAGTTGGGTGGTGCTTGTGTTCAGCTGACCAAGGGCCCAGGCCACAACCAGCACGGCAGATTTGGAGTGCCAAAGTAGTTAGCAAAGATGAGACCTTGCAGGAGGACCAGTCTATTATTATCAGCTCTTTACCACCAGTGACATCTTGAATTGAAAACATCACACCCCAGCTTATTCTGAAAAACCTCAGGCCATGATATACCTCCTAAAAATGATCTTCCAGACCCAGAATCTCACCTGGAAGGACTGCAAGCAGCTCTTTTCATATTCTTTAACACTGAGGAGTGCATGAGAGTGGTAACAGAGGCTTGGAAGTGGCTCCAGACCCAGGCCCTGGCAGGATATTAGATACAGACAGATGGGTCAGAGAGACCTTCCCAGATGAGGAACCCAAACTCAGAAGATAAAAGGACCTGGCTAGAAAGATATTGGCTGACCTTCCTCCAGGGGGTCAAGGCCGGAACCAAGAAGTCCACCAATATGGCTAAAATTTCTGAGATTTTTCCAGAAGCCTGATGAAAGTCCAGCAGCTTTCTATAAGATACCAGGTGAAGCATATCAGATCTACACTCCCTTTAGACCTGAGGCCCCAGAAAAATCACACCATGGTAAAAGCCACTTTTGTATGCCAAGCCCAGCCTGATATCAGGAGAAAACTACAGAAACTGGAAGGGTTTGCATGAAAGAATGCCACCGAACTGCTAGAGATAGGCAACAAGGTTTTCATCAACTGAGACAGTGTGGCAAGGAGTGAGGAAGAAAAGAGAATACAGAAGGGCCAATATAATAGCAATGGCTTTTAAAGGTTCAGGCATCCAGACAGATCAGCAAGGAAACAGACCAAGGGGAAAAAGAAGAGCAAGCCTGAGACGAGACCAGTGTGCCTATTGTAAGGAAACAGGACACTGGAAGAATGAATGTCCCAAATGGCAAAGTAAAAAGATTGGTCTCCCTTTTCCACCCACTTGCTATCAACGAGAGCCACCTGAAGCAGATCTCATTGGGCTAGCAATGGCTGATTCAAGTAGGACATACAGGGCTCACTTCAGCTAAACCCCCCTGAGCCCATGGTCAGAATGAAAATTGGGATTAGACTGTGGGAGCTGAGCACTCAGTAGTCACTCAGAAAGTAGAGCCTCTCTCAGGAAAGGAGGGTCACTGTTATTGGAACTACTGGGGACCAGACCCATAGACCATTCTGCTGCCCTCTCTGTTGCCAACCTGGGGGTCATCAAGTAATGCATGAATTCCTGGACTTGCCAAACTGTCCACTGCCTCTAATTGGTAGAGACCTTTTAGCCAAAAAGGAGGCAGAAATCACTTTTGCTCCACATGGCTCAGCACAGCTTCGCCTAGGTAAGGAGACCTCCCCAAAGATCTTGTCCTTAGCAGTGCTGAGGGAGGAAGAATGGAGACTTTATACCCCCCAGACAAAGGCCTCATCATTAGAACCTGAATTAGAGAAGGAATTCCCACTGGTCTGGGCAGAAGGGAATCCTTCAGGCCTGGCTAAGATTCATGCCCCGGTGCTGATTGACTTTGAAGCCTGGGGCACAGCCTGTTAAAATCTGCCAATATCCAATTCCAAGGGAAGCATGCCTAGGAATCCAGGTTCACTTAGACAGGCCGCTTCAGTGAGGACTTGTTAAACGACGCAGGTCTTCATGGAACATGCCTCTCTTGCCTGTCAAAAAGCCTGGGACTAATAACTACAGCCCAGTGCAGGACCTACGGGCTGTTAATGAGGCTTTTATAACGCTGAATTCAGCACTGCCAAACCCCTATACTCTTCTGAGACTCATCCCATCAGAGGCAGATGGTTTACATTCCTAGATCTGAAAGATGCCTTTTTCTGTTTTTGATTAGTGCCTTCCAGTCAGTCTCCCTTCACTTTTGAATGGGAAAACCCAACTACAGGGGCCAAGGAGCAGTTCACATGGACCAGAATGCCACAAGGATTCAAGAACTCCCCTACTCTTTTTAGTGGAGCACTAGCCTCTGATCTGTCTTAAGTCCCTAGGACAGAACTTGGGGTGTGTTCTACTCCAGGATGTAGATAACCTCCTACTGGCCAGCTCCACACCAGCTCAGTGCTAGAAGGGAACACTAGTCCTTCTGAGATTACTAACTGAAACAGGTTATCAGGTGTCTAAGAAAAAGACACAGATTTGTCAGAAAGAAGTCAAGTATACAGGCTTCCAGATTACCCAAGGGAAACAAAGGCTAGGGACTGAAAGGAAGCAAGCAGTATGTGCCATCCCAGTCCCAGCACCTGGCAGCAGATTAGGGAATTCCTGGGAGCAGCAGGATTCTGTTGAATTTGGATCCCAGAGTTTTCAGATCTGGCCAAGCCTCTCTATGAAGCTTTAAGAGGAGAAGAGAAGGTACCCATCAACTGGGGTCCCAAATAGGAAAAAGCCTTCATCACCATAAAGGCAAAATTCACTGAGGCCCCAGCACTAGGGCTACCAGATGTGATATGAGACTTTAATCCCTTTGTTCACTAGAACAGTGGGGTAGCCCTAGGAGTTCTAACCCAGGAGTTTGGACCTTGGCCTATCTCTCCAAACAGATTGACCCAGTAGCCTCCAGGTGGCCCCTGTGCCTCAGGGCCTTTGCAGCCATGGCATTATTAGTCAAGGAAGCAGTTAAGCCTTACCTTAGGACAAAACGTAAATGTAAAAGTGCCTCATGCTGTTGTCACTCTGATGCAAGCAAGGGGGAAGCACTGGCTGACTCATGCTTGAATGATTCAGTATCAAGGGCTGTTATGTGAGAATCCACAGGTACAATTGGAAGCAATGAGAACACTTAATCCTGCCACCTTTCTACACATCGCTGAGGAGGCCCCTGAACATGATTTCCTGGAAGTCCTAGAGGAGGTTTATTCCAGCCGGCCAGATCTAAGAGATAGGCCCCTACAAAATGCAGCCTTGGTATTGTTCACAGACGGTAGCAGCTTCTTAGATGAAGGAAAAAGATGAGCCAGATATGAAGTGGTATCAAACTTTGATACAATTGAACCACAGGCCCTGCCTGAAGGATGGTCAGTGCAGAGGGCAGAACTTTGGGCCCTAGTAAGAGCCCTAGAACTCAGTTAAAATAAGCATGCCAACATCTACACTGACTCATGCTATGCCTTTGTTACCCTGCATGTCCATGAGGCCATATATAAGGAAAGGGGGCTCTTGACAGCAGGAGAAAAAGGAATCAAAAATCAGAATGAGATTTTAAAGTTACTAGAAGCAGTCTCAGAGCCTAAAGAAATAGCTGTCATCCATTGCAAAGTCACCAGAAAGGAAAAGACTCAGTATCAGAAGGAAACCAGTATGCTGATGCCATAGCCAAGCTGGTTGCTAAAGAACAACCAGCACCACCACAGATCATGTTGGCCCTCGAATTACCTGAACCTCCAAAATACACTCCTCAGGAAGAGAAATGGACCCAGAAAGAAGGGGGCAAGAGAACAATGGAAGGCTGGTGGATACTCCCAGATCATGGGGTCTATGTCCCAGAACAGTTAGTCATAAGGTAGTCCTCCAGCAGCATGAACTCACTCATTTAGGAAAGGCTTCATTTAGGAGCTTCATTAGGCAGATACTACCTAATTGCCCATATACTCTCCTTGTGTGCTGCAGTCTCAGCATTGCCTCCTCTGTGCTCAGACCAATGCTAAACAGGGTCCTGTGGAGTTCAGCGCTGTGGGAAAAGCTTCTTTTGAGGACTTAAACATAGATTTTACAGAAATATGGCTTAGCAGATGAAATAAATACCTGCTAGTTTTTGTTTGCACCTTTTCCCCTCACACGGAAAAGGTAAGAGAAGTCACTAAGGCATTGCTAAAGGATATAATTCTGGTATGGAATGCCTCTGACCATAGGATCTGATAATGGCCCAGCAGAAATAGTACAACAGGTAGCCAAGGCTTTACGAATTAAATAGAATCTACATACAGCTTACAGGCCTCAGAGTTCATGGAGAGTTGAGTGCATGAACTGGACTCTAAAGCAGGCTATGGCTAAGTTATGCCAAGAAACAACCTACTCTGGACAGATATCTTGCCTCATGTACTCCTGAGGGTACACTGTGCCTCAAGGGCCTGAGTAGGTTTCTCTCCCTTTGAAATTCTATATAGTAGACCCCCTCCCTTAATTCATCCAAAGGGATATTTGGGGGAAATAGGGAACTTATAAATCCAGAAACAACTACAAGGACTTGGAAAAACTGTCTTTGAGGTCCACAGGTGGGTTATTAACTGAATACCCATTTCTCTAGGAACAGCTGTACATTCTTATAAACCTGGAGACCAGGTTTGGGAAAAGGATTGGAAAAAGGAGCTCCTCAAGCCTACCTGGAAGGGACTCCTATCCAGTCATATTAACCACCCCCACAGCTCATAAGGTTGCAGGACTAAACATCTGGATCACCCCACCACTCCTGGGTGAAGACAGCCCATCAGCCAAGTGATATCCAGTCTGAGTGGAAGGTGACCTCTGACCAGAAACACTCCCTGTAGATCACCCTCAAGAAGACAGCAGATCTAGCTGAGCAACCTACTCCAAGGAATTCAGATAACATCCTACTGAATTCTCCCTAATACTAATCTTCCTTTCTTATCTCTTCCCAACATAACATGCTCAAGTATTTCTGGATAATCACTGGTTTTATCTAATAACTAGAGGCCTGGTACACAAAATTCATGCACAAAAGGGGTGTCCTTCAGCCAGCCTGCTTCCTCTTCAATCTGGGACATGTCTGATTACCTGTTGAGGCCCAATCCAGTCGGACATCCCTCTCACAATCCAGGACTGCTGGCTCCCAAATGCTCACCTGACTGCCTTCCTGATTGCCCCTAACCACTTCTGCCTGCCAGGCTGATCACCCCCTAACCACTCCCCTGCCAGCCTGATTGATGCCTAACTGCTCCCCTGCCAGCCTGTTTGCCCCTAACTGCCCTCCCCTTTGGGCCTGGTCACTCCTAACTGCCCTTCCCTGCAGGCCCCAACTTCCCTCCTGTGCTGACCTGGTCACCCCTAACTGCCCTCCCCTGTGGACTTGATCACCCCCAACTGCCTTTCCTTGCAGGCCTAGTCCCTCCTAACTGCTCTCCCCTAATATCTTGATCACCCACAACTGCCCTCCCTTGCAGACCTGTTCCCTGCCAACTGCCCTCCCCTGCTGGCCATCTTATGGTGGCCATCTTGTGTGTTGGAGTGATGGTCAATCTGCATATTACTCTTTTATTAGATAGGATAGAAGTCTGGTGCATGGTTGGGGGCCAGCTGGTTTGCCCTGAAGGGTATCCTGGATCAGGGTGGGTGTTCCCTTGGGGTATGGGGTGGCCTGGGCAAGGGTGGTTTTCAGGCTGGCCATGCCCCCTCTCCCATCCCCCCCCCATGACCCAAGTGGAGGCCCTGGGATCTGGGATTTATTTATCTTCTACAATTGGAACTTTGTAGCCTGGAGAGGAGCCAAGCCTTCTGTTCTCACAGCGATTGAAACTTTGTTGCCTTAAGCAGAGGCCTGGGCCAGCCAGGGTTTGCAGAAAGCATGACTTCCTCCATTGCCAGGGGCAACCCAAGCCTCCCTCCTGCTCTCTCTGTGGCCATAGCCATCTTGTTTGGGTTAATTTGCATACTTGCTCTGATTGGTTGGTGGGTGTGGCTTGTGGGTATAGCAGAGGTATGGTCAATTTGCATATTACTCTTTTATTAGATAGAATTTTTATTTTCTTTTTATGATTGCCAGAAGAATCTGAGACTAGTACCAGGAGAAAAATTCATCTTTTCTTGCTGGGACACAGAAGCACCATAAAATTACTGCTCCCCATACAGCAAGGAAACAAAGGCCTTATCATAAATTGTTGGATTACACCTAGTTATGCCATCCTTTGCTCCTTGCTTAGAAACTCGCTACCCACATATGCTAGACTGGGTAGTCCACGAGAAAAACCCAGTCAAGGAAGATTTTTGTTAGCTATATTTATCAGCTTGCGATATGTTATAACTCTACTACCCAATGCCCATGGTGGGCAGGGGATTGTATTGGATGGAAAAAAATAATAGGACCTGTTATGACCAATGTGCAGCTAACTAATGTTGCTCTTATTTGTTTCAGCAGTACACAGGGCCAACATCCAACAGGTCACCTCCCAGATGAATTATGCAACTCTAGCCCCAAGGCTGAAAACCTATCCCTGGTGCGCCCTGCAGGAATGTGCTACACATGTGGGACCACTGCTTACCTCCGCCTGCCTGCAAACTGACTGGGAATGCCTTTAAACTTCAGATGGTCCTATGAATCAGAAGAACTCCCTACAAAGCCCTCTGAGAGGAAGAAGTGGATGCTAACCCCTTGGTCATCATCCCTTTCCAGTAGGAAGAAGCAAAGAGTGGTCATCATCCCTGTTCACCACAACATCCTGTGGTCGTTGCTTCATAAGGCTAAAAGAAACTTGTGGGACAAGGTGGGGGGTGGGGGGAAGGATAAGGCGGGAAAAGAGTAGGAAACTGGACTTGCAAGGCATGTCAGGCCATTAAAAACTGTGAATAATGCACTACCCTGGGGGGTAGAGGAAGAAGGGTCATCATCGCTGGCCCCAGGACAGATAATTGAATGTGGCCTGGGGACCCCCAACACCTGGGAGCCTTCCTGTAAGCCTTCAAAGGGGGCAGAACCATATTTGTAAGACAAAGACCCCAGAAGGTTATAAAAAGTGAAGCCCTCTGATTTGGAAATTATTCCTGGAGTCCACTAGTGTTAATAACCGGGGTCCCTCCCTTTCTCTAGAAAGCATTCTTGGTTTTTTTTTTTTTTTTTTTTTTTGTCTTTTGCAACACTATGTTCTACAAAAGCCCAAGTGCCTGGCTGGGAAACTATGCTCTATTCCACAGGAAAGGTCTCAGGGTGAGGACAATGGAACCTTTTCTGGTCTCTCTCTCTAAGGGCTGGCTGAGGAAAAAGGAGGATGCTTCTTGTTCCCGCCCCAACTTCCCAGTGGTCCTTCCCTTCAGTCATGGGGATCTCTCAGTTCAAATCCCCTCACACATCCTTAGGGTGTCTCCTCGCCAACCTCTTGACCCCTTAGTCTTTCTGGCTACATGAAACCAAAGAAGCTCATTTTTTTTCTGTAGCATTACCTGGCCAGAATATAAACTCTATAATGGCTCTCTGTGGCCCCAAAACAGCATTTTCAATTCTAATATCCTTTGAGACTTAGATAATTTTGCCACCAGACAGGGAGGTCTCAGAGATCCCTACGAACAGGGTTTCCTTCCCCCACCTGCTCCTTCCCCCTCTCCCTACCCCTTTTCCTCACTTTGCTCTTCAGATCCTCCTTACAAAGACCTCTTTGCCCTCTCAAACCGGTCCTCAGCCCCTTTCTCTGTCTTCTGACTCTTTTGATCCAGCCAATCATTTCTCTCCATCTCTCCCACCCCCACCGCCCCCTTACAACCCTGCCACAGAATCTGCAGCCCACTCTCTACCTCTGAGAACTCTAACTGCCCACCTTCCCCTGTGCTCTTTGCTGAATCTTCACTCCCATGACCGCCATCAACCGAATTCACAAGTGGCTGGCCATTCCCTTCTCACTTTCTGATCTTTCTCAAGTTGAAAAACACATTGGCTCTTTCTCTTCAGATCCTCTTAACCTATAGCAACCTTCTTGCCAGTCCCTGAGAGCTCAAATCCTGAGAATGTGAGCTCCAAAACAGCCTTTCCCACCTAACACTCATTCTCAGGCCACTCAAAGACTGGCTTCAGCAGCAGCCTCTTCTATTCCTGCCTCTATTCTAGCCCTGAGGGAGGCAGCAGGAAGTGAGGGCATAGTCTGAGTCCATGTCCCATTCTCTATGTCCAGCCTCACAGATTGAGAGGTACCTCAGGTTTGTTTGGTTTTCTCTTTCACTGACCTGACCACCTTTACTCCCCCGACACACCCCACAAACTTTAAAAAATAGATACAGGTCCACAAACCCTTCAAAAAGACCTCATTGACCTGATCTTTAAGGTCTTTAATAATAGAGATGAGGAGACCCAAATCCAAAATCAAAAGTGAGATCAAGCTAAGGCAGAGGCCCAGTAGAAGGCCTTCAGGATCCTAGCCACTGTTCTCATGAGCCTCAAATGAAGTGCCAGTCCTCTAATTATGGGTAAGTCTGGGACAGCCTCCTCTGGGCCCATGCTTCAAATGCAGCAAGAAAGGACATTAAGCCAAGTCCTGCTCACACCTGAGACCCCCGCCTGGGCCCTGCTAAAGGTGCAGAAGGGAAGGCTACTTGGAAATGAGACCAAAGTCTGGCCTTTCTGGGTAAGGCCTCAGTCAGTCCAGCATCACCACCGTCTGGATCCAGTTTGGAGCTCTCAGAATTCCTGGGACTGGCCACCAAAGAAGCTGCCTAGGCCCTGAGAGAGCCCCACAGAGTTACATCACCAGGACAGAACCATGGGTAAAGACTATGGTGGCAGGTAAGCCAATCTTTTAATTGACACTAGGGCCACTTATTCTGCCCTCTCCAAATTCACTGGGACCCTTGTCCCCTCCTCAGTCTCTATTATGGGGGTTGACGGAGGATTAGTCTCACAGCCATTAGCCACCTCACGTCTACCCTGCATCTTACTAAATTTCCCCATTCACTCTTTTTTCATTCTACCTCGGTGCCCGGCCAGGGCTACCATGCATCCCCTCATAAAACCCCAGTTGTCCCAAACCACAGTCACCTACCTCAGTCTCACTCTCTTACCCCACAAGACAGAGCCATTCCTTGGACTTATCTCTTTATCTCCTCTAAGACTGTCCCCTCCTCTGAGCAAGAAATTTTCTCCTTAGGCTCACTGGGTACTCTCGCCTCCAGGTTCATAACTTTGGTCTTCTTGCAAAGCTCCTCTATGACATAACATGGCAAAGGGACCCCCTCTCTTAGCCTTTAGATCCCAAGACCAACATTCTCACCCCTTTAATGCTCTGAAAACTGCTCTGACCTCAGCACCTTCTCACCCCATCCCCCACTCCATCCATCCCAAAGAACTACTTCCTTGATCATTATCTCTAGGAAAAATGTGGCAGTTTTAAAATCTAAGTGGCTAGAGGCCTGGGAACAGGCTATGGAGAACAGGCTGCCTTTTCTCTAGACTCACCTTCCACTGCTCCTTTCCTTCTCTTTCTCTTTTCCCTTGAATAACAGCCCATTCTAATATTCCCTTCCACTTTCACTGCAATATAATCTCAACCTTCATCTGTCATCCCTTATTGGTAGTGCCATGGTGACCACCCTCTCAGCTTAGAGTGCAGAACGAGGAAAAGGAATCTCATACCCTTTAGTCCACCTCTTCTCCTTACACCTTTCAGCTTGTTTCCGTGATCAGGGATTTTTCTTCCTCTGTGAGGAAAACACATACATCTGTCTCCCCATCAGCTGGCCAGGAACCTGTACTCTCATTTATTTCTCACCCAATGTAAATGCAGCCCCAATAATCAGTCTTTACCTGTTCCTGTAATCCATCATATTAATGAAAGGACAAAGCAGAAACAAACTTTCCTCCATCTTGTCCTATAGGGCTGGGCCCCCTGCCAGCAATGTCCTAGCTTCCCCGACCACCACCTGAATGTACCAATGAAGCTCCAGGAACACAGTGAGGGTCCTAATTATGCTAAATCACAGAAAGACCCTAATTCAAATGACCAATCTCTGTAACCCTCGTCACTTCCCTAAGCTCTCCCAATATCCTACCCCATATAACACATTGTTCCGCCCCGGCTCGCTCTCTCGTCTCACTGCTGCGCCACAAAGAGGCTGGGAGCCAAACCTGTTTTTGAATAAAGACTCTTTGCTTTTGCATTGGAAAAGCCTCCCTGGTGATTGATTATCAGGGACTGAACTCTGGGCATAACATTTGGGGGCTCGTCCTGAATCCTCAATACCCACGAGGGACCCTGATCCGTAGAGTCTGACAGACCATGGTTAAGTGTCTGCATGTTGTCTGTTTCTGTTCTGTGTGCGAGCTCGCTTCTGAAGTCTGCAGTGCCCGAAATGGTCTAAGTGGATGCACTGGTGGACGTCGGGGGGGAGAAGTCAGAGGACGCTCTGGTCCTCTGTCTGGAAGGATGTGAAAACCCCTCATGAGGGAAGTGGGATCCCCTCAAACCTCTGGGACGAAGTGGGTCACTCCTGCTGGTTGGCGCAGGGTCATCGTCCAGTTTTCTGTTTTGTTTTCGCAGAGTTGGAAGACTTTCTTGGCGTCCTTTGTTTGTCTGTGTCTGTGTTTCTCTGTTTTATTCTGTGGACATTGGTTGAGAACTCTCTCTTTCTATTTCACTTGATTTGGGATGGACCTGCTGTGACAGAGTGCAAAAGTCTTTAGCAGCTGTTGGAATTCTTTTTCTGAGTTTTTGCTCTTTGTCAGAGAGGGAGTCAGCCCATTTAGCTAATAAAAATTCCTCTCTAATTTTGTATAAGTAAATGGTTTCATTTTGTTCTGATTTGTGAATTTGCTCTATTAAATTTTAAAGTCCTAGGCATAAATTTATGATATTTCAAAGAACAAAGAATTTTTATTTATGGCTTTCTTGTCTCTTTTGGTGGTTGGAGACTTCCAGGGACAGGGCTTACAGCTCTGCAGGGCGGAGAGATTTACAGGCCCTGTCCCTGCCTGTGACATCATAGTCCAACGTAAGCCATCTAGAGCTGGAGTATTTATTAATGCGCTATTTTATTTTAGCATCTGTAACTGGATTAAAGATCTTTTCTTTCAGGTGGCCATTCAGGCTTCCAGTTCACAAGAAATCTCCCTATACACCCTTATCTTTCCAGGCTGACTAAGAGTCATTTTTCTCCACAAGTTGGACCTCAGGCTTCGAAAGGGAGCACTACTACAGCAGTCGTCTGTAGTTTTCTCTGAAACTCCCACTGTTTCTGTTTCTCCCTTCTGTAGAAATTGTCATCCTCTGACTCACAATAGGAAAGGGAGACAAGCAACTGGACTGGGGAACAGGAGGGAGGATGTTGGCAGTTAATCATGAAGCAGGGAGAAATAGGTTTTTGTTGATTTTGCTGGGTACAACCCACTCTTGCAGGTGTCCTTGGTTTCTTGCTTATCTGAACTATGCTACTACAAAACATAGTGGATCTTCTTCTGCCCCGTTTTCTTCTTTTTAACCCTTCCCATACACATAAAGAAAATCTCATTGTCTAACCTGGCAGGGTGGGGTTACTGGATACTTCTTGGGCAGTGGTGAAATATTCAGCAAAGGAACTTTAAGCTCAGAAATTCTGGCTGTTTACTTGTTAGGAATCATAAAGGATTAAGGTTTCAAAGAATAAGGAATATTGAGTAGGTCTGAGACATGGTTATGCATTTTTAAAGGACATAGAAAGAAGGTTTAAAGGCTAATTTGGAAGTGAAAATATAATAAAGGATTGTGTATGTAATAAGAAAGAGAAGAGAAATGTAAGGAAATCAAATAATACAAGCCAGTAAGCCAGGAAGAGTAAATAATTTGCATTTTGTCTCCCTAAACAGGGTAGTTATGCCAAAGTACTTATAGAGGGACTGCAGTATCATGTTTTAAAGATCCTTATCTGAACCCTGAACACTGAAGCTAATAAGAGTGCCACGGAGAAAGCCTGGTATCCTGCTTGCGAGCCCTGAAAATGGCTGGCGCTGAAATGTCAGGCCCATACCTTACCATCACTGGTGGCTGGTCAGAGTACAGGGGGGAGGGGAATCAGCCCCATCACTACTGGCCTTTCGCCAATGGTGATCTCTATAATGGGAAAGCTCAGAATCCTAAGTTCTCTGAGAAGCCAGCAAGGCTTATTGATTCGTTAGATTCTGTTCTTTTCACCCATCAGCCTACCTGTCAGCAGCTTTTGCAGGTCCTATTCACCACCGAGGAGAGGGAGAGGATCCTCAATGAGGCCTGGAAGCTAGTCCCAGGCATTGACAGGAACCCTAGCACCAACCAGGCTCAGATAGACACCTCCTTTCCCCTGACTAGACCTGAATGGGACTTCAACACCGCAGAAGGTAAGGAGAGGATCCGGGTCTATCGCCAGACTCTAATGGGGAGTCTTCGCATGGCTGCTAGAAAGCCTACCAATTTGACCAAGGTAGAGAACGTACAGCAGGAAAGGAATGAGTCTCTAGCTGCTTTCTTAGAACAGATCATGGAGGCATACCGCACTTAACACCCCCATGGACCCAGAAGCCCCTGAGAATAAGGCAGCTGTAGTCATGAGTTTTATAAACCAGTCAGCTGCAGACATCAGAAAGAAACTGCAGAAAATAGATAGATTAGGGGAAAAGAGTCTTTGGGACTTGCTGGAAGAGGCCGAGAAAGTGTACAATAACTGGGAGTCCCCTGAAGATAGGCAAGTCCATGCCATGGTGGCTGCCAGTGACAAGCAGACCCGAAACCTGGCCAAGATTCTGCTAGCCACTACCACAGAAGCCCCTGAGGAGCGGACCCGCCACCTTCATTAGCTTGCAGATGACCAAGAAGAAGGTAGGGGGGCCATCAAGGGCGGGAAAAAGAAGCTGCAGCAGAACCAGTGTGCTTACTGCAGGGAGATAGGGCATTGGGCCCGAGAATATCCAAAGAAGGCCGGCAGGAAAGGAGGCAAGACTGACCGAGTGAGTCTTAGAGCTGGAAGAACTGAGCTATTAGGGGTGTCGAGGTTTGGAACCCCTCCCTGAGCCCAGGTGTAACTCTAAGAGTGGAGGGGACCCCTGTTGACTTTCTTGTTGACACCGGAGTGTAACATTCAGTCCTCCGCACACCGCAGGGAGAGCTAGCCAACAAGAAATCCTGGGTGCAAGGGGCGACTGGCATGGGCCAGTATTCATGGACTACCGAAGAACAGTAGATCTAGGAACGGGCCGGGTATCCCATTCATTTATGGTAATACTGGAATGCCCCTACCCCCTACTAGGATGGGACTTGGTAACTGAGATTGGAGCCCAAATAACTTTCAGACAAGGGGGCCCCAGGTCACTGACGGTAAAGGCCATCCCATCCAGGTTTTGACCCTGAGACTGGAGGATGAATATCATCTCCACCAGGGGGCGCCCCCAGTAGAAAGCATTGTGGACAGATGGCTACAAGAATTCCCCACTGCTTGAGCAGCAATGGGGGGAGTTGGACTGGCTGCTCACAGAGCCCCAACCCTGGTGGAGCTAAAGCCTGGAGAAGGCCCAATAAGAGTCAAGCAGTATCCTATGTCCCAGGAGGCCTGGAAGAGAATCCAGCCTCACATCAGGAGACTGCGAAGTCTAGGGGTACTAGTCCCCTGACAATCTGTCTGGAACATCCCCCCTCCTCCGGGTCAGAAAGCTCCACACCAATGACTATTGACTGGTACAGCACCTCCGGGAAGTAAATAAGAGAGTCATGGATATACATCCAACTGTTCCTAGCCCATACACTCTCCTAAGTTCTTTGACACCCTCTAGAGCAGTGGTTCTCAACCTTCCTAAGGCTGCGACCCTTGCATACATTTCCTCATGTGGTGGTGACCCCCAACCATGAAATTTTGCTACTGTTATGCATCGTGATATAAATATCTGCATTTTCCGATGGTCTTAGGCGACCCCTGTGAAAGGGTCGTTCAACCCCCAAAGGGGTCGTGACCCACAGGTTGAGAACCGCTGCTCTAGAGTCTTATATACTGTATTAGACTTGAAGGATGCCTTCTTCGGCTTGCCACTGGCGTCTCAAAGCCAACCCTTGTTTGCCTTTGAATGGCATGACCCGGAGGAGGGATACAGTGGACAACTAACCTGGACGCGACTGCCCCAAGGGTTCAAGAATTCACCTACCATCTTCAACGAGGCACTGCACGAAGACCTTGGTGGGTATAGGAGAGAGCACCCCAGTCTCACCCTCCTTCAGTACATAGATGACATCTTGATTGCTGTCGATACCACTGAAGATTACCAGCAGGGGACTAGAGAAATGTTGGCTACCCTGGGGACCTTAGGGTATCAGGCCTCTGCAAAGAAAGCTCAAATATGCCAAGAGAGGGTGAGTTACCTGGGATACATCTTGGAGGGCGGACAGCGGCCGCTGTCAGATGCTAGAAAAGAAACTGTCCTGAAGATCCCTGCCTCCACCTCCCAAAGAGAAGTAAGTGAGTTCCTAGGGTTGGCTGGCTACTGCCGCCTCTGGATTCCTGAAATTGCTAGGCCCCTATATGAAGCTACCAAAGAAGGGAGGGCTTTTGAGTGGACTGAGAAAGAAGAGACTGTCTTTAACCAGTTAAAAAAAGGCCCTCCTAGCTGCTCCAGCCCTGGGCCTGTCGGACATTACAAAGCCCTTTCACCTCTTTGTAGATGAACACAAAGGAATAGCAAAGGGGGTTTTAACTCAAGCTTTAGGCCCCTGGAGCTCCCCAGTAGCATACCTGTCCAAGAAGTTAGATCAGTAGCTGCCGGCTGGCCGCCATGCCTGAAAATCATTGCAGCAACCACGCTCTTAGTCAAGGATGCTGACAAACTGACCCTAGGACACGAGATCTGTATTACAGCCCCGAATGCCATTGAGGGGGTTCTAAAACAGCCTCCTGATAGATGGATGAACAATGCACGTATGACCCACTATCAAAGCTTGCTGCTTAACCCCCCTCTAGAGTACGGTTCCATCCAAGTGCAGCCCTCAACCCTGCTTCCTGACCCCAACCTAGATGTCCCGCTACATGACTGTGCGAGGATCCTGGAGCAGAGCGGGTGCATGGACTCCGGAAAGACTTGACTGACTGGCCCCTTCCTGATGCAGAGGACACCTGGTTCACGGATGGAAGCAGCTTCATGCGAGACGGGTGCAGGTATGCGGGTGCAGCACTGGTCACTGACATGGACACTTTATGGGCGGAAGCTCTGCCCCCTGGGACATCAGCTCAGCAAGCAGAACTCATTGCACTCACCAAGGCACTGACACTGGGGGCTGGGAAACGGCTTATCATCTACAGAGATAGCTATTATGTTCACGGGGCGATCTATCAGGAGAGAGGGCTATTGACAGCAAAGGGATGGACAATAAAGAATAAATAGGAAATTCCTGACCTGCTTGTGGCTTTGTGGCTCCCTGCTAAGCTAGCCATTATCCACTGCCAAGGGCACCAGAAGGCAGATGACCCAGTGGCAAGAAGTAACCAAAAGGCTGATCAGGCAGCCAAAGCAGCAGCCTTCACTTTGGTCCCTACCATGGCCTTACAACTACCAGAGCCCGGGGACTCAGTTCTGCCAGATCAGACTAGGTACTCTCAGGAAGAGCTATAGCAGATCAGGAGGCTTTCCCACATTCAGGAAATTAAAGGATGGTGGTACACACCAAACAAGGAGCTCATACTACCGGACTGGCTTGGGGTTACAGTGTTAGAACGCATGCATTGGTCCACTCACCTGGCAGCCAAATTAAAGGACTTAATCCGACATTCCAGAATTAAGATCCACCAACAAGACATCAGAATAGAGCAGGTTGTATCCACCTGCAAGACCTGTCAACTCACAAACTCGAGAACCAGGCCAAGTGAAAAAGAAACCTGGCTCAGAGGAACCAAGCCTGGAGCACAATGGGAGGTCGACTTCACTAAAATTAAACCAGGAAAGTATGGCTATAAATATTTTTTAGTACTTGTAGATATCTTCTCTGGATGGGTAGAAGCATACCCAACTAAGCATGAAACAGCTTCAGATGGTAGCTAAGAAGCTGCTGGAAGACATCTTGCCCAGGTACAGTTTTCCTGCTGAGATAGGGTCGTACAATGGACCAGCCTTTGTCTCCCAGTAATGCAGGCAGTGGCCAAGACCATTGGGACAAATTGGAAATTACATTGTGTTTATAGGCCCCAAAGTTCAGGGCATGTGGAAAAAATAAATAGAACTCTAAAAGAGACCCTTACCAAATTGACCATGGAGACTGGTGGGGACTGGGTGGCTCTCCTTCCATATGCCCTTAACCGGGTTAGGAACTCCCCCTACACCCTGGGTTTTACTCCTTATGAAATCATGTTCGGCTGACCACCCCTATTATCCCTAACCTCAAAGCCTGATTTCTTACAGAATTTGAAAGTCTAGAACTGTTTCTTTCCTTGAGAGGGCTCCAGAGGGCGCATTAGGACATTTGGCCACGTCTCCACGCCATCTACGAAACCGGCCCTGCTCCAACTCCTCGTCAGCATAAGCCCAGGGACTGGGTCTAAGTCAAGAGACATTGCTGGGAGACCCTTGAGCCACATTGGAAGGGTCTCTACGTCATGGTGCTGACGACCTTCACTGCCCTCAAAGTAGACGGCGTAGCGTCCTGGGTCCATCACATTCACGCTCGCCCAGCCGACAGCTCTGCAATTCAGGAGGACTTCATCATGCAATGAAACATGGGCCAGAACCAGCACAACCCACTCAAGCTCAAGCTGCAGTGCAGTCAACCTGAGAAATGCAGCACATCTCATGACTGAGCCGTGTGTCCCAAGACAAGGGGGAAATGAAAGGACAAAGCAGAAATAAACTCTCCTCCATCTTGTCCTATAGGGCTGGGCCCCCTGCCAGCAATGTCCTAGCTTCCCCAACCACCACCTGAATGTACCAATGAAGCTCCAGGAACACAGTGAGGGTTCTAATTATGCTAAATCACAGAAAGACCCTAATTCAAGTGACCAATCTCTGTAACCCTCGTCACTTCCCTAAGCCCTCCCAATATCCAACCCCATATAACTCATTGTTCTGCCCCGGCTGGCTCTCTCATCTCACTGCTGCACCAGAAAGAGGCTAGGAGCCAAACCCGGGTTTGAGTAAAGACTCTTTGCTTTTGCATCAGAAAAGGTTCCCTGGTGGTTGATTATTGGAGACTCGGAACTCTGGGCATAATATTATCTGGACACAAAAGAGGAGTCCAAATAATCCCTCTCATAACCCTCAGCATTACAGCAGGGGTTGGAACTGCCATAGGGAGCTTAACCACTGCTCTACCTATTTTGAAACCATGTCTCAGGACCTACAAGAAACTTATGGATGCCCAGCAAGGAGAAAAACTGGGAAAACAACAACTTCACCCACAGGGTGACCTATTCTCCCCTTTCATATCTCTAGTGAGGCAACTGAGTCCCTACTCTTTCCCCCCCTAAAAATAACATCTAGGTCTCAGTTGTATTTCAGGTCCAGGACCAGAAAAGTAGCAAAACAAGACAAGTAATGCTGTGGCTGCCTCAGGACCAGCTTTTACCTCCCAAGTGACTCAATAGAATTGCTCTCAAAACTTCACCAACCAGTCTCTTGGGGAAATCATGTTGCTGCACCCCTCATCCAATATGGAAAACACTACCTGTTTAACAAATACCTCTCAAACCAGTACCTCAACTACTCCTACACCTTACTACTGTGCACACAATCTATAAATTTACCCCCTCCCTTAGCCTTCTCTCCACCAGGTATTTTTCTCCTCTGTGGGACTACAGCCTACACTTGTGTTCTCAGGACCTGACACACCCACTCTGTCTTTATGTGTTTCTAACCCCCAATCTTTCAATCAAAACAGAGGGAGAACTTAAATCTTTTGTTGGTCTCCTCAGGCCTCACCACAAAAAGGCAGCCCTTGTTCCCCTCTTTAGTGGGTTCGGGAGTCCTCACTGAAGTAAGGACAAGAGTAGGAGGCATTTCCTCCTCTGTTCATTTCTACCACAAATTGCTGAATTTTCAGAACATATCTCCATCAATTCCCTTGAATCCCTTCACAGACAAGTAGACTCCTTAGCAGTGGTAGCCCTACATAACTACAGAACCGGCGCCCTTTAGATCTCTTGACAACAGAAAAATGGGGCACCTGTGTCTTTCTTGGAAAAGAATGCTGCTACTTTGTAAATGAATCAGGAATTGTCAAAGATCACATTAAATTTCTCCAGCACAGGACTGACCAAATGACAACATAACCAGCTAAAAGGGGGGTATGCCATTTTTGGCTCACTTATTCCATGGCTCCTCTCACTATAGGCCCACTGGTATTTATTCTGTTAATCTTGTTCTTTGGCCCCTGTCTCATGAGCTGTTTCACTAGTTTTTTTGCAAAACAGAATGCAGGTGTTTACCAACCAGAAGATGGGAAAGATCTATCTGGCACTGAATTCAGAACCTAGAGACACCTATGTCACCAGAATCCTTGAGACCCTGGGTAGTTGCCCCTGACAATGTCCCTTCTCAGCAGGAAGTAACTACAGAAGACTGACCTTTGCCCCCTGAACTTGCCTGGACTCTCAATTTTTGTAACTATTACCAAAAGCCTGGAATGCTGAATCCTTCCTTCCTCCAATTGGTGGGCAGAGTATGATGTAACCTGCACCTGCAGCCTGGACATTCCTGAGTACTTAACCAGGCACCTTATATGGACTATACATTGAACCACCAATCAACACCTACCAAATACCCTAAGCCCTTGTCCCTATATGACCATACATTAGGCCACCAATCAGTATGTGCCAAGTACCCTAAGCCCCCATTCCTTCCCATTCCTCCTCTCAAAAGGTGTGTTCACTTTTGCACATGTTATTGTTCTCCCCTGGCAAGATAGCCCAGCAGGTCCTTCTCCTCTAATTAAGCCTGTAGTCTTGGTTTTCGGCCCTCTGTGTGATCTTTCATTGGTGCCCAAACCTCTGTTTAATCTTTTATTTGGTCCCAAAACCTTCTGTCTGATCTTTCAAAAACAGAATTTATTGTATCTACTATATATGTATATATAACTGAAAGGAAATGAACTCCCCTCCATCTTGTCCTATAGGCCTGGGACCCCTGCCTAAACCCCCTCCCTTTTCTGGGAGTGGCCACAGGTGTGCCAGCAAAGTCTTAACTTCCCCAACCCCCACCCAAATGGACCAATGAAGCTCCAGGAACACAGCGAGGGTTCTAATAAGGCTAAACCACAGAAAGACCCTAATTCAAGTGACCAATCTCTGTAACCCTTGTCACTTTCCTAAGCCCTCCCAATTACCCTACCCCATAAAACTCATTGTTCCCGCCTCGCTCGCTCTCTCGCCTCCCTGCTGGGCCAGAAAGAGGCTGAGAGCCAAACCCGGGTTTGAATAAAGACTCTTTGCTTTTGCATCGGAAAAGGCTCCTTACTGGTGGATTATTGGAGACCCCAAACTCTGGGCATAACAATAACCTAATCTAATAATTTGTCATTTGGAATAAATTTTGACCATGAGAAAAGTATTTATTTCTAAAATTTTGATACAATTTTGATTACAAAGGGTCAGGTTATAGATTTAGTTAAATATTTGTGATACTGAATTTTTAGACTGCAACCCGGATTCTTTGTTGGCCAGAATGAACCCACGGACAGAAAGTGGCAGAGCAAAGGTGGAAATACATTGAAGAACAAGTACAGACTCCTACATGGGAGAGGTAAAGGGTCCCACAGAACTGACTCCCATATAGGGAGAGGGAAGAGTCCCTCAGGCTTCTCTTTCTCTATAACTTCTATAGGCTGCAGATCCTGGTGCTTTGATATTCCCTCTGATTGGACACTATTCCCTTAGACGGGTTACTATAGTAACTCCTGGGCTCCCTCCTTCCTTATTATTCTCCTATTACCTTTGGACTTTCTTCTCTTTATTTTGTAAATACCTGTATAGACCTTTCTTGGCTATTTCCAGTTCCCTTGTCTTATGTAAATATACCAGTTGCTGCCTCCTTATCTTATGGAAATGTGACTGAACCTGGCTTCCTTGTGTTATGGAGATGACACAATCTGTAGCCCTGTATTTTTCCATGGACCCCAATTCTAAAAAAAAATCCCTAAACTGCCTATGTTTCCCCAAAATTCCTGCTTCATTTGGAAATTAATATTTGCTATAATTTCACTATTGAATAATTGACCATTTAAAAATTTAGTGAATGGTAGTGATGATTGTCCAAATATGTGTTAACAAGCTGAAAGGGCTTGCCACTTTGGGTGTCCTATTCAAGAATAAAAGGTTTTTAAATAGTTTTATTTACTTGCAGCAAGTAAAAGAGACAGGGGATTCATAAAAAGGCTCTATGTCTATAAGGGAGGCTTAGGCATTGTTTGTATACACAATTTGGTCAATTACATGTTGACTTCTTTGAAGCTGACTACATATATCCCATTGGGTTACAGTCAAGTTCATCTCTTTATATTTGTGTCTGCACAATACCTTTTAATATTTGGCAAGAATAGCTTTTAGAAAAAACATCCAAAACTTAACGCCATTGTCTTAACTTAAGTGTACCGAAATATAAAATTAAAAATGGTTGAAACACTAAATTTTATATGATGTGTATTTTAAAATAGTAAAATAATTTAGCAAATATAAAATATATAATTTGAAGGCAGATAGTTTGTTACTGTTATGCCCAGAGTTTGGGGTCCCCAATAATCCACCACTAAGGAGCCTTTTCCGATGCAAAAGCAAAGAGTCTTTATTCAAACCCGGGTTTGACTCTCAACCTCTTTCTGGCGCAGCAGTGAGGTGAGAGAGCCAGCCGGTCGGGAACAACGAGTTTTATGGGGTAAGATAATTAGGGGGCTTAGAAAAGTGATGAGGGTTACAGAGATTGGTCACTTGAATTGGGGTCTTTTTGTGGTTAAGCCTAATTAGGACCTTAGCTGTGTTCCTGGAGCATCATTGGTCCTTTCGGGTGGGGGTCGGGGAAGTTAAGACATTGCTGGCACACCTGTGGCCCCTCCCAGAAAAGGGAAAGGGTTTAGGCAGGGGTCCCAGCCCTATAGGAAAAGATGGAGGGGAGTTCATTTCCTTTCATTACCTCTGGTTTCATTATTTTTAATCAGAATTGCTTTGTCTATTCCAGGTCTTTTTGTTATTCTGTACAAATCTAGTGATATGTTTTGTTATATTTCTTTAAAATATGGCATTGGGATTTTGAGGGGAATTGCATTAAATTTGCATATTGCTTTGAATAATATAGTCATTCTAACTATGTCAATTTTTTCAACCCATGAGAATGAAATACCTTTCAATTTCACTGTATCTTTTTCAATATTTTTTTTTTACTGGCAGCTAGTTTTATTTTTTCCATATTTTTTATTAATGTATTACATGCGTACATACCTTCCCATTGTCCCAAACCCATTCCCATGCATGCCCTAACCCCCCCAGTGTCTTGTGTCCATCCGTTATGCTTATATGCATGAATACAAGTCCTTCAGTTTATCTCTTATCTACCCAACCTCTCCCTAAACTTCCCACTGTAATTTGACAGTTTGTTTGATGCTTTACTGCCTCTGTATATATATTTTTGTTCATCAGTTTATAATGTTCTTTATAATCCACAAATGAGTCAGATTATGTGGTATTTTTCTTTCATTGACTGGCTTATTTCACTTAACATAATGCTCTCCAGTTCCATCCATGCTGCAGCAAATGGTAAGAATTCCTTTTTTTTTTTTTTAATGGCAGCATAGTATCCTATTGTGTACATGTACCACAGTTTTCTGGTCCAGTCATCTGCTGATGGGCACCTAGGCTATTTACAAATTTTAGCTATTGTAAATTTTGCTGCTAGAAACATTGGGGTGCATATATCCTTTCTGATTGGTGTTTCTAGTTTCTTAGGATATATTCCTAGGAGTGGGATCACTGGGTCAAATGGGAGTTCCATTTATAGTTTTTTGAGGAAACACCATACAGTTCACCACAGTGGCTTTCTATTCATGCTGAGGTTGAAGCTTCATGGTAGCTGGTACCATGGACCTGTCTCTCGCCCAATGGTGTGAGCTGGGCCCTCCCTGGAGAAGGAACCTGAGCTCCCCCAGATATGTGATCAGTGCTGGGGGGGGGGGCGTGTAGGGACACTAGCAGGCTAGGGGATCCCAAGGCAGGTGCTGGGCATGAAGGCCACAGGGGCATAGGCTACCAAGAAGACAAAACTGAACCTCGCATCACCCTGCTTGGCCCCAGAGGATGACTGGTTAGCCAGAAATAGGTAAGATTCATCAGGGAAGGAACAGCCTAACACAGGCACAATTGCTGAGGGACCGTAAGGAGAGAACTTGGGGATCAACAGAAGTGGGACACAGACCCTCACCCCCAACCTTGCAGGGGCCTGAACCCTCACCTCTTCTGAGGGAGGTGTCCTGCCCCCATAGCTGCTTCACTTCCCATGCCCAGCACAGACCAAGACCCAGGTAACAGACAGAGACTTGGCCCAGCTCAGATCAGGACCCAGGTAACAGACAGAGACTTGGAGGATAGCAGCTGTCCATATCTAAATCCAGCCTAGCACCAGGAATGCTCAGGGCCTACTCAAGAATGCAAATCATCCTTTCCACTAATATTTACTAAGATTGTTGGTAGAGTATTAAATTTGACAGTAAAATAGAAATCAAGTTTTCAGATTAATTTAAATTGGCTAATTGAAATAAGTGAAGAGTCAAGAAAATTTAATTGTACTGGACAAAAATCTGTTTCTAAAGTATTAACTAAAATGTCTATTGGTAGTTCATCTCTTGGTAAAATTGGGTAACATGCAATGAATATAAAGCAGTCATATTTTTGTGCAAAAAATTAAAATTTGAAGTTATTGAGACTGCATTAAAAAATTACAAAGAGAATCCAAGATGGCGGCATAGGTAAACACCTACACTGCGCCTCGCACAACAATTTCAAAACTACAACTAAAAGACAGAATGGACATCATCCAGAACCACAGGAAAGCTGGCTGAGTGTAAGTTCTACAACTAGAGGGAAAGAGATGGGCTCACAGAGACCCAGAGGAGCTGCGAAAAGCTGAGGTATGGAGACGCGCGCGTGGAGAGAGTGGGTGCCGGGGTTCCTGGCTGGTTTTCTCTGGCAGGAGGGAAACGGAGACTCTCAAAGGCATTGAACCCCTTATCTTATGACACTAAACCGCAGATCCAGCCGAAACTCATACGGGGGGAGTTTGGACTGTGAAAAGGGAGAAGTGCACGGAAATTTAGGGGAGTCTCAAAAGATCAAAGGTCTGGTGGCACGCACGGCACTGCACACAGGACAAATTGCTGATTGTGCCGCTGGCTTTCGCAAGTGGGCAGGAGACAGACCCTCCCAACTGTGCCACTTCTGACTCCACTAAGCCCTGTTTTGGGTGAAACCCTGGGGACCTAGTCTCGTGTGGTCCTGATGTGCAGGGGAGCCGGAGGTGCAGCGTTCTAGAGGCACTGTGGGTGCTCGGGCACAAGGACCACTCCAGTGATTACCCAGTCACGTGAGACTCAGGGGCTGTGGAGGGTGGGGCTGACTGGAAGGCAAGGCGGTCCCTTAAGCCCTGAGACTCCACCCATGCCAAGCTCAACAGAGGCTTCTTCGGTTTTGCAAGTCTGGTATCATAAGGCTGAATCCAACACAGAAGTTCTCCCTGCAAAGCGAAAATGCCGAGGCAAGGGAAGGGATCACAAACAAAAGAAATGGAGGAAAAAAAATGACTGGATATAGAGTTCAAAACCATGCTTATAAGGTTTCTCAAGAATATGCTAGAAAAGTTGGATAAATTTAGCGAGACCCAAGAGGAGATGAAAAAGGACCAACTAGAGACACTGACTGAAATAAAAAATATTATAGAGAGTCCTAACAGCAGACTAGAGGATGGCAAGAATCAAATAAAAAATTGAAATATAAAGAAGCAGAAAACATTCAACTGGAAAAGCAAGAAAAGAAAAGAATCCAAAAGTGTGAAGATAATGTGAGGAGCCTCTGGGACAGCTTCAAGCATACCAACATCAGAATTGTGGGGGTGCCAGAAGAAGAGAGAGAGCAAGATATTGAAAACCTATTTAAAGAAATAATGACTGAAAACTTCCCACATCTGGTAAAAGAAATAGACTTACAAGTCCAGGAAGCACACAGAACCCCAAATAAAAGGAATCCAAAGAGGACCACACCAAGACACATCATAATTAAAATACTAAGAGCAAAAGACAAAGAGAGAATATTAAAAGCAGCAAGAGAAAAACAGTTCATTACCTACAAGGGAGCACCCATCGACTGTCAGCTGATTTCTCAACAGAAACGATGCAGGCCAGATGGGAGTGGCAAGAAATATTCAAAGTGATGAATAGCAAGAACCTACAACCAAGAATACTCTATCCAGCAAAGCTATCATTCAGAATTGAAGGGCAGATAAAGAGCTTCACAGATAAGAAAAAGCTAAAGGAGTTCATCAACTCCAAACCAGTATTATATGAAATGCTGCAAGGTACTCTTTTAGAAGAGGAAGAAAAGGGTAAAAGACAAAAATTATGAACAACAAATACATATCTGTCAACAAGTGAATCAAAAATTAAGTGAATTAAAAATTTGATCAACAGAATAAACTGGTTAATATAATAGAATCAGGAGCACAGAAAGAGAGTAGACTGACAATTCTCAGAGGGACAAAAGTCATAAAGCATCAAACAGACTGTGAAATTACAGCAGAAAGATTAAAGTTAGGTGAGGTAGATAAGTGATCAATCAAAGGATTTGTATGCATGCATATAAGCATAACCAATGATCACAGACACTGGGGGGTTGGGGTACGCCTGGGAGGGAGGGGGGACAATGGGGAGATATGTATAAAAAATTAATAAAAAGAAAAAAAAAGAAAAATAAATAAATAATATTTTTAAACTGAAAAAAAAAATTACAAAAGCCTCAATTGATCAAAACAAGAGGGTAATATCATGTAAGGAAAAATATTCTGTAAATAAATTACATCTAGAAAATTTTTACCTTAGGAAATTAATTTTCATTTGTAATGCTAACAGCAAGACACCCATGAAAAATACACATGGTGTTAAAATAAGCCAAAGGAAAATCGTTTGGGCAAAAATAAAAAGAATCCCAAGTCAATTTTATAGAAAAGATTCATTTATTAATTTTTGGTTGAGAATATGTTTATATACTTTCAGAAAACAATTCTAAGACTATGTGAACTCCTGCAACAAAGAGGAATTGAAAGGTTTGCTCCAACCATGAAGATAAGAGGAGAAACAGTCTAGAGATGGAAAACCCTGATGATGCCTTGCCATGCCAGCAGTCAGCAGCTGTGCATTACTATGGGTTGCTTAAGACCAAACCAGAGAGGGTAGGACCTGCATTGCCACCATTTGTCCATCATCGAGATACCACTGCTGACACGTACACATAAGGAACTGTCTGACATTGAAACTGGGACACAAACATTTTTTGTTCTTATAGGTTTATTTCTAGTCTGCAGAGGCAAGATTTTTTAAAGAAAAGAATTGGGGTGGGGGGCTGAAAATGGATACAGAGGCAAACGAGCATTGAACGGACTGTCAAACTACAGCGGGAAGGCAGGGGAGGTTGAGGGGGAAGGGGTTGTAAGAGATCAACCGAAGGACTTGTATGCATGTATATAAACATAACCAATGGAAACAAGACAGTGGTGTGGGGGCAGGTGAGGGCATGTATTGGGGGTTTGAGGAGGCTGGGAGAGGACAATGAGGGGAGAGGGGAGAACAAAAGGAGACATATGTATTACTATTTGTAATACTTTAAACAATAAAAAAATAGAAAAATCAAAAAGAAATTAAAATTAAAAAAAATATTTCCAGCAAACAAAAGCCTGGGTCCAGATGGTTTCATAGGGCAGTTTTACCAAACATTCAAGGAAGAACTAAAATCTATTCTCCTCAGACAATTCCACAAAAATCATGAGGAAGGAACACTTCCAAGCTCATTCTATGAAGACAGCATCATCCTACTATCAAAACCAGATAAAGCTAATATCAAATTCAATGGGCAAAAACTAAAACCATTTTCCCTAAGAACAGGAACAAGATGGGGATTCCCCCTCTCACCACTCCTGTTTGACATAGTACTGGAAGTATTAGTCATTGCGATTAGACAAGCAGAAGAAATAAAAGGCATCCAAATTGGAAAAGACATAATATTGTACATAAAAAAACCAAAAGACTCCATCAAAAAACTATTAGACTTAATAAATGAATTAAGCAATGTAGCAGGATACAAAATTAATGCCAAGAAATTTATGGCATTTCTGTACACCAATAGTGAACTTACAGAAAGAGAGACTAAAAAAGCAATCCCATTCACCATTGCACCAAAAAAAATTAAGATACCTAGGAATAAATGTAACTAAGGAGTTAAAAGACCTATATGTGGAAAACTACAGGACACTGAAAAATGAGATAGAGGAAGATATAAACAGATGGAAGAACATACCATGTTTATGAATTGATAGAATCAACATCATTAAAATGTCCATACTACCCGAAGTAATCTATGGATTCAATGCATTCTCCATTGTAATACCAATGGCATATTTCACAACCCTAGAGAGAATGCTGCAAAAATTCATATGGAATAAGAAAAGACCCCAAATAGCCATAGACATCCTGAGAAAGAAGAACAAGGTAAGTGGGATTGCAATACCAGATTTCAAGGTGTATTACAAAGCCACTGTTCTCAAAACAGCCTGGTACTGGTATAAGAAAGAAATATAGATAAATGGAATAGAATAGAGACACAGATATTGACCAAAACCACTATGCTCAATTAATATTTGACAAAGGAAGCATGAACATACAATGGAGTCAAGACAGTCTCTTCAATAAATGGTTTTGGGGAAAATCAACAGATACATGCAAAAAAATGAAACTAGACCCCCAACTTGCAGCATACACAAAAATAAACTCAAACTGAATAAAGGACTTAAATATAAGATGAGAAACCATAAAAATTCTAAAGGAATCCACAGACAGAATTCTCAGACATATGCCGATGCAATTTCTTCACCGATACCGCTCCTAAGGCAATAGAAACTAAAGAGAAAATAAACAAATAGGACTACATAAAAATAAAAAGCTTCTGCACAGCAAAGGAAACCATCAACAAAACAATAGCAAATGTTATCACTGATAAAGGTTTAATCTCCAACATTTACAGAGAACTTATACAACTTAATAAAAGAAAGATAAATGATCCAAAAGAAAAAAAATGGGCAACAAACCTAAATAGAATCTTTTTGAAAGAAGACAGAAGTAAGGCCAAGAGACATGAAAACATGCTCAAAGTCACTAATTATTTGAGAAATGCAAATCAAAACAATGCGATATCATCTCACACCTGTCAGAATGGCAATCATCTACAAATCAATAAAGGACAAGAGTTGGCGAGAATGCAGAGAAAAAGGAAACCTTGTGCACTGTTGCTGGGAATGCAGACTGGTTCAGCCACTGTGAAGAACAGTATGGGGTTTCCTCAAAAAACTAAAAATGGAACTCCCATTTGACTCAGTAATACCAATTCTAGGAATATATCCCAAGAAACTAGAAACACCAATCAGAAAGGATATATGCAGCCTTATGTTCACAGGAGCACAATTTACAATAGCTAAGATTTGGAAACAGCCTAAGTGTCCATCAGCAGATGAGTGGATCAGAAAATTATGATACATCTACCCAATGAAATACTATGCTGCTATAAAAAATATGAATTCTTAACATTTGCAGCAGCATGGATGGAACTGGAGAGTATTATGTTAAGTGAAATAAGCCAGGCAATGAAAGAAAAATACCACATGATCTCACTCATTTATGGAAAATAAAGAACATTATAACCTGATGAACAAAAAGATAGATACAGAGGCAGGAAAGCATCAGACTGTCAAATTACAGCAGAAAGGCTGGAAAGTGTTGGAGAAGGGGGGCAAAGAGATCAACCAAAGGACTTGTATGTATACATATAAGCACAGCCAATGGACACAAGACACTTGCAGCAGTTAGGGGGAGGGGATGTGAGCATGTGACAAGGGCTAGGGGAGGCTGAGGAAAAGTCAATGGGGGGGATAAGGAGATATATGAAGAAGGAAAATTGGCGGCAGAATAGACGGACGAGTCTGGAACCTTGTCGCTGGGCAGAGAGAGATAGAGCAGCTGAGAGTCGTACTGGGAGTGTTTGTTGGAAAATTGGGAGTCAGTTATCCTCCATGAGAAGGTGGGGGGCTGCTGGACGGGGCTCCCCTGACCAGGCAGCCCCACAGCCACGGGGGTTTTGTCTGCCAGAGCCACCAGCGCGAAGGCGGGGACCGCGCCATCTTGCAGAGGGAGGTGGATATCTGCAGCGGTCTGAAAAGCTACAGCTACAGCACCCACCAAACAGGCGGGGGACCGAGAACACCACTCTCCAATCGGCGCAGACACACGGACTCAGAGGAGCTCCACACGGTGCACTGAAAGGTCAGATTTCGTCTGGGATAAGGTGAGGTCTCCTGTCCTGCAGAACAGAGATGTGCACACTGTGGGAACCAGGCTGTGGGAAAGCTGCTTCTGGAGAGGTCCGCGGATGTGGGACAGGGCATGATCCCTAAGTGCGGAAGGGGTCTCTCGGAGCTGTTGACAGAGCGGAGCTCTAGAAAACAACTCATTTTGATCTGAGGCAGAAGGACAGCCTGGGAATTATTACAGTGGTGGAATCCTCACAAACCTGTATTGAGAACCACAGGGTAGCAGGATCTAAGCACAGCCTAGAGAGGTCCTGTGCTTAGTCTCAGAGGTCAATTCCAAAACACTGCCACCCAGTGGATGATGCACAAATTGTGATGAAAACACAACTCAGCAGTGAAACACAGGGAACTGCGATACTCCCCTGAATGGGAAACAGGAGTACCAACCACAACAATAGTGGAAGTGAATGATCTCCACAGCTGCCAATTCTAATTTTTTTCTCTTTTTCTTTTTTTTTAAATTTTATTTAATTTAATTTATTTTTTATTTTTACATATTTTAACTAAAAAACTATTTTTTCTTTTCTCCTCAATTGATTTTACCTCTTTAATTATTACATTTTTTGTTTTCAACTAGTATTATTACACCTACTAGTTTACCTTTTTAGAAAAAAAAATAAACAAACAAGTGTCATTTTGTTTTCCCTTTATTTTACTTTGGGATTAGAAGTCTACATTCTATTTTCATTTTTCCTTTAGCATAATTGTACTCTATCTCAACTCTACCTCTATGCCAACACTCTCTTCCCAACTTTACCCATTTTGTTGTCTTGTTTCTCTTTCCCTTTCCAACTTTAGATTCTCCCTACTCTTTCCCTTTACCTGGATAAAATTTCACCCCACTTATATATCTAATTTCAAATCCCCTACTCCAAGTCCATACAAACCTCTCTCTTCTTGTCTTCACTATTCAAAAAGTTGTTTTTCTCTATGTCCTTTTGTTGCTGTTTGCCAGAATGGTTATTATATCGATTTTTTGTACTTTTTTGTGAGATTGGTTTAGCTTATTCTACTTGTTTTATTTTGCTTTTTGTTTGCTTTTTTTTGGTTTGTTTCTTACCTCCCTTTTCCGTTGCCTCCCTCGATATTAGTTGTTATTTGTAGTTTGTATTAATCTCCAGATACTTGTGCTGGCATTTGTTGGGATTAGTGGCTGTTCTATTGGAGTTTTCTCCTCACATATATATTTTGTTCCCCTTTTCTCTCTTATCCTCTTTCTTTTCTCTCTGATTTTTTTCTCTTTCTCTTTTCTTCTTCTTCTCCTTTTTATTTAATTTTTTGTTCATTTTTTCCCTCCCTCTCCCAATTTGATTTTGGCACTTCTTTCTTTTCTTTTTTCCTCATTTTATTCTTCTTATTTCTCTACTTACCCTTAATTTGTCTTTCATTGGTGGTCAACTTATTTGTGGTTATTAACATCTTGAATACATTTCTGTCCAGTGCCTTGTGTGTTGTACCTGGTCATGTTCTAGTTTGTGCCTTTGAATCAACGTAGGAGAGAGAACTACATAACCAGACACCTGGAGAAGAAAGACCATGGGCAGAAGAAGAAATAGCCCACATATGACAGAAAGGCAGGTATCACCAGAAAAGGAAGTAAACAAAATAGAAGCAGAAATAAGCCTGCCAGAGAAAGAGTTCAGAGAAATGATCAGAAGGTGAGTTAAAGGAATAGAAGACAAAATCGACAATGTGAGTAAGAGCCAAGAGGAAATGAAGAAGACCCAAGAAGAAATGAAGAAGAG
>JAAGEH010000032.1:19167371-19334979 GCA_011751065.1 Lasiurus cinereus
AAGAGCCAAGAGGAAATGAAGAAGACCCAAGAAGAAATGAAGAAGAGCCAAGAGGAAATGAAGAAGCAGTAAGAAGAAATGCTGAATAATCAAGAAGAAATGAAAAATGACATCAGTGCTATAAAGAACTCAATAGCCTCGAAAGTGGACTAGAAGAATCAGAAGACCACATCAGTGAGGTAGAAGACAAGGTAGGAAAAAATACACAAGTACAGCAGCTTCTAAAAAAAAATTAAAAAGCAACAGGGTAGCCTAAGGGAACTTTGGGATAACACAAAACAAAACAACTTACGCATGATTGGGGTTCCAGAAAGAGTGGAAACTGAGCAAGGAATAGAAAACCTATTTGAAGAAATAATGACAGAAAACTTCCCTAATATAGGAAAGAAAACACCTGCACAAATCCAAGAAGCTCACAGAGCCCCAAACAAAATGAACCCCATAAAACCGACACCAAGATACATTATAATTAAATTGGCAAACACCAACGACAAAGTAAGAATCTTAAAAGCGGCCAGAGAGAAACAGAAAGTTACCTACAAAGGAAGCCCCAAAAGACTAGCGACTGATTTCTCAACAGAAACTCATCAGTCCAGAAGGAAATGGAATGAAAAATACAAAGTCATGCAAAGGAAGGGTCTGAATCCAAGAATACTGTACCCTGAAAGGCTTTCAATCAAAATTGAAGGTGAAATCAGGAGCTTCACAGACAAAAAAGGACTAAGGGAATATAGTACCACCAAACCAGCAATGCAAGAAATGTTAAAGGGTCTGCTGTAATAAAAAGAAATAGGAAGTGAAGAAGGAACTTGGGGTAAAGACTAAAAATGGCGACAGATAAATACCTATCAATAATAACTTTAAATGTAAACAGATTAAATGCTCCAATCAAAAGACATAGGGTAACCGATTGGATAAGAAAACATGATCCATATATCTGCTGTCTTCAAGAAACCCACCTCAGGAAAAGAGATGCACACAGATTGAGGGTGAAGGGATGGAGGATGGTATTTCAGGCAAATGAAAATAAAAAATAAGCTGGTGTTGCAATTCTTATATCTGACAAATTAGATCTCAAAGTAAAGGACATAACAAGAGATAAAGAAGGCCACTTCATAATACTAAACGGAACAATCCAACAAGAAGGAATAACTCTGGTAAAGATATATGCACCCAATATAGGAGCACCTAAATACATTAAAAAAAAAAAACTCCTGAAGGCTATTAAGGGAGAGATTGACAGCAATACAATCACAGTAGGAGACTTTAATACCCTACTGTCACCACTGGACAAATCCTCTAAACAAAAAATCAGCAAAGAAACGTCAATGTTAAATGACTCACTAAACCAGATGGAATTAATTGACATCTGCAGAACATTTCACCCCAAAGCCACAGAATATACATTCTTCTCCAGTGCACATGGGTCATTTTCAAAGATAGATCATATGTTGGGTCATAACAAAAGTCTCTTCAACTTCAAGAAGAGAGAAATCATACTAAGCATTTTCTCAGACCACAGTGGCATAAAACTGGAAATCAACTATAATAAAAACAATATAAAAAATCAAACACATGGAGACTAAACAGCATGCTATTAAACAACAATTGGGTAACCGGAGACATCAAGGAAGAAATAAAAAACATTATGGCAACAAGTGACAATGACAACACAACAATACAAAATTTATGGAACACAGTGAAAGCAGTCTTCAGAGGGAAGTTCATAGCCCTACAAGCCTACTGCAAAAGACAAAAAACAATGGTAATAAATTTCCTAACCTTACAACTCAAAGAGCTAGAAAGAGAGCAACAAGAACAGCCCAGTGTAAGCAGAAGGAAGGAAATAGTAATGATCAGAGCAAAGATAAACAACATGGAGACCAAAGAAACAATTGAAAAGATCAACAAAACCAAGAGCTGGTTCTTTGAAAGGATAAACAAGATTATCCTTGATGGACCTCTAGCCAGGCTCACCAAGAAGCAAAGAGAGAAGACCCAAATAAACAAAATCAGAAATGAAAGAGGAGAAATAAAAACAGATCCCACGGAAATATAAAGGATTGTTTAAAAATACTATGAACAACTCTATTCCAACAAATTGGACAACCTGCAAGAAATGGACATATTAGTAGAAAAATATAACCTTCGAAAACTGAATCAGGAAGAATCTAAACATCTCAATAGTCAATAACTATGAAAGAAATTGAACCAGTCATCAAAAAGCTTCCAGCAAACAAAAGCCCGGGACCAGATGGCTACACAGAAGAGTTTTACCAAACATTAAAGGAAGAATTAAAACCTATCCTCCTCAGACTATTCAAAAATATTCAAGAAGAAGGAATACTTCCAAACATCTTCTATGAAGCCAGTATCACCCTAATACCAAAACCAGATAAAGACAACACAAGGAAAGAGAATTATAGCCCAATATCTTTCATGAACATAGATGCCAAAATCCTCAACAAAATTCTAGCAAATTCGATCCAGCAGTACATCAGAAAGATCATATTGCATGGTATATGATCAAGGATGGTACAATATCTGCAAATTAAAAAACGTGATACATCACATAAACAAATTGAGAGATAGAAATCACATAGTCATCAAGTGATGGAGAAAAAGCATTTGACAAAATCCAACACCTTTTCTTGATAAAAACTCTCAGCAAAGTGGGAATAGAAGGATCATACCTCAACATCATAAAAGCCATATATGACAAACCCACAGCCAACATCATACTCAATGGGCAAAAACTAAAACCATTTCCCCTAAGAACAGGAATAATACAGGGATAACCACTCTCACCTCTCCTGTTTGACATAGTATTGGAAATATTAGCCATTGCACTTAGGCAAGAAGAAGAAATAAAAGGTATCAAAATTGGAAAAGAAGAAGTAAAGTTGCCTTTATTTGCAGATGACATGATATTGTACGTAATAAACCCAAAGGACTCCATCCCAAAACTAATTTACTGAATAAATGAATTCAGAAATGTAGCAGGATACAAAATTAATGCTAAGAAATCTGTGGCATTACTATACACTAATAGTGAAATTACAGAAAGAGAAACTAAAAAAGCAATTCCCATTTACCATCGCACCAAAAAAATTAAGATACCTAGGAATAAACCTAACTAAAGAGGTAAAAGACCTATATGTAGAAAACTACAGGACATTGAAAAAAGAGATAGAGGAAGATGTTAACAGATGGAAGAGCATACCATCCTCATGGATTGGGAGAACCAACATCATTAAAATGTCCATACTACCCAAAGCAATCTATAGATTCAATGCACTACCCATTAAAATACCAAAGACATATTTCTCAGACCTAAAAAGAATTCTTAAAAGATTAATCTGGAACAAAAAAAAAAACCACGAATAGCCACAACAATCCTGAGAAAAAAGAATAAAGTAGGCGGGATCTCAATACCAGATTTCAAGCTATATTACAAAGCAACTGTTCTCAAAACAGCCTGTACTGGCACAAGAACAGACATATAGACCAATGGAATAGAATAGAGAATCCAGATATCCACCCAAAACACTACGCTCAATTAATATTTGACAAAGGAGGCGTGAGCATACAATGGAGCCAAGATAGCCGCTTTAATAAATGGTGTTGGAAAAATTGAACAGATACATGCAAAAAAAATGAAACTGGACCACCAACTTACACAAAATACAAAAATAAACTCAAAATGGATACAGGACTTAAACATTAGATGGGAAACCATAAAAATACTAGAAGAATCCACAGGGAGCACAATCACAGACATATGCCGAAAGAACTTCTTCACTGATACTGCTCCAAAGGCAATGGAAGCTAAAGAGAAAATAAACAAATGGGACTACATCAAAATAAAAAGCTTTTGCACAGCAAAATAAACCATCAACAAAACAACAAGAAAGACCACTGTACGGGAGAACATATTTGCAAATGTTATCACTGATAAAGGTTTAATCTCCAACATCTACAGCCAACTTATACAACTTTATAAATGGAAGATAAATGATCCAATAAAAAAATGGCAACGCACCTAAATAGAACCTTTTCGAAAGATGACAGCAGGAAGCCCAAGGGACACATGAAAACATGTTCAAAGTCACTAATTATCCCAGAGATGCAAATTAAAATGACAATATGATATTATCTTACACCTGTCAGAATGGCAATCATCAACAAATCAACAAAAGACAAGTGTTGGCGAGAATGTGTAGAAAAAGGAACCCTTGTGCACTATTGCTGGGAATGCAGACTGGTTCATCCACTGTGAAGAACAGTATGGAGTTTCCTCAAAAAACTAAAAATGGATCTCCCATTTGACCCAGCAATCCCACTCTTAGGAATTTATCCTAAGAAATTACAAACACCAATCAAAAAGGATATATGTACTCCTATGTTCATAGCTGCACAATTTACAATAATTTCAATTTGGAAACAGCCTAGGTGCCCGTCAGCAGATGAGTGGATCAGAAAACTGTGGTACATCTACACAATGGAATTCTATGCTGCCATTTAAAAGAATGAATTCTTACCATTCACAGCAACCTGGATAGAACTGGAGATCCTTATGCTTAGTGAAATAAGCCAGTCAATGAAGGAGAAGCACCACATCATCTCACTCATTTCTGGATAATAAAGAGCATTATAAGTTGATAAACAAAAGGATAGATACAGACGCAGTAAAGCATCAAACATACTGTCAAATTATAGCAGGAAGATTAAGGAGAGGTGGAGTAGATAAGAAATCAATCAAAGGACTTGTATCCATGCATATAAGCATAACCAATGAACATAGACACTGGGGGGTGAGGGTATGCCTGGGAGGGAGGGGGTGTAATGGAGAGATATGCATACATGTAACACAATAAAAAAAAATAAAACATCAACAAAACAACAAGAAAGCCCACTGTATGGGAGAACATATTTGCAAATGTTATCACTGATAAAGGTTTAATTTCCAACATCTACAGCCAACTTATACAACTTAATAAAAGGAAGATAAATGATCCAATAAAAAAAAGCAATGGTCCTAATTAGAACCTTTTCGAAAGATGACAGAAGGAAGGCCAAGAGACACATGAAAACATGTTCAAAGTCACTAATTATCTGAAAGATGCAAATCAAAACTACAATGCCATACTTTCTCACACCTGTCAGAATGGCAATCAGCAACAAATCAACAAACGACAAATGTTGGCAAGGATGCGGAGAAAAAGGAACCCTTGTGCCCTGTTGGTGGGAATGCAGACTGGTGCAGCCACAGTGGAGAACAGTATGTAGTTTCCTCAAAAAACTCAAAATGGATCTCCCATTTGACCCAGCAATTCCACTCTTAGGAATTTATCCTAAGAAATTACAAACACCAATCAGAAAATATTTATGCACCCCTATCTTCATAGCAGCACAATTTACAATAGCTACAATTGGGAAACAGCCTAGGTTCCCATCAGCAGAAGAGTGGATCAGAAAACTATGGTACATTTACACAATGAAATTCTAAACTGCCATTTAAAAGAAGGAATTCTTACCATTCACAGCAACCTGGATGGAACTGGAGAACCTTATGGTTAGTGAAATAAGTCAGTCAATGAAAGAGAAACACCACATGATCTCACTCATTTGTGGATAATAAAGAACATTATAAACTGATGAACAAAAGGATAGACACAGTAGCAGTAAAGCATCAAACAGACTGTCAAATTACAGCAGGAAGTTTAAGGATAGGTGGGGTAGATACTTGTACGCATGCATATAATCATAACCAATGAACACAGACACCAGATAAGTGAAGGCATGGGGCAATAAGGACACACATGTAATACCTTAATCAATTAAGAAAAAAAAAGATAGAAAAAAATAGAAGCATATATAAACAAGTGAAAGAATATATTGTGTTTATGGATTGTTAGAGTCAAAAGCATTAAAATGTCCATATTGCCCAAGGCAATCTACATATTCAATGCAATCTCTATTAAAATAGTAATGGAATATTTCACAGAGCTAGGATAAATATTCCAAAAATGTATATGGAATAAAAAAATGACCCCCAATAGCTGCAGTAATTTTGAGGAAGAAAAAACAAAATTTGAGGAATCACAATATCAAATTTCCAGTTATACTACAAAGCCACCATGATCAAAACAGACTGGGACTGAACAGGTATAAAGATCAATGGAACAGAACAGAGAACCCAGAAATCAACCCAAACCATACTCTCAATTAATATTTGGCAAAAGCATACAATGGAGTGAAGAGAGTCTCTTCAATAAATGGTGTTGAGAAAATTGAACAGATACATGCAAAAAATGAAACTAGATGATCAACTTACACTATACATAAATTCAAAATGGGTAAAAGACTTAAATGTAAGTCATGAAACCATAAAAATCCTACATGAAATTGTAGGCAGCAAAATCTAAGACATCTCTCATAGCAACATATTTACAGATACATCTCCTGAGGAAACTAAGAAGAAAATAAACAAATGGTACAACATCAAAATAAAAAAGCTTGTGCAAAGCAAAAGAAACCATCAACAAAATGAAAAATAAGCCCAATGTATGGGAGAATATAGTTGGCAATGATATATCTTATAAAAAGTTAATATGCAAAATATATAAGGATCTCATACAACTTAACAAAAGGAAGACAAACAATCCAATTTAAAAATGAACAAAGGACCAAAATAGACACTTCTCCAAAGAGGACATACAGGTGGCCAAGAGACATATAAAAAAATGCTCAGTCATTGAACATCAAAGAGATGCAAATTAAAATGACAATGCGGTATCACCTCACACCTGTCAGAATGGCTCCTATCAACAAATCAACAAATGATTAGTGCTGGTGAGTATGTGGAGAAATGGGAACCATCGTACACTGCTGGTGGGAACATAGATTGATGCTACCATTATGGAAAACAGTATGGAGTTTCTACAAAATGTTCAATATGGAACTGCCATTTGACCAGTAATCCCATTTATCCTATCTAATAAAAGAGTGATATGCAAATGGATCATCATACCAAGACACAAAATGGTTGCCCCCATGTGGACATAAGATGGCTGCCACAAGATGTCCTACAGGGCAGGGCAGTAGTGGGAAGTTAGGGGTGACCGGTCAGCAGAGGAGTGAAGTTGGGAATGACTGGGCCAGCAGAGAAGGGCAGTTGGATGAGACCAGGCCAGCAGGGGAGGACAGTTGGGGGGGGCCAGGCCTACAGGGGAGGGAAGTTGGGGGGCAGGCCTGTAGGAGAGAGCAGTTTGGGTGGATCAGGCCTGTAGGGGAGGTCAGTTTGGGAGGACCAGGCCTGTAGGGAAGGGCAGTTGGGAGCCAGAAGTCCTGGATTGTGAGAGGGATGTCCGACTGCCTGGTATGGAGCCTAAACAGGTGGTTGGACATCCCTCAAGGAATTCCAGATTGGAGAGGGTGCAGGCTGGGCTGAGGGACACCACCCCCTCATGCATGAATTTTGTATACCAGGCCTCTAATAGGAATATATTCTAAGAAATCTGAAATACTAATTAGAAAGAATGTATATACCTCTATATTCATAGCAGCACAATTTACAATAGCTAAGATCTGAAAACAGCCCAAGTGCTTATGAGTAGTAAAGTGGATAAAAAACTATAGTACATTTATACCATGGAATACAATGCAGAAGTATCGTATCTCTTACCCTTTGAAACACCATGAAGAGACCTGGAGAGTATCACACTAAGTGAAATAAGTCAGCCAGAGAAAGACAAGTTTCACATGATCACACTCATATGTGGAATCTAAGAAACAAAATAAATTGATGAATGGAGTAGATCCAGAGACACGGAATCATGCAACAGAATGCAGAAATCAGAGGGAAAATAGGGATGGTAGATGGGTAGGTGATAATCAACCGAAGATTTTGTATTCATATATGCATACTAGTAACCCATGGACACAGACAATAGCATGCTGAAGGCCTGGAGCATGGGGGCGTCCTGCGTGGATCAATGATGGAAAAATGGGGAAATATGCAATACTTTCAACAATACAGAATTATTTTTAAAAAACTAAAAATAAATAAATAAATAAAGGAGGGGGCTATGTTGCAATAAAACCTTATTTACAAAAACAGTCTTTAGTCTAAATAGTCCTGGGGTTGTAATTTACTGAGTCTTGCTCTATTTTATTTATTTATGTCAATTTTTATGCTCAGATAATGCTATCTTGACTCATTTTATAATATCTTGAAATTAGGTAAAGTGAAATATCTAAAATTATTTTGAAAGATGTTTTTTTGTTTGTTTGTTTGTTTTTACCATTTATCTTTACACTTACAAGTTGGAAAAAACTAGTCAATTTCTACAACAAATCCTGCTAAGATTTTGATTGGAATTGTGCTGAATCTACAAATTAACTAGAGATCATTGACAACTCAACAATTTTAATTTTTCCAGCTATGAAAATAGTCTTTCTCTCTTTCTCTTTCTCAGTTTTTATTGATTTCTTTAATCAGCATTTTATTTTGGAATGATCTATTATCCTTTCATATGATTGGATTTGGCTTGCTAGGATTTTGTTGAGTATTTTTGTAGATTCTGTAAATATAATTTTATTGTCCTTTTCTTAGTCAGATAGAAATACTTTCTTTCCCAGATTCCCTTATAGTCATGGGATTTCTTCTGGCCAATTGAGCGAAAGTGATGTATGCAATTTTAAAATTGAAATATAAGTCCTCTTTTTCTCTACTCCTGCCAAGGTGATTGTGTTGCTATTGTGGATTCTCAAGATAGAAAGAGACTGGATCATGGCTTTTAAATCACAGTTTGAAAGGGAACTTCCTGGAGAACCTTAGACCTACAGCACATTTGGAGAGAATAAATAAATTATTTTAATGAACCACTGAGCCTTTTAACACTGTATAGTCAATTACATTAAGTAAAAATGTAGGATTTCAATGGGTTATCATGTAAAAAAAGAAAAAGTAAAATAAAAAGTATTATTTTAGGTAAAGTAAATCAATTCATAATAGATGCTGAATTCTGACCAAACTCAATTTAACATTTAATTTAATCACTTGGTGAAAAAGAAAACTAAGGGATCACTGCATTCTAAGACTTAGTCCAGAATAAAAAGAGGGTATTTTCCAGTATTTTATAACTAAAACTTTTTTATAAAGACTTATTCCTAGAGTAGTTGGTTCATTTTTAAAAAATAAGAAAAATACAGAATTAAAATTTCCAACCTGAGATTACTTTAAGAGAGACCCTTTTAAGATCTAAACTTGATCAGTGAGCACATATGATTATCAGGCAAGGTCAGTTAATCAAAATGAATTATCTTGCCCTAGCCAGTTTTGCTCAGTGGTTAGAGTGTCAGCCTTCAGACTGAAGGGTCCCAGGTTCTATTCTAGTCAAGGGCAAATGCCAGGGTTGTGGACTCAATTCCCAGTGTAGGGTGTGCAGAAGTCAGGCAATCAGTGATTCTCTCTCATTGATGTTTCTCTATATATATCCCTCTCCCTTCTTCTCTGAAACCAATAAAAATATATTTAAGAAAAACAAACAAAAAATAAATTCTTTAAGAAATTTACATGAGTCAGTTATTGATCACACCTAACAGATATAAAGAACAATATACAACTGTACTCCAATGGAGTCATCTTAGTGCCCTAAATCATTGTTTTACTTAAACCAATCACATTTAGTCAGGAAATGCCATAAAATAAGCAGATAAACCATCAAACTTAACAAAATGTTAACAATCCTAAACTATATCTTAGTTTGCATTAAGAAAATTAGGGCTAATGATAGAAATCATTTTATAGTTATAAGGATTAAATTAAAAATTTAGAGTAAATTTATTGGAGATTTCTGCCAAATTATCAGTTGGCTAGTGAGGCATTTTTCTTAATATATGTTTAAAAACTGAACATGTGCAATAAAATAATCATTAGTCTCAAAAACTGGGATTTCACGTAACACACTGCCATATAAGATTACCCTAAGGTTATCTTAGCTTTCTACACACATTTAAGTATGATCATTCTAAAGGTTGGGTTTTTTTTTGTTCATTGCAAAAACCTTGATATGATTATGAATATTTTTGAAAATTCCATCTATTGTATGTCACCTTTCGGTGAATTCAGCTTCTACATGTAATCAGACTGGTCCTTGGGGTAAGTGAGGTTCTGAAGTAAACACGGAGGTTATCCATGTAGCATTTACTCCAATTGAGCATGGAGAATGTAAATGTATTAACAGGAACTGCCTATGTGTTAAGGAGCACAAGAGACTTGGCTAAAAAGTTGTAAAGAGGACATTCTGAGAAATGGGAAGTGTGTGGAGCACTGCCTGCCCTGTTTATTGAATTTCTGACTTAGGGGAGCCTTAGGGAAGTGTCAGAGGTAACCCACCCCCTTATTATTCCTTGACTTTTCCAAACAAGTCAATGCATGTACAGACCTCTGGATGTTTACTAAAATCCTTTTGCTTAATCCCTGGATGCTCTTGCCTAGAGAATAATGTAAACACACATGTTCTCCCAAGATTACTCACACTACTGATTGTTCTAAAGATAAAAATTCCAATAAAAGCCTAATGAGGCAGGTAATCAAGATGGCCTGGTACCTTCATCTGGGCCATCCCTTAGCCCTCTCCCCCATCATGAAACTGTTAGAGTAATCTGTTAATCCATTCTTCCGGGGGTGCTGGTCAGACCCGGAAAGGTGGTGCCCCATGTGAAGACTAAGGAACTCAACAAGACAAGGAGGAACCCTCAAAAACGAAGAGGAAGGAAATGAAAGTAACTGCATAGTAAGTCATTGGATCCCACTTATGATTTCCAAGTTTAAGGAAATTATTTTTCAGCTCAGGCTTCATAATAAGATAGCTACTGTCCACTGAGTAACAAATCTCTTTGTTAGTTAAAAAGTATTAAAAGCTAATGGTGCTTCAGTTATCCAAGAACAATTTAAGGAGCTTGTTAGAAATTGTTATAATTTATAATCATTTGTTCCTTAGGATTTCCAAGTTTGAGGGGATTGCTTTTCAGCTAAGGTTCATCAATGAGACAGAAGTTGTCCATAGAACCACAATATATAACAGTGCTTAAACAGTTGTTAAAAAAAAAAAAAAGTGCCTCTGTTACCGAGAAACAATTTAAGGGACTTTTGCAGACTATTATAATGTATAATCCTTGGTTCCCTGGTGCTGGAATATTGGACCTTGATCTCTGGGAAAAAAAATAGGTAGGGATTTAAAAGTAAGTAGGATCAGGGAAAAATTAGTGTCTTTTTCATCTTTAAGTATGTGTGCTCTTATTTGAGCTGCACTGTGCCCACTTCATATTGAGAACCTAAAACCTACAGAATGCAAGGATGATTTGCCACCACCCCCTCCTCCTGAAGTAGAGCCTATAAAGCCTGTAATACCTAAAGCTCCCAATCCTCAACCTCTGGTGTAGGCAGGATCACCAACTAGACCCTCAGTTATGGGATCATGTGTCAGGCAAGCTCTGTTAGAAGGAGAGCTTTTGGCTTGCCCAGTTATGCAAGATCAGCAAGGTAATCAGATACATAAACCACTCTCCTTAATACCTTTAAAGAAATAAGGAAAAGTGTTAGAGAAAATGGGGTAACAGTACCTTTACAAAAGAACTCCTTAATGCTTTGTCTGAAAATTACCATATGATGCCTCAGGACTGGCAGATTTTGGCTAAAATAATTTTAGGTGTCAGTCAACATTTGTGACTAGAGGCCGGTGCACGAAATTCATGCACAGGGTGGGGGGCATCCTTCAGGGCAGTCTGCTCCCTCTCCAATCTGAGACCCCTTGAGGGATGTCCTACTACCAGGTAGGATCGGGCCTACACGGGCAGTCGGACATCCCTCTCACAATCCAGGACTGCCAGCTCCCAACTGCTCACCTGCCTGTCTTCCGGATTGCCCCTAACCACTTCTGCCTGCCACCTGATCACCCCCTAACCACTCCCCTGCCCGCTTCGTTAATGCTTAACTGCTCCCCTGCAGCCTGTTTGCCCTTAACTGCCCTCCCCTGCAGGCTTGATCAACCCCAACTGCCCTCCCTTTCAGGCTTGGTCCCTCCCAACTGCCCTCCCCTGCTGGCCTGATCACCCACCTACCTTGCAGGCCTGGTCCCTCCCAATTGCCCTCTCCTGCTAACCATCTTGTGGTGGCAATCTTGTGTCCACATGGTGACAGGATCTTTTGACCATATGGGGCAGCCATCTTGTGTTGGAGTGATAGTCAATCTGCATATTACTCTTTTATTCGATAGGATAGTGGCCTGGTGCACAAGTGGGGGCCATCTGGTTTGCCCTGAAGGGTATTCCAGATCAGAATGGAGGTTCCATTGGGGCATGGGGTGGCTTAGGCAAGGGGCCTGTGGTGGTTTTCAGGTTGGCGACACCCCTCAACTACCCAATTGGAGAGTATCTTATATCTGGGATATATTTATCTTCTACAATTGAAACTTTGTAGCCTGGAGCAAAGCCATGCCTTCTGCTAGCTTCCTGGTGGCAGCCATTGAAACTTTCTTGCCATAAGCGAAGGCCTGGGCTGGCCAGGGTTTGCAAAAAGCGTGGCTTCCTCCATTGCCAGGGGCAATCCAAGCCTCCCTTCTGCTCTCTCTGTGGCCATAGCCATCTTGTTTGGGTTAATTTGCATACTTCCTATGATTGGCTGGTGGGCATGGCTTATGGGTGTAGCAGAGGTATGGTAAATTTGCAAATTACTCTTTTATTAGATAGGATGGAGAGCAGAATATGATGAGATCTGTGAACTACAGGCAGTTGGTGGGTGTTCACTGGTGATCCCACCTGAGAACCTCTGGTCTACTTCTGGCTGTAAGTCTTGGGCAATGTAAAACATCTTCTGAACAATCCATGAAAAGAACTCTGATTTATTAAATCTTGTCTGTGTGTTATGTGCACCTGTAAATATAATATATAAGAGTGTCTGTTGACTAATAATTGGCTTGAAAATCTCAAATTTGTTAAGGCAAAATAAATATGACTAATGTGAAGTGTATATGATAAAGCTTTTTCAGTGGTAATTATATATACCTAAACATAGTTTTCCAAAGTGTTTGGTAACTGGAGTTTGCTAGATTAAATAGTAAAAACTATTAAATATATGGGTATTTTTCAATAACAAGATACTGAAATATTAATTAATCTGAGTTTGCCTCATATGGAAAAATCTAGAGGAAGGATCCAGATCTGTTAATGAATGTCTTTTTTTTTTGAGCTATCTCTTAAATTTTGAATGTATTTTTAATCTGAGGAATGTTAATTACATACCACTTAAAATTGGGTCTCTAAGGGTTAAGAATTCTAACTAATTGAAAAAAAAATTATGACTTTGGTGTAATGGAAGGCATGAGGCATAGAGATACATTTTGAAGAAAAACGAAAGTGGTTTCTAGAGCTGATTATTTCTTAAAATTGTAAGGTTTCTGAAGAAAGTTTGTGAAAGTTGTAGAATTTTGTGAAGAGAAATGTTGAAAGCTAATTGTATAAATGACCCAGGCCAATAAACCAGGACAAATGGAATAGGGAAACTGAGATGGTTAAACAGCAATTTGAAGCTATCCAGAAAATACTATCTTCCCTAAGCCAAGAACAGTTAAGAGCAAATGATTTGCATTTTGCCTCCCTAACCAGGGGGTATAACCAGATGGTAAAAAGTTTATGTCAATGTACTCAGGGAGACTGATAGCAGAAATTCAATTAGTGTCATTTGTTACCACACCCAAGGACAAATGAAGTTAGAAACTTTATCTTGACCTAAGATTGGCTTTAGATCATTCTAATAGGCCTTCTGAAATGCCTCAAATATTTGTTTTCTCTCTCATGAAGGAAAATTTTCTGCTTAAGGTACATGGGAAGCTTTTTCAAATAATAACTACTTTATGCTTTCATTTATAGGTCTAATTGTTATTCTGAAATATTGTGTTTTTCAGAAAGGACAAGATTCCATGTCATTTGCAAGTACTGCTGATTCTCAAACTTTTTTGTTTTTCAGATCTAAGGAAGCATTTTGATAACTTATCAAAGCAATTTGATAAGTTATATATTCACCCTACCTGTCCCTCCAGTATTTAGCAATCCTATCTAATAAAAGAGTAATATACAAATTGACTATACCATTGCTATGCCCACCAGCCACGCCCACCAGCCACATCCACCAGCCAATCAGAGCGAGTATGCAAATTAACCCAACCAAGATGGCTATGGCCATAGAGAGAGCAGGAGGGAGGCTTGGGTTGCCCCTGGTGATGGAGGAAGCCAAGCTTTCTGCAAACCAGACCTCCACTTAAGGCAACAGTTTCAATGGCTGTACGAGCAGAAGGCTTGATCCTGCTCCAGGCTACAAAGTTTCAATTGTAGAAGATAAATAAATCCCAGATACTAGGGCCTCCACTTGGTTCGCGAGGGGGCATGGCCAATCTGCAAACTACCACACACCCCTCACCCAGGCCACCCCATATCCCAAGGTAACACCCACCTTGATCCAGGACATACTTCAGGGCAAACCAACTGGCCCTGAAATAATTTGCATCTCTGTGATGATCAATGATTTTGAACATTTTTTCATGTCTCTTAGCCATCTGTATGTCCACTTTGGAGATGTGTCTATTTAGGTCCTTTGCCCATTTTTAATTGGGTTGTTTGTCTTCCTATTGTTAAGTTGTATGATTTCCTTATATATTTTGGATGTTAACCCTTTATGAGATGTATCATGACCAAATATGTTCTTCCATACAGTGTACTCCCTTACCATTTTGTTGATGGTTTCTTTTGCTGTGAAGAAACTTTTCATTTTAATATAGTCCCATTTTTTTATTTTATACTTAGTTCCTTTTTCCCTAGGTGTTATATCCATAAACATATTGCTATGAGAGATGTCTGGGATATTGCTGCCTATAATATCTTCTAGGGTTTTTATGGTTTCCTGACTTACATTTAAGTCTTTTATTTATTTTGAGTTTATTCTTTTTATAGTGTAATTTGGTGGTCTTGTTTCTCTCTCTCTCTCTATCTATCTCTCTCTCTCTATCTATCTATCTTGCATGTATCTGTCCAATTTTCCCTACACCACTTATTGAAGAGATTGTCTTCATTCCATTATATGCTTTTGCCTTCTTTGTCAAATATTAATGTAGAATAATGGCTTGGGATGACTTCTGGAGTTCCCTGTTTTGTTCCATTGATCTATATGCCTATCCTTGTGCCAATATCAGGATGTGCTGATTACAGTAGCTTTGTAGTATAATTTGATATCTGGTATTGTGATTCTTCCAACTTTGATCTTTTTCAAGATTGTTGTAGCTATTTGGAGTTCTTTGTTTCCATATATAATTTTGGAGTATTTATTCTAGATCTATGAAATATGCTGTTGGTATTTTAATAGGGAGTGCATTGAATCTGTGGATTGTCTTGGGTAGTATTGACATTTTAATGATGTTGATTCTATCAATCCATGAACATGGTACTTTCTTACATTTGTTTATATCTTCTTTTATCTCCTTTTCCAATGTCTTATAGTTTTCTGAGTACAATTTTTTTAACTTCTTGGTTAAGTTTATTCCTAAGTATCTTAAATTTTTTGTTGCAATGGTAAATGTGATTGTTTAGTTCCTCTTTCTGAGCATTAATATTACTGTATTGAAAGCCATTGATTTTTGGGTGTTGATTTTGTATCCTGCTACATTACCAAGTTCATTTATTAAATCTAATAGTCTTTTTGGTGGAATCTTTATGGTTTTCTATATACAATATAATGTCATCTATGAACAATGAGAGTTTTGCTTACTCCTTTTTAATTAGGATGCCATTCATTTCTTCTTCTTATCTGATCACAATGGCTAGGACTTCCAGTATTATGTTGAATAATGGTGAAAGCAGACATCACTGTCTTGTTCCTGTTCTTAAGGAAATGGTTTTAGTTTTTGCCCATTGGGTATGATGTTTGCTGTATGTTTGTCAGATATGGCTTTTCATATTGAGATATACTCCCTCTATTCTCACTTTGCTAAGAGTTTTTATCAAAAATTGGTGTTGGATTTCATCAAATGAATTTTCTGCGCCTATTGATATATGATTTTTGTCTTTCAATTTTATTATGTGATATATCACATTTCTTGATTTGTAAATACTGTACCAGCTTTGCATGCCTTAAATAAATCTCACTTGATCATGGTGTATGATATTTTTAATATATTGCTGGATCTGATTTGCTTATATCCTGTTGATTTTATCATCAGTGTTCATCAAGGATATTGGCCTGTAATTCTCTTTCTTTGTAGTGTCTTAATCTGGTTTTGGAAATAGAACAATGTTGGCATCATAAAAAGAACTTGGCCATGCTCATTCCTTTTGGATATTTTGGAATAGTTTGAGGAGCATAGATATTAATTCTTTGAATGTTTGGTATTACTCCCATGTGAAACCCTACAGAAATAGACTTTTGTTTGCTGGGAGTTTTTTTTATTCCTGCTTTTATTTACTCATTTGTTATTGGCCTATTCAGGTTTTCTGATTCTTCCTGATTTGGTTTAGGGAGATTGTATTTTTCTAGAAAATGTCCATTTTGTACACAGTGTCCAACATGTTGGCATTTGGTTGTTTATAGTATTTTCTTACAATTCTTGGTATCTCTGTGGTGTCAGTGGTGACTTCTCTGTTTTCTTTTGTGATTTTATTTATTTGGGTCCTCTTTTTATGTTTCTTGATGAGTTTGGCTAATGGTTAATCAATCTTGTTTATTCCTTTAAAGAACTAGCTCTCAGTTTCATTAAATTTTTTGTACTGTTTTCTTAATCTCTATGTCATTTATTTCTGCTGTAATATTTATTATTTTCATCCTTCTACTTACTTTGGGCTTTTCTTGTTTTCCTCTTTCTAGTTCTTTCAGTTGTAGCATTAATTAGTTTATTATTAATTTTTCTTGTTTCCTGAGGTATGCTTGTTGTGCTATGAACTTCCCTCTCAAGACTGCTTTTGCTGTGTCCCAGGGATTTTGGCTTGTTGTATGTTCATTTTCATTTGTTTCCAGGAAGTCTTCTATTTCTTCTGTGAACTCATTGGTAACCCATTCATTGTTTAAATAACATGTTATTTAGCCTTCAGGTGTTTGAGTGTTTTGGGATTTTTTTTATTGTAGTTAATTTCTCATTTTATTCCACTATGATCTGAGAAGATGGTTGATATAATTCCAATCTTCTTGAAGTACTAGAGACTTGTTTTGTGTCCTAACAAGTGACTATCTTTGTGAATGATCCATGTGCACTTGGGAAGAATGTATATTCTGTAGCTTTGGGGCGAAATGTTCTATAACTGTCAGTTAAATCTATTACATCCAGTGTGCTTTTTAGGGTCACTGTTTCCTTGTCAATTTTTTGTCTAGAACATCACCCAGTGAAATTAGTTAGGACTAAAATTCCTCTGTTATGACTGTATTGTTATTGATCTCTCCCTTAAAATCCTCTAAGAACATTTTCTTTAAATATATATTTAGGTGTTCCTATATTGGGTGCATATGGGTTTTTTTATATATTTTTATTGATTTCAGAGAAGAAGGGAGAGGGAGAGAGAGATAGAAACATCAATGATGAGAGAGAATCTTTGGTTGGCCACCTCCTGCACACCCCCCACTGGGGATTGGACCCACAACCTGGGCATGTGTTGTTGACTGGAATCAAACCCAGGTCCCTTCAGTCCCCAGGCCTCTGCTCTATCCACTAAACCAAACTGGCCAGGGCTATGTGTTTATCATGGTTTTATTCTTTTGTTGGATCAATCCCTTTAGCATTATGTAGTGACCTTTGTGTCTTTTGTGATTACCTTCATTTTGAAATCTCTTTTGGCAGATATGAGTATTGATACCCCAGCTTTTGTTTTCTTTTCCATTTGCATGGAAAATATTTTGACATCCTCTCACTCCGATCCTTTGTGAGTCTTTTGTTCTCAGCTGAGTGTCCTTTAGACAGCCTATAGTTGGGTCATGTTTTCATACCCATTAAGCCTTTTGATTGGAGTATTTAATACATTTCCATTTAAGGTTATTGTTGATAAGTATTTATTTACTGCCATTTTAATTCTGTTTTCCTAGGTTTCTCTCTTTGTTTCTTCTTCTCATTACTGCAGTCCCTTTAGCATTTCTTGTAATGTGGGCTTGGTGGTGATGTACTCCTTTAGCCTGTGTGTGTGTGTGTGTGTGTGTGTGTGTGTGTGTGTGTGTGTGATGTCCTTTATTTCACAATGGAAGCAAGGATCTGAAAGCAACATTACTATATCCATTAAAGCTATCATTCAAAATTGATAGCTTTAATGGATATAGTAATGTTGCTTTCAGATCTTTGCTTCCATTATCTTAAGTATTTCATACTATTCCCTTCTAGTTTCTGATGGGACATCAGGTATCAGCCTTATGGGTGCTCCTTTGTAGATAAGTTTGCATTTCTCTTGCTACCTTTAAGTTTTCCCTCTTTGTTTTTAATTTTTGGTATTTTACTATTAATTACAATGTGTCTATGCATAGGCCTGTTTTGGTTCTTCTTGCTTGGGACTCTCTGTGTCTCCTGAACTTGCATAATTTTTTTCCTTTACCAGGTTAGGGATGATTTCTTCCAATATTTCTTCAAACATATTCTCTAAAACTTTTCTCCCTACTTGCCTCTTCTGGCACACCAGCTATGCAAATATTATTACATTCACATTGTCCTACAGCTCCTTTAAACTGTCCTGTTTTTTTTTCTTTTTGTTTCTCTGATTTTTTCTACCTTGTCTTCTAATCCATTGATCTGATCCTCAGATTCCTCTAATCTTCTGTGTATTCCTTCTATTGTGTTCTTTATTTGTGCTATGTCATTCTTTATTTCTGTTTTCATTATTCCCATATCTTTTTTCATGCTATTGAGCATCTTTGCCATCATTATTCTGAACTGTATATGAGATAAATTTCTCACCTCAGTGTCATTTATCTGTTCTTCTGAAAAATGTTCTGTTATTTCATTTGTGAGTTGTTTCTTTGTCTCCTCATATTGCATGCTTTTTGGGGTTTGTGATTATGAATTAGGTAGGTCTGCTATTCATCTCACTCTCTAGTGCAGAACAGTTTCAAATGCTGTTTCTGACTAATTACATCTAGCAAAGACTACAATCCTCCAGACTTGCCTGCATTTCCAACTATCTCTCCCTAACAGACATCAACCCCACTACTTTTCAAAGCCAGATGTTATGTGAGTACCATTCTCAGTTATGTTGTTCATTGGGATGCCCAGCTGTGGATCAGACCCCTGAGTTCTCTGTGGCAACTCTCCAGAGCTTAAATATCTCTCCAGAACTTTGGTTGCTATCTGTGGGAGTCCAGCCATCCCTTTCATGCCTCTGTCCCTTCTACCAGGCTCTATGCATCTCCTCTTTTCATCCTCAGTTATCAGGGTTCTCTCCAGTGAGTTCAGTTCATTATCCAGGAGGTTTTTCTGTATTTTAGTTGTAATTCTAGTTTGGTCATGGTAGCATGTTTGTGCAGCATCCACTTACTCTGAAACCATTTTTAACCTCCAATTTTAGTTGGGTTACTTATTGAGAGTCTCAACAAAATCTTTGCTGGTTAAATGAGAGACTGAACTCTCTTTAGCTTCAAAGAGGGAGAACAGTTGCTTCCCCCATCTGAATAGCCAATGTGGTGATGATAGTTGTTGAGACCCTGAATCTGGAGTGGTGAACATGGGCACTACAATGTATACAGTGCAATAACATAGTCAATCCTGCATAAGCTGACAGGAACCATGGGGAGAAGAGCAGAATGCCTTGGAATTGGTTTACCCCAAGGCAGTGGTCAGAAAACTCATTAATCAACAGAGCCAAATATCAACAGTATGATTGAATTTCTTTTGAGAGCAGAAAACCGACTTCTGTGCATGGGTCACAAAGTTTCAATCACACTGTACGTGCCTCCCGCATGTGGTATTTTGTGGAAGAGTCACACTAAAGGGGATAAAGAGCCACATGTGGCTCGCAAGCTACAGTTTGCCGACCAAGGCCCAAGGTAATGACTTGAGAAAGAAAGGAATCTGTGCCTTGGAAAGCAACATGGTTCTGGTGTTGTCCAGTAATCTCTCACTGGCACTTGATTAGATATTTGCCTGAAAAAATTTTCCTCTATGACATAGAGCAGTTTTGGCATTATGCATTGGCTCTTCTAGATAGATGCACATAAAGGCTGGTTCTCCTTCAAAGTTTGTTCAAACACTGCAAATATTAAAAAATATATATGAGAAATTGAGCCTCCAAGACCAACAAATCATATGAGATGTCAGTTCAAGATAAGGATGCTTCGATACTTGTAAATTAATATTTTGTGTGCACAATTAGAAAAAGCTGGTAATATTAGAGAGAATGAGTGGAATGCCTATTTAATTGATCTCTGGAAGTTTCAATAAGAGGGTTTAGATAAATAGATCAACCAATTATGTCATTTAGGTATCAACCCAGTTTTTTTATTGTTTAAAGTATTACAAATAGTAGTACATATCTCCTTTTTTTTTTAAATTGATCTTTCCCTAGCTCCCCCTACCCACTGGCACATGCCCTCACTCCCCTCCTAGTGTCTTGCTTCCATTGATTATATGCATGTATATAAGTCCTTAGATTGATCCCTTATCTCCTCCACAAACCTCCCCAGCCTTCCCACTGTAATTTGACAGTCTGTTCAATGCTTCTCTTCCTTTGCATCTATATTTGTTCATCCACTTACAATGTTTTTTATTATCCATAAATGAGTAAGATCACGTGGTATTTTTCTTCCACTGACTGGCTTATTTACTTAACATAATGCTCTCCAGTTCTATTCATGCTATTGCAAATGGTAAGAATCCCTTTTTTATAGCAGTGTAGTATTCCAGTGAGTATTTATTTTTATATCCTGTTACATTGCATCTGCTGATGGGCATTTAGGCTGTTTTCAAACCTTAGTTATTATAAATTGTGCTGCTATGAATATAGGGGTCCATATAACCTTTCTGATTGGTGTTTCTGTTTTCTTGGCATATATTCCTAGAAGTGGAATGACTGGATCAAATGGGAGTTCCATTTTTAAATTTTTGAGGAAACTCCATACTGTTCTCCACAGTGGCTGCACCAGTCTTCATTCCCACCAGCAGTGCACAAGGATTCCTTTTTCTCCACATCCTTGCCAGCATTTGTCATTTGTTGATTTGTTGATGATAGCCATTCTGACAGGTGTGAGGTAGTACCTCATTGTCATTTTGATTTGCATCTCTCAATTGATTAGTGACGTTGAGCATGTTTTCATATGTCTCTTGGTTTTTTGAATGTCCTCTTTCAAAAAGTGTCTATTTAGATCCTTTGCCCATTTTGTGACTCAGTTGTTTAATCTTTCTTTTGTTAAGTTGTATGAGTTGCCTGTAAATGCAACTTAAACCCTTATTGGAGATAACATTGGCAAATATGTTGTCTCACACAGTGGGCTTTCTTATTGTTTTGTTGATGGTTTCTTTGGCTGTGAAGAAGCTTTTTATTTTTATAAAAATAGTACTCCCATTTGTTTATTTTCTCATTAGTTTCCATTGCCCTAGGAGCGGTATCATTAAATATATTGCTACAACAAATGTCCACTATTTTGCTGCCTATGGCTTCTTCTAAGATTTTTTATGGTTTCTTGTCTTATGTTTAAGTCCTTTATCCATTTTGAGTTTATTTTTGTGTATGGTGTAAGTTGGTGGTCTAGTTTCATTTTTTTGCAAGTGTCTGTCCAGTTTTCCCAACACCATTTATTGAAGAGACTGTCTTGACTCTATTGTATGCTCTTACCTTCTTTGTCAAATATTAATTGAACCTAATGGTTTGTGTCAATTTCTGGGTTCTCTGTTCTGTTCCACTGGTCTATTTGTCTCTTCTTGTGCCAGTACCAGGAAATTTTGAGAACAATGGCTTTGTAGTATAGTTTGATATCTGGTATTGTGATCCCTCCAACATTGTTCTTCTTTCTCAAGATTGCTGCAGCTATTGCTGGTCCAGGTGAATTTTTGGAAAATTAGTTCTAGGTCTTTGAAGTATGCCGTTGGTATTTTAATGGGGATTGCATTGAATTTATAGATTGCTCTGCATAGTATGAACGTTTTAATGATATTGATTCTAAAAATCCATGAATATGGTATATTCTTCCATTTATTCATATCTTCTTCTATCTCCTTTATCAGCATTCTAAAGTTTTCTGAGTACAGGTCCTTTATCTCATTGATTAAGTTTATTCCCAAGTATCTTTTTTTTTTTAGTTAATTTTTTGGTTTCAATGGTAAATGGGATTGCATTTTTAACTTCATTTCTGTGAGTTCATTATTGGTATATAGAAAAGCCATAGATTTCTGGGTATTTATTTTGTATCCTGTTACATTGCAGAATTCATTTATTAAGTCTAGTAGTTTTTTTTTTTAATGTCATCTGCGAATAGGACAGTTTTCCTTCTTCTTTTCCAATTTAGATGCCTTTCTTCCTGTCTGATCGTAATGGCTAGTACTTCCAGTACTATGTCGAACAGGAGTGATAAGCGTGGGAATCCAGGACTTTGTAAATGGTTTTAGTTTTTGCCCATTGAGTATGATGTTGCCTGTGGGTTTATCATATATGGCTTTTATTATGTTGAGGTATGATCTTTCTATCCTCACCTTGCTGAAGGTGTTTTTTTGTTTGTTTGTTTTTGTTTGTTTTTGTTTTTTTATCAAAAAAGAGTGTTGGATTTTGTCAAATGCTTTCTCTCCATCAATTGATATGATTATATGGTTTTTATTTCTCAGTTTGTTTATATAGTGTATCACATTTATTGATTTGAGATATTGTTCCAACCTTGCATCCCCAGAATAAATCCCACTTGGCTTTGGTGAATGATCTTTCTAATGTATTGCTGAATTCTATTTGCTAGAATTTTGTTGAGGTTTTTGGCATCTATGTTCATGAGGGATATTGGCCTGTAATTCTATTTCTTTGTATTGCCTTTATCTCATTTTAGGATTAGAGTAATGTTGGCTTTGTAGAAAAAGCTTGGAAGTGCTCCTCCTCTTGAATTTTTTGGAATAGTCTGATGAAGATAGGTTTCATTTCTTCTTTGAATGTTTGATAAAACTTCCCTGTGAAGCTGTCTGGTCCAGAGCTTTTGTTTGTTGGAAGTTTTGTGATTACTGCTTCAGTTTCCTCCATAGTTATCAACCTATTCAGATTTTTTAAATCCTCCTCATTGAGTTTTGGAAGGTCATAGTTTTTTAGGAATATATCCATTTCTTCTAGGTTGACCAATTTGTTGGAGTAAAGTTGCTCATAGTATTTTTCTATAATTCTTTGTATTTATGTGGGGTCTATTTTATTTCACCTTTTTTGTTTCTGATTTTATTTATTTGAGTCCTCTTTCTTTGCTTTTTGGTGAGCCTGGCTAAAGATTCATCAATTTTATTTATTTTTTCAAAGAACCAGCTCTTGGTTTCATTAATATTTTGTATTGGTTTTTTTTTTTTTTTTGGTATCTATGTCATTTATTTCTGCTCTGATCTTTATTATTGCCTTCCTTCTATTTCTTCAAGTGGCAGAGTTAGATGGTTTATTACCAGTTTGTCTTGTTTTTGTTTGTTGTTGTTTTGTTTTTTTTGTTTTGTTTTGTTGTATTTTTTTTTGTGGTAGGCTTCTAATGCTATGAACTTCCCTATCTGCTTTCATTGTGTTCCAAAGATTTTGGATTGTTATGTTTTCATTGTCGTTTTTTCCAGGATGTGTTTTATTTCTTCTTTGATCTCTTTGGTAACCCACTCATTGTTTAATAGTATGCTATACAGCCTCCAAGTGTTTGAATTTTTGTGATTGTTTTTATTGCAGTTGATTTCTAATTTTATGCCATTGTGATCTGAGAAGATGCTTGATATGATTTCAATCCTCTTGAATTTGGAGAAATTTTGTCTGTGTCCCATTATGTGGTCTTTCTTAGAAAATGTCTCATGTACACTTGAAAAAGATGTACATTCTGTAGCTTTCTGGTGAAATGTTCTGAAAATATCAATTAATTACATCAGATCTAATTGTAATTTAGGATTGCTGTTTTCTTGTTGATTTTTTGTCTAGAAGATCTACCCAGTGATGTCATTAAGGTGTTAAATTCCTCTACTATGATTTTATTGCTATTGATATCTCCCTTAAAATCTGCCAGGAGGTTTTTATATATTTGGATGCTCTTGCATTGTGTGCATATATCTCTACCAGAAGTGTATCCTTTTTTTTTTTTTTGGTATTGATTTCTTTAGTATTATGAAACAGCCTCAATTATCTCTTAGCTTCATTTTAAAGTTGATTTTGTCAGATATGAGTTTTGCTATGCCAGCCTTTCTCCCTCCCCACCCCACCCCCATTTTCCTAGAAATCTTTTTTCATCCTTTCACTTTCATTCCATTTTGGGTCCTTTGTTCTGAAGTGGGTCTCTTGTAGACAGCATATATATGAGTCATGTATTTTTATCTGTTCAGCTACCCTATTTCTTTAGATTGTGGCATTTAAGCCATTTATGTTTAAGGTCATTATTGATAGGTATTTACTTATTCTCATTATGTCTGTTTTCTTCTTTTTCTCCCTATTTCTTCTCCTTACAGCAGTCCCTTTACCATTTCTTGCAGTGCTAGTTTTGTGGTAATAAATTTTTTCAGCCTTTTTCTTTCTTCTGTGCAGCTCTTTATTTCACCTTCAATTTTGAATGACAGCCTTGCTGGATAGAGTAGTCTTGAATTCAGTACCTTGGATTTTATTATCTTGCATACTTCATGCCATTCTCTTCTGGTCTAAAGTGTTTTTATTGAGAAATCAGATGTCAGTCTAACGGGAGCTCCCTTTTAGGTAACTTTCTGTCTCTATCTTGCAGCCTTTAAGATTCTCTCTTTGTCTTTAATCAATATATGGCTAGGTCTGAATTTTTTAGGTTTAATACTGACTGGAACTTTTTGTATATTCTGAACTTGAGTGACTTTTGCCCTCACATTAGAAAAATTTTCTGCCTTTCTTTCTTCAAGCAAGGTCTTTATTAATTTCTCCTCTTGTGGTGAATCTTGAATATTATTTTCCCATTCATGGATTGAGTTTCTTCTCAGGCTGATTGACTATATGGCTCCTTCACATATCAAGTGAGCTGTTGTAGAAGTGCTGACTGAACAGAAAAAAAATACAACAAAATAAATCATGAAACAAAACCAAAATGTTCACAAGACCCCTAGAACACCAACAAAAGCAACAACCAGAGCAGAGAGTATTAGAAAAGAGAAAATAGAGTAAGAATGATAAAAAAAGACAATGAGGAGAAAACAAAACAGAAAAACTAACCAACATAAAGCACAAATAACAAATAAGATAGGAGAGGACAAAATATGTAGATGCAGAGCTGAAATAAAAAAATAAAGATAAATAATTAGAGGAATAGTGGAAGGAAATGGTTTAAATAAAAGAGAGAGAAAATAAATTAAAAAATAAAAAATTTTGAAAAGGAAAATAAAGGAGAAAGGAGATAATTGAAAATAAGATAAAGAAAAAAATGAGGGGGAAAAAATGGCAGCAGAATAGACGGACATGTCCCGAGCCTTATTCCTGAGCAGACAGAGAGAACAGCTGAGGGTCAAACTGGGAGTGTTTGTTGGCAAGTTAAGGGACAGCTATATTCCAGGAGAAAGTGGGGGACTCCTGGACAGGGGTTCCTGACCAGGCAGCCTCCACTGCTGCTGGGTTTTTCTCCTGGAGCCACCAGCTTGGAAGCTGAGACCACGCCATCTTGATGACAAAAGTGTATGTTTATGGAAACCTGAAAATCTACAGCTGTGGCACCCACCAACTAGCTGTGAACCCCAGAACACTGGTACCCAATTGGCGCAAACACTTGGATTCAGAGGAGCTCTACATGCCACAAGAAAAGGTAAGATTTCACCTGGGATAAGGTGAGGTTTCTAGTCCCACATGACAGAGAAATGTGTGCACTGTGGGAACTGGAACACTGGGGGTACTCTGCACCTAGAGAAATTCATGGCTGTTGAGCCTTGCATGATCCATGAATGTGGAAGAGGGGGTCCCCAGAGCTGCTAACAGAGGGGATCTCTAGAAAGCAACCCATTTTGATCTGACCCAAAGGACAGCCGAGGAGTTACGAAAATGTGATGGCTGCTTGGACAAGAGTGGGGAAGGGGGACTGCGCAGACTTGCACTCTTTCCTCTTCAGATCCTTGTTTCTGATTGCTAAGCCCAATACATAGGATCACCCAGATGAGAACATCCTGGGAGACTTCAGGGGAAAGTTGTTTTTCTGGAACCTGGGGATCAGAATGGGGAGTAACCATTGGAGAACCAGCTGTGGGGCAGCCCATTCCCACAAACCAGTATTGAGTGCCACAGGGAAAACAGAACCTAAGCACAGGCTAGAGAGGAACTATTATCTCGGAGGTCAATCCCGAAACACTGCCACCAAGGAGCTGACTCAGAAATTGACTCTTGTGTAATCACAAAAGAATAAAGAGATTAAGAAACACCACCTGCTGGGCCCACCAAAGAGGCGGCATAGGTAAACACCTACACTGCTGCCTCGCACAACAATTTCAAAACTACAACTAAAAGACAGAACAGACATCATCCAAAACCACAAGAAAGCTGCTGAGTGAAAATTCTACAACTAGAAGGAAAGAGAGGAGCTGCAAAAAGCTGAGGTACGGAGATGTACTCGTGGAGAGAGCAGGTGCTGGAGTACCTGGCTGGCTTTCTCTGGCGGGAGGGAGATGGAGACTCTCAACAGCATTGAAACGCCTATCCTAAGACACTAAACCCCAGATCCAGCTGAAACTCATACTAGGGCAGTTTGGACTGTAAAAAGGGAGAAGTGCACGGAAATTTAGGGGAGTAGCAAAAGATCAGAAGCTGGTGACGTGAATGGCACTGCGTGCAGAGGACCGACTGATGATTGTGCCGCTGGCTTTCACGAGTGGGCAGGAGACAGACCCTCTCAATGGTGCCACTTCTAACTCCACTAATTCCCAGTTTCAGGTGAAACTCCAGGGACCCAGACTCATATGGTTCCAGAGTGCAGGGGAGCAGGAGGGGCAGCAGTCTAGAGGCACTGCGAGAAAGCGTGCCCATACAGGGACCACTCCAGTGATTACCCAGTCACATGAGACTCAGGCGCCGTGGAGGGCAGGGCCGAATAGAAGGCAAGGCAGTCCCTTAAGTCCTGAGACTCCACCCATCCCAAGCTCAACAGACAGGCTTTTGTGGTTTTTGCAAGTCTGGTATCATAAGGCTGAATCCAGCATAGTTCTCCCAGCATAGTGAAAATGCTGAGAGAAGGGAAGGGATCACAAACAAAAGAAATGGAGGAAAACAAATGACTGGATATAGAGTTCAAAACCATGCTTATAAGGTTTTTCAAGGATATCCTAGAAAAGTTGGATAAAGTTAGTAAGAACCAAGAGGAGATGAAAAAGAACCAACAAGAGATGAAAAAGATCCAATTAGAGATGGAAAAGGACCAACTAGAAATTAAACATACACTGACTGAAATAAAAAATATTATACAGAGACCTAACAGCAGACTAGCAGAAGGCAAGAATCAAGTCAAAAATTTGAAATATAAAGAATCAGAAAATACTCAACTGGAAAAGCAAGAAGAGAAAAGAATCCAAAAATGTGAAGATAATGTAAGGAGCCTCTGGGACAGCTTCAAGCATACCAACATCAGAATTGTGGGGGTGCCAGAGGAAGAGAGAGAGCAAGATACTGAAAACCTATTTAAAGAAATAATGACTGAAAACTTCCCACATCTGGTAAAAGAAATAGACTTACAAGTCCAGGAAGCACACAGAACCCCATATAAAAGAAATCCAAAGAGGACTAAATCAAGACACATCATCATTAAAATACCAAGAGCAAAAGACAAAGAGAGAATCTTAAAAGCAGCAAGAGAAAAACAATTAATTACCTACAAGGGAGCACCCATACGACTGTTAGCTGATTTCTCAACAGAAACAATGTAGGCCAGACGGGAGTGGCAAGAAATATTCAACGTGATGAATAACAAGAACCTACAACCAAGAATATTCTATCCAGCAAAACTATCATTCAGAATTGAAGGGCAGATAAAGAGCTTCACAGATAAGAAAAAGCTAAAGGAGTTCATCAACTCCAAACCAGTATTATATAAAATGCTGAAAGGTACTCTTTTAGAAGAGGAAGAAGAAAAAGATAAAAGATAAACAATTATGAACAACAAATACGTATCTATCAACAAATGAATCTAAAAATTAAGTGAATTAAAAATTTGATCAACAGAATAAACTGGTAAATATAATAGAATCAGGAGCACAGAAAGGGAGTGGACTGAAAATTCTCAGAGGGAAAGAGGTGAGGGGGTGCAGGGAGAGACTGGACAAAAATCATACACCTATGGATGAGGTCAATGGGAGGGAGGTAAAGGTAGAGGAAGGGGTGGGAGCCAGGTGGAGGGGGGGGTTGGAAAAGAAAAAAAGAGAAACAAATGTAATTATCTGAATAATAAAGATTTAATTTAAGAAAAGAAAGAAAGAAAGAAACACCACCTGCTTAAAAACCAGGTCTGGCTTACAACACTGAGCACCACTGGAACACAGGGAACTGCAATACTGTCCTGCCTGGGAAACAGGCATAACACACAGAACAATAGAGAAAGTGAATGACCTTCACTATTGCACATTTTAATTATTTATTTTTTATTTTTTTAATTTTTAATTTATTTATATTTTACTTAAGAAACTATTTTTTTCTCCTTTGATTTTACCTTTTTAATTATTACATTTTTATTTTCAATCATTATTATTACTACTACTATTTTACCTTTTTGGGAAAAAAGTATCATTTTATAGTATTTTCTCTTTATTTTACTTTGGGATTAGAGTTCTACATTCTATTTTCTTTTTTCCTTTAGCATCATTTTACTCTACCTTTATGCCATCACTCTCTTCCTAACTTTTCCCCTTTTGTTGTCTTGTTTCTGTTACCCTTTTCATTCTTTAGATTTTCCATATCCTTTCTTTTTATCCCCTGTACAATTTCACCCCACTTATATATCTAATTTACAATTCCCTGCTCCAAGTCCATATACATCTCTCTCCTCTGTCTTCACTATTCAAAAAATTGTTTTTCTTTCTATCCTTTTGTTGTTGTTTGCTTGAATGTTTATTATATTGATTTTTTATATATTTTTTTGTAGATTGTTATGCTTATTCTTCTTATTTTGTTTAGCTTTTTGTTTGTTTTTTTACTTCTGTTCTTCCTTGCCTCCTTTGATATTAGTGGTTCTTTGTAGTTTGCATTAATATCCAAGTACTTATTGCTGGTATTTGTTGGGATTAGTGCCTCTTATATTGGAGGTTTCTACCCTTATATATAAATTGATCCCATTCTCTTTTTTATTCTCTTCCTTTTCTCTCTAACTTTTTTCTTTCTTTGTTTTTTGTTTCTCCATTCTCCCCCATTTCATTTTAGCACTCTTTTCTTTTATTTTTCTTCTTTTCTGTCTTCTTCTTTCCCTCCTATCCACTAATTTGTCTCTCTCTGGTGGTCACTTTTATTTGTGGCTATTATAATTCTGAATATATTTCTGTTCAGTGCCCTGTGCATTGTACCTGGTTGTGTGCTATTTTGTGCCTCTAAATCAATGCAGAAGAGAGAGAACTACATAAACAGACAACTGGAGAAGAGAGACCATAGGCAGACAAAAAAACAGCCTGCATATGAAAGAAAAGCAGACATCACCAGAAAAGGAAGTAAACAAAATGGATGCAAGCAACCTGCCAGAGAAAGAATTCAGAGAAATGGTCATAAGGTGGCTGGATATAATGGAAGACAAATTTGACAATATGAGTAAGAATCACGAGGAAATGAGGAAGAACAAAGAAGAAATGAAAAATGGCATCACTGCTGTAAAGAACTCAATAGAAAGCATCAAAAAAAGACTAGAAGAAGCAAAAGACCGCATCAGTGAGCTAGAAGACAAGGTAGAAAAAAATACCCAAGTAGAGCAGCTTCTAGAAAAAGAAATTAAAAAGCAGAAGGAGAACCTAAGGGAACTTTAGGACAGCATGAAATAAAACAACATCCACATAATAGAGGTTCCAAAATGAGAGGAACTGAGCAAGGAATAGAAAATCTGTTTGAAGAAATAATGAGAAAAACTTCCCTGATATATGGAAGAAAAAAACCCCAAACAAATCCAAGAAGACACAGAGTCCCAAGCAAAACGAATCCCAAAAGACCGACACCAAGGCATATTACAATTAAATTGGCAAACACCAGAGAATCCATTATGGCGGCATAGGTAAACACCTACACTGCTGCCTTGCACAACAATTTCAAACTACAACTAAAAGACAGAATGGACATCATCCAGAACCACAGGAAAGCTGGCAGAGTGGAAATTCTACAACTAGAGGGAAAGAGGGGGGCTCATGGAGACCCAGAGGAGCTGCCAAAAGCTGAGGTACGGAGACACACTCGTGGAGAGAGCTAGTGACGGCGGACCTGGCTGGCTTTCTCTGGCAGGAGGGAAACAGAGACTCTCAATGGCATTGAACTCCTTATCTTACAACACTCAACTCCAGATCCAGCCGAAACTGATACGGGGGGAGTTTGGACTGTGAAAAGGGAGAAGTGTATGGAAATTCAGGGGAGTCGCAAAAGATCAGAGGTCTGGTGGTGCGCACGGCACTGTGCTGCAGAGGACAGACTGCTGATTGTGCCGCTGGCTTTTACAAGTGGGCGGGAGACAGACCCTCCCAACTGTGCCACTTCTAACTTCACTAAACCCCAGTTTCGGGGGGAAATCCTAAGGACCCAGACTTGTGTGGTCCTGTAGCACAGGGGAGCTGGAAAGGCAGCAGTCTACAGGCACTGCGAGAGAGCGTGTGAGCACACACAGGGACCACTCCAGCGACTACCCAGTCACGTGAGACTCAGGGGCCGTGGAGGGCCGGCCCGACTGGAAGGTAAGGTGGTCCCTTAAGCCCTGAGACTCCACCCATCCAAAGCTCAAGAGAGGCTTTTGCAGTTTTTCAAGTCTGGTATCATAAGGTGAATCCAACACAAGTTCTCCCCGCATAGTGAAAATGCCGAGAGAAGGGAAGGGATCACAAACAAAAGAAATGGAGGGGGAAAAAAAAACTAGATATAGAGTTCAAAACCACACTTACAAGGTTTTTCAAGAATGTGCTAGAAAAGTTGGATAAAGTTAGCGAGTCCCAAGAGAAGATGCAAAAGGACCAACTAGAAATGCAAAAGATCCAACTAGAGATGATAAAGGACCAACTAGAAATTAAACATACACTGACTGAAATAAAAAATATTATACAGAGACCTAATGGCAGACTAGCGGAAGGCAAGAATCAAGTCAAAAATTTGAAATATAAAGAATCAGAAAATACTCAACTGGAAAAGCAAGAAGAGAAAAGAATCCAAAAATGTGAAGATAATGTAAGGAGCCTCTGGGACAGCTTCAAGCGTACCAACATCAGAATTGTGGGGGTGCCAGAGGAAGAGAGAGAGCAAGATACTGAAAACCTATTTAAAGAAATAATGACTGAAAACTTCCCACATCTGGTAAAAGAAATAGACTTACAAGTCCAGGAAGCACACAGAACCCCATATAAAAGGAATCCAAAGAGGACTACACCAAGACACATCATCATTAAAATACCAAGAGCAAAAGACAAAGAGAGAACCTTAAAAGCAGCAAGAGAAAAACAATTAATTACCTACAAGGGAGCACCCATATGACTGTCAGCTAATTTCTCAACAGAAACGATGCAGGCCAGATGGGAGTGGCAGAAAATATTCAACATGATGAATAGCAAGAAACTACAACCAAGAATACTCTATCCAGCAAAGCTATCATTCAGAATTGAAGGGCAGATAAAGAGCTTCACAGGTAAGAAAAAGCTAAAGGAGTTCATCAACTCCAAACCAGTATTATATAAAATGCTGAAAGGTACTCTTTTAGAAGAGGAAGAAGAAAATGTTAAAAAGGTAAAAAATTATGAACAACAAATACATATCTATCAACAAGTGAATCTAAAAATTAAGTGAATTAAAAATTTGATCAAAAAAATAAACTGGTGAATATACTAGAATCAGGAGCACAGAAAGGGAGTGGACTGATAATTCTCAGGGGGAAAGGCAGAAGAGGGGTACAGGGAGTGACTGGACAAAAAATCATACACCTATGGACTCATCAATTGGAGGGAAAGGTAAGGGTAGAGGGAGGGGTGGGAGCGAGGTGAAGGAGAGCTATGGAGGGGAAAAAGAGAGACAAATGTAATGATCTGAATAATAAAGATTTAATTAAAAAATAAAATAAAATAAAATAATTGGCAAACACCAATCACCAAGTAAGAATCTTAAAAGTGGCCAGAGAGAGATAGAAAGTTACCTACAAAGGAACCCCCATCAGACTAGTAACTGATTTATCAACAGAAACTCATCAGGCCAGAAGGGAATGGAATGAAATATACAAAGTCATGCAAAGGAAGGGTCTGAATCCAAGAATACTGTAACCAGCAAGGCTATCAATCAAAATTGAAGATGAAATCAGGAACTTCAAATATAAAAAAGGACTAAGGGAATGTATTACCCCCAAACCATCAATGTAACAAATGCTAAAAGATCTGCTGTAAAAAAATAAAAATAAAAATAAAGGAATGAAAAAAAAATAGGAAGGAAAGAAGGAACATAGGGGTAAAGAATAAAAATGGTGACAAAGAAGTACCTATCAATAATAACTTTAAATGTAAGTGGATTAAATGCCCAATAAAAAGACATAGGGTAACAGACTGGATGAGAAAACATGACCCATATATCTGCTGTCTACAGGAAACCCACCTCAGAAATAAAGACGCACACAGACTGAGGGTGAAGGGATGGAAAAAGGTTTGCAGGCAAATAAAAATGAAAAAAAAGCTGAGTTAGCAATACTTATATCTAACAAATTAGACCTCAAAGTGAAGGACATAACAAGAAATAAGGAAGATCACCTCGTAATACTAAAGGGAGCAATCTAATAAGAAGAAATAACTCTGATAAACATATAGGCATCCAATACAAGAGCACCCAAATACATAACAAAACTCCTGGAGGATATCAAGGGAGAGATAGACAGCAATACAATCATAGTAGAAGACTTTAAAACCCCACTATCACCATTGGACAAATCCTCTAAACAAAAAAATCAGCAAAAACATCAATCTTAAATTACTCACTAGACCAGATTTAATTGATTGAGATCTTCAGAACATTTCACCCCAAAGCCAGAGAATATACATTCTTCTCAAGTACACATGGGTCACTTTCAAAGATAGACCACATGTTGGTTCATAGGCAAAGTCTCTTTAATTTCAAGAAGATAGAAATCATATCAAGCATCTTTTCAGATCACAGTGACATAAAACTGGAAATCAATTACAATAAAAACAAGCCAAAGAAATCAAACACATGGAGACTAAACAGCATGCTATTAAACAATGACTGGGTAACCAGAGAGATCTTGAAAAAATAAAAAACATCAAGGGAACAAATCACAAGGAAAACACGCAATCCAAAATCTATAGGACACAGTGAAAGCAGTCTTGAGAGGGAAGTTCATAGGTCTGAAAGCCTACTACAAAAAAACAAAAACAAAAAAACACACAAAAAACACAAGAAACATTGGTAATAAATTACCTACCCCTACAATTCAAAAAGCTAGAAAGGCCCAGTGTAAGCAGAGATAAACGACATAGAGACCAAATAAACAAATCAAAAGATCAAAACCAAGAACTGGTTCTTTCAAAGGATATACAAGATTGATGAACCTCTAGCTAGGCTCACTAAAAAGCAAAGAGAGAGGATTCAAACAAACAAAATCAGAAATGAAAGAGATTTCATAACAACAGACCCCACTGAAATACAAAAAAAAAAATTGTTTAAAAATACTATGAACAATTCTATTCCAACAAACTGGACAATCTGGAGGAAATGGACATATTCCTAGAAAAATATAACCTTCCAAAACTCAATTAGGAAGAATCTAAACATCTCAATAGACCAGTAACTATGGAAGAAATTGAAGTAGTCATCAAAAAGCTTCCAGCAAACAAAAGCCCGTGGCCTGACAGCTACACAGGGGAGTTTTACCAAACATTCAAGGAAGAATTAAAACCTATCCTCCTCAGACTATTCCAAAAAAAAAAGAAAACTTCTAAGCTTCTTCTATGAAGCCAGCATCACCCTAATACCAAAACCAGATAAAGACAACACAATGAAAGGGAATTACAGGCCAATATCCCTCATGAACACAGATGCCAAAATCCTCAAGAAAATTCTAGCAAATTTGATCCAACAGTACATCAGAAAGACCATACACCACAACCAAGTAGGATTAATCCCAGGAATGCAAGGATGGTACAATATCCACAAATCAATAAACGTGATACATCACATAAACAAATTGAAAGATAAAAATCACATATTAATTGATACAGAAAAAGCATTTGACAAAATCCAACACCCTTTCTTAATAATAACTCTCAGCAAGGTGGTAATGGAAGGTTCATACCACAACATAGTAAAAGCCATATATGACAAACCCACAGCTAACATCATACTCAATGGGCAAAAATCAAAACCATTTTCCCTAAGAATAGGAACAAGCCAGGGATGCCTGCTCTCACCACTCCTGTTCGACATAATACTGGAAGTATTAGCTATTGCAATTGGACAAGAAGAAGAAATAAAAGGCATCCAAATTGGAAAAGAAGAAGTAAAGCTGCCCTTATTTATTTGCAGATGACATGATACTGTATATAAAAAAATCAAAATATTTTATCAAAAACTAATAGACTTAATAAATGAATTTGACAATGTAGCAGGATACAAAATTAATGCTAAGATATCTATAACATTTCTATATACTAATAGTGAACTTACAGAAAGAGAGACTAAAAAAGCAATCCCATTTACTATCGCATCAAAAAAATTAAGATATCTAGGAATCAACTTAACTAAGGAGGTAAAAGACCTATACACGGAATACTACAGGACACTGACAAAAGAGATAGAGTAAGATGTAAACAGATTGAAGAGCATATCATGCTCATGGATTGGGAGAATCAACATCATTAAAATTTCCAAACTACCTAAAGCAATCTATAAATTCAATGCACTCCTTATTAAAATATTAACTGCATATGCCGAAACCGGTTTGGCTCAGTGGATAGAGCATCGGCCTGCGGATTGAAAGGTCTCAGGTTTGATTCTGGTCAAGGGCATATACCTTGGTTGAGGGCACATTCCCAGTAGGGGGCGTGCAGGAGGCAGCTGATCGATGTCTCTCTCTCATCGATGTTTCCAACTCTCTATCCTTCTCCCTTCCTCTCTGTAAAAAATCAATAAAATATATTTAAAAAATAAAATATTAACTGCATATTTCACAGACCTAGAAAGAATTCTCCAAAGATTCATCTGGAACAAAAAGAGACTCCGAATAACCACAGCAATCCTGAGAACGAAGAATAAAGTAGGTGGGATCTCAATACCAGATTTCTAGCTGTATTACAAAGCCACTGTTCTCAAAGCAGACTGCTACTGGCACAAGAAGAGATATATGGACCAATGGAATAGAATAGAGAATCCACATATTGACCTAAACCACTATACTCAGTTAATATTTGACAGAGGAGGCATGAACATACAATGGAGTCTAGACAGTCTTTTCAATAAACAGTGTTGGGAAAATTGGACAGATACATGCATAAAAATTAAACTATACCACCAACTTACACCGTACACAAAAATAAACTCAAAATGCATAGACATAAAATGGGAAACCATAAAAATACTAGTGGAATCCACAGGCAGCAAAATCTCAGACATATGCTTAAGGAACTTCTTCACTGATACTGCTCCTAGAGCAATGGAAGCCAAAGAGAAAAAAACAAATGGGACTACATCAAAATGAAAAGCTTTTTCACAGCAAAAGAAACCATCAACAAAACAACAAAAAGCCCACTATATGGGAGAACATATTTGCAAATGTTATCACTGATAAAGGTTTAATCTCCAACATCTTCACGAAACTTATACAACTTAATAAAAGGAAGATAAATGATCCAATAAAAAAAATGGGCAATGGACCTAAATAGAATCTTTTTTGAAAGAAGACAGAAGGCCAAGAGACACATGAAAACATGTTCAAAGTCACTAATTATCTGAGAGATGCAAATCAAAATGACAATGCAATACCATCTCACACCTGTCAGAATGGTAATCATCAACAAATCAACAAAGGACAAGTGTTGGTGAGGATTCAGAGAAAAAGGAACCCTTGTGCACTATTGGTGGGAATGCATACTGGTGCAGCCACTGTGGAGAACAGTATGGAGTTTCTTCAAAAAACTAAAAATGGAACTCCCATTTGACCCAGTAATCCCACTCCTAGGAATACATCCTAAGAAACTAGACACTCCAATCAGAAAGGATATGTGCACCTCTATGTTCATACCAGCACAATTTATAATAGCTAAGATTTGGAAACAGCCTTGGTGCCTTTCAGCAGATGATTGAATCAGAAAACTATGATACATGTACCCAATGGAATACTATGGTGCTATAAAAAAAAGAAGGAATTCTTACCATTTACAGCAACCTAGATGGAACTGGAGAGCATTATGCTAAATGAAATAAGCCAGTCAATGAAAGAAAAATACCACATGATTTCATTCATTTATGGATAATAAAGAACATTATAAACTGATGAACAAAAAGATAGATACAGGGGTAGTAAAGCATCAAATAGACTGTCAAATTACAGTGTGAAGGTAGGGAGAGGTGGGGTAGATAAGAGATCAACTGAAGGACTTGTATGCATGCATCTAAGCAGAGCCAATGAACGCAAGACACTGGGGGTTAAGGCATGCATATGGTGGAGGGGACAATGAAAAGATATGTACACATGCAATACATTACGAAAAATTTAAAAAAGAAAAATGAGCAAGCAGGGGAAATAAAAGATAAAGAGAAGAGAGAAAAATTGAATAGTGAAAAAAAGAGGAAAAATTAAGGTGAAAATTAGATATATGAACAAAACAACAGAGATTAGAATAACAATAAATCAATGAAGCAGATAGATAAAGAAATTAAATTTTAAAATAATAAAGAGGGAGTGGGAGTGGTGGGAGAGGCGTCAATGGGTAAAAATAACACATATATAATTCTTTAAATAATAAAAAGTGGAAAAAAGTAAAGGAAAAATAAAAAGGGAAATAGAAGGGGAAAAAAGGTAGGAGAAAGAGAAAAGAAAATTTAGGGGGTAAAAATGTTTTTTAAAAAATGAAGTGGCATTTGTTTCAGCCAAGTTACATGATACCTGGGCACTTGCTTTGGATCCTACTCCTCTGTTTGTCAATTTTGGGCTTCCTATTAGGTGCTAACCTGTTAGGTGATAACCACTCTCAGGCACTGTCCTTTGGCTTTCAGCAAAGGATGCTTAAAGCAGGCCACTGATCTACCATTTGTGTCTGTCTCCACTGGCCTTTGGTGCAACCAGATAAACCAATCTTCAGTCTAAAGTGGGTTTGTTAGTAAAATGGGATATAGGGCTGGGTGAGAAAACTTCTGCTTTCCCAGTCTCTGCCTCTGCTTGCTTTTGCCCATCTTTACCTGCTAGCCAACTGTCAATCTTAGTCACTCAAAAGTCTGTTTCTGAAAGAGCTTTAGGCAGGGGAGGTGCTGTTCAACTTTCAGGGAATATAGTGGGGGTGTTTCCCTGTCCCAGAGCTACTCCTTTGCTATTGGCCAAAAATCTTACCCTGCCCTTGGCTGGACAGAGATCTTTGAAAGGAAACCAACAGAGTCAGCTGAAAACATGTAGTTTTTATCAGTTCTCTGCAGCAGGGAAATTATTGATCTTGTTCTCAGGATATTGGGGCAGATGGCCCCTTCCCCAATCCATTCACTGAGATCTCCTTGAGATTCTTCAAACACATAAGCTTGGCCTCTGCTTTTGTTTCCTCTTAAAAGCTCAAAATGCAGAGCTTCTGAGTGTAGAGCAGGATGTTATCATCTAAGGCAGTGGTTCTTAACCTTCCTAATGCGGGGACCCTTTAATACAGTTCCTCATGTATTTTCTTTGCTACTTCCTAACAGTAATTTTGCTACTGTTGTGAATCGTAATGTAAATATCTGTGTTTTCTGATGGTCTTAGGCGACCCCTATGATGGAGTCGATGGACCCTCAAAGGGGTCGCGACCCACAGGTTGAGACTGCTGATCTAAGGCAAGTATTTTGTTTTTGTTTTTTTTCTTCTTTACCTGCTCTCTGGTTGCTGACAGCAGCTAGCTCCTCTCAGAAAAATGGCTGTTTCGGTTTGGAGGCCTACTACCAAATGTTCCTGGCTGCTCTCTTTTTAAGTCTCCCCACAATGCTTCCCATCCCAGCCTCTGCTTAGGCACATCGAATCCACATCTCCCTCCCTGCAACAAAGCCTCAGGTGAGTAGATGCAAATTAAAACTCTTGTGGTCTGAGTTTAAAAAAAATACAACTACCTTTCTCTCCAAGTGGTTCATGTGTAACCCCTCCAGACTCTGTGGCCAGCAGATCTGCCACTTTTCATGGCTGTATGTTACATGGGCTGCCGGTCTTGGGGCTGGTGCTCTGGGCTGTGGAGCCCAGTCTGGATTCCAGGCCTCTGTCTTCTGAGGAAACAGACCCTCCAGTAGCTAGGAGCTCTGTCCTCACTCTTGGCCTGTCACTCCTGGGAGCTAGGTCAGCTCCTCTCTTGACCTCACCCTTACTATTGGTCTCCAGGTGTTTTCTGTCCTTTCTTTAAAAGTCTTTAAAAGACTCCTCCTCAGCTGGACCTCAGTTGGTAATTCCAGATAAATGTTCTCCAATTTAATTGTATTTCTAATCTGGCCCTGGGAGGAGGTACACAACAGGTCTGCCTATTTGTCCACCATTTTTTCTTTCTTGAGTCCTACATATAATTTTTGAGAGAGAAAAATTAATTTCTACTATGTGATGCAATGGTCCAGGAATTAGTATAATCAAGATCTAGCTATGATAACTTAAATTTTAAAAAAGTTTTCTTCTATTTTTGCAATTATGTTATAATATATTAATACATGCATAGTATAGTGTACAAAGGTAAAACATATATTTTATGTTATGATTTCATTTTCTGCCTAAAATTTATCTAACAATGATATCATATCCAAAATATGGCTAATTTTTAATGACATACAGGAATTGGGAAACAATAAAAATAAAATATATAAAAACAACCATAAAAAGAGTCATTACAATAACTAGGAATGTGTTTACAATTGTCAACACTGGCTGACACCATACAAAAATTACTTATGTTTTAAACAGTAACCGCAGGAAATTTAGGAGAGTATGTGTCTTTGAGCTGAATAATTAAATGCCAAGAAACTCACCACTCAATATGTAATTTATTCAACATTTTGTTGTTTGAAGGAGCCAGTGTTTACACATAGGATGGATTAAATTCCTAACAACATCTGGCATGAACAGTGGACTTGGCCCTTACCATAGTAGCATTACATTCATAGAATGACAGCTGAATGGATCAATGGAGCTTATATCTAATGGGGTAGATTCATGACTGCAGCATAATAAATCAGAATGTTTTAACCTCTGGTCACATGCACCCTGGCCTGTTGCTCCTTACAAACTATATCAGGGAATACAGGGTAAATTCCTGTTGTCAGATCTAATGGTGAAATATTCTGGCTTCTAACTTACTGGGAAAGCAAAGTAAAATTTCCATCCCAATAATCTGGATCAAAACACTTCTGATTGCTATGGTCAATTTATTCTGTCACTTAATTAAACTCAAAGCACTGCAAATTGTGTAAGTAAGCAAAGGGAAGACTACCTCTTTAACCTTGAAAAACATTCCTTAGGACAAAATACCTTAATTTTGTTAAATTCTAGGATATACATTGCAGAATTTTTTTTTCTAAGTTTTTTCATGAGTTAAATAAAGGTTAAAGCAAATGGCAAACAAAGTCACAATTAAGAGTTACAAGAGAAATTAAGATGTAAGAGAAAATTCATACAAAGTAACAAAAAGCACAATTCCCAGCATAGACACTCCCTCACACAAACAAACAAAAATCCAAGATCTGAGAAAAGGATCAACAAAACAACTCATGTTATTTATTTGTTTATTAAACTTGACATTAGCTATGTATTTTCAGAGCTGAAACAAATATTAATTTTTTTTAGGTTTGAAACTTTTTTTTATTTTCCAGTATATCTTTTCCTTTACTTCAAAATATTCAAACTTTAGCAAAGCCCAGGATAAATAGAAGAATAACTACAATAATGTGGCCTGTGTTAATAGCTACCCAATCACATTTATGTGTATCCAAAACTAGTATTTGGTCATGATAGTAAAATGCCCCTGTCTCACACACACACACACACACACACAGTAAAAATTTAGGCTACACATGTTAAAATAAGAAACATTCAAACCTATGAAAAATCTTGTGAGTTTATTTGAACCAAACTGTCAACAGTTGCCAGGAAGTAGATTCCCAATTGATTGAGTAATGCTTTGGAGAATGGCAGTTTTGGACCTTCATTACAATCAAAAGAGAAAGGTAAGTGGGCTACTTGAAATCTATTGGTGAAAGATTAGGGAGGCAGAAGAAAGCAAAGAGGGGGAAGCCTCTAGGGTTTAATAAAATGTAAAATGATAGACAAATACTTCTTTTACTTAGGTCGGTGCAGCATAGTTAACAGTCAACAATTAATTCAATGACAATGAGGGAATTTATGGTCTCCATAGAGTGGTACTTTGAGGGGTCTGGAAAAATGAAAGTTACTTTGACATTCCAATGATATGTTATTGTAGATGCAAGAAGACAATAGACATGGTCAGTTAAGGTAAAGGTTGACCTTTGTCAGGGAGGATACTGACCTAGGACATGACTGCCTACCATAAACTACTTTCTGATTAAAAAGGTTTTAATTTCAGACCATCCTTTGTGGTTACTTTAGGTCTCTAAATTTGCAAGGCTGCCACGCAGGTTTTCCCTGAGCTAGTCAGGTTAGTATGTGGCCCCTTTTCACCCACACCTAGTTTAAAAAAATTCCATAGAGAGAAGTACAACTGACTTTATGTTCACAAATATTTATAGCACCTATTGTTCATGTACACTGGGTGAATAGCTTTACATTGCCATGTACTTTTTATTCTTTCATAGTTTTAAAACATGATGTTATGCCTCAAGAAGGTAGTTGTTTCTTATAAAATGTTTATTAAGGAAATGTGCACAAGCTCTGTGAGGAGGTATACAGCACACGTTTAAGGAGATCGATTAGAATACATGGCATAATGACTGCTTTCAGTGCACAGTTTGTATTTTAAAGCATTGAAACTCTAATTTGGGTATTATTAATTTACAACAGTTTCACTAGCAAGAAATCATTTAGGAGGTGTTATGCAATTGTTACATGTTTATAAAATAAGCATGAGGGTTTCAACATCCTGCAAGTTTCTCTATAACACATATTCTAGAAAAATGCTGTAACTAAACAGAGAGAGAGAGGAAGAGATACAGATAGAAAGAGAAAGAGAGAGAGAGAGAGAGAGAGAGAGAGAGATCATACACACATGAGAGCTCTACGGATTATTTCCCAGAGAGTTAAAATTACTCAGTATCTAGTTAACAGTGCTTATGAAAAATGAGCACTACACAGGTATAAAAACTGCAAAACTATATCTTGATTTATGCTTCAATTGGCAAATCCAGAGAATTTTAAAGCTTTTTAAAACATTTAATAACTGATAAAATTTGTAGTAGATTTTACAACCAACAACATTAAAGTGTTCTGTAAAGCATTTTATCCATCAGAACTCACTTGTTTCTATTAAATATTTAGGGACTAAAGCACCATCAACATTTTCAAAAGTGTTTAAGGTTTTCAGAGCTGTGTATTCAATAGAAAATATCATGATATCAATGTAAGTGTTTTGTGTGAAAGGGAAAATATTGTTTTGCTCAGATATAAAATTTTAAGAAAAGGGGATAAAGGACTTAGGAAGGAGATATCTTAAGATATTAGAGATTTTAACTTTAGGTATCCATATATAATTCATGTGTGTATCCTAAGAAACACTAATTTTCAGATTCAAAAAATCCAGTATTATGACAAGGTGAACAAAACATTGTGATATTAGAGGTAATCACTACTTTCTGGCTAAAGATGTTAGCCCATCAGAAAATGAAAAAATGTAACAATATAGTTTTATTTCATTATTTTACCTGTTGTTAGGTAATATTTTTAGCAATACTTTTGGAAAATATTATTTTAGATAAAATAAAGCAATGTGTGGATAAGTATTTATATTAATAATAGAGGGATATGCAAATTGTCTGGGATGCCATCACAGCAACAATAACGACCAAACAGCAGGCTGCATGGGGCAACAAGACTGACAGGGAGGTTAGTGAGAGATGCCAAATGACTGAACAGCAAGCTGCGTGGGGTGACCAGGCTGGCCGGCGGGGGTGGGGGTGGGGGTGGGGGGTGGATTTGGGGCTGACCAGGCTGGTGTGGCGAGCAGTTAGGGGTGATCAAGCTGGGGAGCAGAGGCAGTGATCAGGCTGGAGTGGGGGGGCAGTTAAGGGCCATCAGGCAGGCAGGCAGGTGACCAGTTAGGAGCCAGTGGTCCCAGATTGTGAGAGAAATGTCCAATTGCAGGTTTAGGCCTGATCCTCGGAATTGGGCCTAAACTGGCAGTTGGAGATCCCCTGAAGAGTCCCAGAATAGAGAGGGTTCAGGCTGGGCTGAGGGAAGCCCTGCTCCCCAAGCACAGATTTTGTGCAACAGGTCTCCAGTTAAATATAAACATGTTAATTTTGATTACATTTTTTAAAATAGAAATAATTGTTAGCAACCTAATTATATTCACTACATAAGGCCTTCAATATAATAATTTAGAAAAATAGAGACCAAGCTCTACAATTAAATATATTCTTAAATGTCAAAATGTCTTCTTGTTCCACCAACCCCACATCAAGCTATGTCAGACTGTTCCATGTCTCCATGCTTTGGGTCTTATTTGCTGGTTAATTCATTTTGTTCATTAGGTTCCACAAGTAAATGAGATCAATATAAAACAAAGAACTTATATATTTACTAGTATATGCATAGCCCATGGACATAGGAAATAGGGTGGTGAAGATCTAGGAGGGTGAGTAGAGCTGAGAGGCAGGGGAAGGGAGGGACAGGAATGGGAGACATCTGTAATATTATAAAAAATTATATATATATATATATATATATATATATATTAAAAATGGCTCAATGGCTTTTTTTTTTCATGTTACACTACAGTCAGAGATACCACTAAATTACTGAACACAGAACTGGTGTCTACATATAATCATTAAGTAGACCACATTCATTCAAAAGAAAGTAAATGTATTTTTTTAATATATTTTATTGATTTCTTACACAGAGGAATGGAGATGGATAGAGAGAAACATCGATGAGAGATCAGCTGTCTCCTGCACACCCCCCACCAGGGATGTGCCCGCAACCAAAGTATATGCCCTTGACCGAAATCGAACCTGGGACTCTTCAGTCTGCAGGCCGACGCTCTATCCACTGAGCCAAACCAGTTTCGGTGTAAATGTATTTTTAACCTGGTATTTTGTAGTATGTGTACTTGTCCTGCCAAATACTGCATATGCTAATTATTTATGATATCACTGATTCTAGAATCATGAAACTATAGTTGAAGAAAGATATAAAGAGAAAAAAAATAGTAAAGCTCCTCCATCTTTGAGCCTAGTGAAATTTGTTGGTTTCTTTCAGTCTAAACTTTCCTGACATAGATTTTCAAAGAAACCAAATTTCTATATAATTCTATGTGGAACATATAATATCAATTCACTGAAACACTAATCTATGTGAAACATATAATTTCAATTCACTGAAACACTAAAATGCATTATGTTTTAAATGAGGTAATTATGCATTCTTTGAAGTATAACTGTTACCAGCAAGATGATGAGACATCAGTTCTTGTCTTCTTAAAAGAAAGATTTCAATCAAGAGACAAAATGCAGCAAAGCAAACAAAAACACACTTAGGACAGTGAAACAAGGAAGGGCATAGGAGAAGCAATAGGAGTCTAGTCTGGGTTGTTTTGGCTCACTGGGAAGTCAGAGAAAAGGGGGTCTTGGAGAAAGGGTCAGGGGTTTACCCAGGACCAGTTGCTACTGCCTATTGCTCTACTGATCCCAAGTCTCCTGATTCCTTAGGGGGCAAAAGGGGGAAAAGGAATGGTACAAGCATGCTCCCCTGGGGGAGAGCACATGCTAGGTCCTTTGTGTTGAGAGTATTTATCTCTCTTGCAAGTGGAAATCCTAAGGGAAGTTTCAGGGGAAGGTCTAAATAGAATATTCATCATCTTTCTAGGTGCGCTCTTTCAGGGTCTATCTCCATTGATTGATCAGCACCAGGGCATAGGATCATTAATTAGTCAAAAAAGATAGCCGTGACATTACTTATTTGGTTTTACTGTGTGTGTATTTTTGTGTAGATCTGTTTTGTTTTGTTTTGTTTTTGTGTGTGTTTTGTTTTTGTTTTTGTTTTTGTTTTTGTTTTGGCTTGGAGCTGAAATACAAATGAGGCCTAGAGGTAATCCTTAGTTAGGAAAAGGCCAAAAAGTCTAAACTGCATGACTAGTGATATGCTAGAAGAGGAAAGGTTACCCAGGGGGTAAGGTCCTTGTTTTCACAGTTTTATCCATTGCTAGGCATCTAAGGCTTTCTGCCCTGATGAGTTTCTGTACCTGGCCTAAGGTCCTTGCTCTGCTCATGTCTGTCCTACTGCCTATAACATAATTTTAGCATATGTAAAAGAAAAAGAGTCTAACATTTATTAAAACAGTAAGTCAGACTTCATTTCATACTGAGATAGGTGTCAAGATAATCAAACTAGAGAAAAGAGATTGAACTGAACTCAAAGTCCAAAAATAACAAGTGGAAATGTATAGCCAACAAACAAGTGAGGGACTGGGTGAGGGGTATTTGTTAATAGGAAATTAGGGAGAGGAAACATCAAAGATTGGGTAATTTCTTGTTAAATTGGCCTAATAGGATTCTTGCTAAAGTTAGGCTATGATGACCAGATATCACTTGAGGATGGTAGTAGATCAAAGATTTGATCAGATAGATATCAAAGTTAATTAAATGAGAGGAATGAGAGGACTTTATTGCCTTTGCAGGATATTTGCTCTAACTGGACTCTGCAAGGGTAAACAAAGAAGTTCAAAATGAATAAAAAACCCTGACTAAAGTTTAGTCAAGGAGAAAGTCTTCCTCTGACAGAAATAAGAAAGTGATAATCAGTATTCCCACTATTTCCAACAGTGGATAGAAAATAATAGGACTTACTAAGCCTTTTTGAATATTTATGTTAATTACATGCATATTTACTTCTATTTACTATTTTAAAATAAAACTTGTGACTTTATTTTATGGCACATCCTATATAATAAAAAGGTAATATGCAAATTTACCATCACTCCAACACACAAGATGGCTGTCCCCATGTAGTCAAAGATGGCCACCATGTGGACACAAGATAGCCACCACAAGATGGCTGACAGAGGCATTTGTGGGCAATCAGGCCAGCAGGGGATGGCAGTAGGGGGGGACACAGGCCTGCAAGGGAGGGCAAATTGGGGGAGGGGGGAATAGGCCTGCAAAGGAGGACAGTGGGGAGGGGGGCAGCTAGGCCAGCAAGGGAGGGCAGTTAGGGGTGACCAAGCCTGCAGGGGAGGGCAATTGGGAGGGATCAGGCCTGCAGGGGAGGACAGTTAGGGGCAACCAGGCTAGCAAAGGAAGGCAGTTATGGATGACTGAGCTGGCAAAGGATGGCAATTAGGGGCAATTGGGCTGGCACAGGAGCAATTAAGCATTGATCAGGCTGGCAGGGGAATGGTTAGGGGGTGATCAGGCTGGCAGGCAGAAGCAGTTAGGGGCAATCAGGTAGGCAGATAGGCAGGTGAGTCATTAGGAGGTAGTAGTCCTGGATTGTGAGAGGAATGTCCGACTGCCCGTTTAGACCTGATCTCAGTGGAATTGGGCCTAACTGAGCAATCAGACATCCCTCCAGAAGTCCAAGATTGGAGAAGGTGCAGGCTGGGCTGAAGAACACCCACCTCCATGCACAGATTTCATGCACCAGACCTTTAGTTTTTAATATAATATAAAATATTGAAGATTTGGAGTTGCTAGTGCTGTTCAAAGAAACATATGGGATAGAAGTTCTCAATTTGAAACACAAAGCTCCATTCTTTCAAACCTCTTCTTTTATGGACTTAACATTCTAGAGAAGAAAAAAAGGTAACTTCATAAATAAATAAATAAATAATAGAGCAATGTTAACAGTTTTTAAGTATTAAAACAAGTAGAATTTAGTATGTAATAGAAGGGGTCTGTTTAAAGAAAGGCATGCTAGGACCTCTTAAAAGAGTTAGCCATACATCATCCATGGCTTATGGCTTCATGTAGTGTGGTAGTGTGTACAAATGGCCTTTCTAAAAGAGAATGATCAGTATGAACAACAGACTTGACTGTATGGGTCAATCATAATAAATATCAACTGTGGACCCTGAGAAAGAAGATACTTAAGAAGAATTCCCAGTAGCTAACTGGACTTAATTAAATTAAAACAAAACAAAACGGAAGGAAGGAAAGAAGGAAGGAAGGAAGAAGGAAGGAAGGAAGGAAGGAAGGAAGGAAGGAAGGAAGGAAGGAAGGAAGGAAGGAAGGAAGGAAACTAGCTTAGCAATCATTTCTACATGCAAACTGCACTTCAGGGAGAAGCTTACACAGAATTGCCTGCCTGCACTATGTTTCTGCCATATGAGCCAGCCCTTAAAAAGGAGTTCCTGGAATCTATTTTAACCAACAGGACTGAGGCTTTTCCTACCCAATTGGTGCTGTGCAGCTCTATCTCTATCAACATTTTTACTAACTAATCAGAGCAGCTTCATTAATTCTGAACAATCAGGAAAGTGTCCATTGGACTAATGAAACTGAGAATTTGCATGAGGACCGATCAATCAAGGACCATGGATGAGGTGTTCATCTATATGAACAAGCACCCCTCTTTGAGAGCTCACTTTCCCTTCCACAGAAGACTAAAGACTACATCTCACTGGCTGAGCTGAAACTAGAAAGATGTCTTGCCAAAGCAGAGCAGAGTAGATAAGCTGAGCACAAAGCAGACTGGTACAGAGCAGAGCAGATAAGTGAGAAGCAGAGCAGAGCTGTCTAGCTGGAGAGAAGTCTTGACCCAGGGATGCCTCGCAGCCACACTGTTTTACACTGAATAAAATTTCCATCTTTACCGCACCCCAAACTGAGGATTCCTGTTGGCATTTACTTGGCGCCATGACCATCAGTTGACACAATGTACAAAATTTAAAAAGGAGAGAAATAAACTTAGTTTTTTAGATGACAGTAATGTTTATGTGCTCCTTGAATGAAGGGGCTGCCATAAAGAAAAATAAAAAGAAATAAAGTTGCTGAAACTGGTTTGGCTCAGAGGATAGAGCATCGGCCTGTGGACTGAAGGGTTCCGGGTTTGATTCTGGTCAAGGGCATGAAATCTTGGTTGTGGGCACATCCAAGCGGGGAGAGAGGGGGAGAATAGGGGTTAAGGGGGGAGGGGCGCATGCAGGAAACAGCTGATCAATGTTTCTCTCTCATTGATGTTTCTAACTCTCTATCCCTCTCCCTTCCTTTCTGTAAAAAATCAATAAAATATATTTAAAAAAAAGAAATAAAGTTGTAGAAGGAAAACTAGATGAGAGTGACAATCAGTAAAGGAGAGATTTTTTTAAATCCTCACCCAGGAATATGTTCATATAGTCATTATTTTGGAGAAAGAAGAAGGAAGAGAGAGGGGAATTTTGATCTGTTACGTTCTGTGAGTGCCAGGACAAATGATTAAAACTGAAACTTAGCTATGTACCCTAACTAGGAATCAAACCTGCAACCTTCTTGGTGTACAGGATGATGTTCCAACCAACTGAGCCACCAGCCAGAACAGCAAATGAGAAACTTTTAGAAGAAAATAGTTTAAGTGTGTTAAGTACCACTTAAAACCCAAATAAAATAAACATGTAAGATTGTTAATTGGCTGTGTAAATGTAAAATACAGAAGATACTTAAACCTATTTTATTAGTTTGCCATAACAAAATACCATGGGCTGGTGGCTTAAATAACAAATATTTAAATTCTCATAGTTCTGGAAACTAAAAATCCAAGATCAAGGCATTGTCAGGTTAGTGTTCTCCTAATGCTTTACTCTTTGGTTTGCAGATGGTTATCTTTTTACCATGTCCTTACATGTCTTTCTCAGTATGCATGCATGCCCAGTGTTTCTCTCTGTGTACCCTAATATCCTTTTCCTAAAAGGATACTAGTCAGAACTGGATATAGCCACCCTTTATAACCTCATTTTACTTTAATTGCCTCTGTTTAACTCTAATTCTGAATATAATAACATCCTAAGGTACTAGGGTTTAGACTTTTAATATAGGAATTTTGGAGGAACACAATTTAGTCCATAGCACCTATATTTATTAATTTGCCTACTTAAAAAATGTATTTGTAACACTAAAGCCTATGCTCACTATTTTCATGGTCATTTGTGTATATGAAAATCAGGGGAAACTTGACTCTCCCAATGCTTATGCTCCAAGCTGAGTTCCAAAACTGCCTTTTTACTTCAGTTCTCATATCATAAAGAAGCATTTTTATTAGTTTATTTACTGCTATTGTTTTCATGCTTTTTGTTGGTGATTGCACTGTTTAAAATGGCTCCTGAGTGAAGTGCTAAAAGTGCTGGCTAATGTTTCTAAGTGCAATGCTTTGATGTGCCTCACAAAGAAAATGTATATATTAGATAAGCTTTGTGAAATCTTGAGTTATGGTGTTGTTGGCTGTGATTTTAATGTTAATTAATCAAAGATATATATTACATTAGGTGTCCTTCAACAGAAATACAGATAAAACAAGATTATGTGTTAATCCATTAACATAATATTATGACCAGAGGCTCACAGGAACTTAACTCTGTATTTCGCTAGGAGCAGTGATTTACTATTTACTAATTCTGTGTTTGTGGAAATTTATAAAAAATTAACATTATATACTAGAGGTCCAACATGCAAAATTATGTAAGACCCAGACCATGTGCACCACAGGACCCAGCATCAAGTCCCACTGGTGCTGCGTGACCCATCAATGCACCTCCTGGTGACCAGTCTTTGGTCATACAGCATTATGACCACTGGGTTTTTATTATATAGATTAGAGGCCCAGTGCAATAAATTCATACACACGGGAGGGTGGGGTGGGAGGGAAGAGAATCCCTCAGCCCAGCCTGACCCTCTCCAATCCAGGACCCTTCTAGGGATGTCCAACTGCCAGTTTAGGCCTGATTTCTGTGTAATTTAACTCTGTATTTCCCTAGGAGCATTGATCCTGTGGGATTGGGCCTAAACCAGCAGTCAGACATCCCTCTCACAATCCAGGACCACTTGCTACTAACCACTTACCTGCCTGTCCCCTTAATGCCCCTAACTACTTCCCTGCCTGTCTGATAGCCCCCTAACCACTTCTCTGTCAGCCTGATCAACATCTAACTGCTCCACTGCTGGCATGATTGCCCCCAACTGCCCTCTCCTGCCATCCTGGTCACCCCAAACTGCCCTCCCCTGCAGGCCTGGTCCCCCCAACTGCCCTCCCCTGCTGCTCTGGTCACACCTAACTTCCCTCCCCTACAGGCCAAGTTGCCCCTAATTGCCCTCCCCTGAAGGCCCTGTCACCACCAACTGCCCACCCCTGCTGGCCTGATTGCCCAAAACTGCCCTTCCCTGCCGACCATGTTGTGGTAGCCATTTTTTTAACACATTGGGGGGTCATCTTTTGACCACATGGGGGTAGCCATCATGTGTGAGGGCATGATGGTCAATTTGCATATTACCTCTTTATTACATAGGGTGAGTGAATTACCAATGATATCAAGAAAGGAATAAAAAATTTTCTGGAAATAAATGAAAATGAACATGCATCAACTTCAAATCTAGTAGACACACAGAAAGCAGTATTAAGAAATTCCCAGTGGGGAAATTCACAGCACTACAGGCCTATGTAAAAAAAAAAAATACTAATAAACTATTTAACCTTACAATTAACAGAATTAGAAAGAGAACAAACAAGAAATGCCCAGAGTAAGTAGAAGGAAAGGAATAATAAACACCAGAGAAGAAATAAATAGCATAGAGAAAAAAAATACAACAAAAAGCTGAATGAAACCAAGAATTGCTTCTTTGGAAAGATAAACCAGATTGATGAAGCTTTAGCCAGATTCATCAAGAAACTAAGAGAGAGGACAAAAATAAATAAAATCAGAAACAAAAGTGGTGAAATAACATCTGAAACCACAGAAAACCAAAAGGATTGTAAGAAAATACAAGCTAGACAGTATGGATGAAATGGGAAAATTCCCAAAAAATATAAGCTTCCAAAATTGAATCAGAAAACCTGAGTAAGCCAATAACAATTGGATGAAATTGAAGCAGTAATAATAATTTTAAAAAAACTCCTAGTAAACAAAAGCCCTGGTCTGGATGGCCTCACAAGGGAGGTTTACCAAATATTCAAAAAGCTAGCAATTATCCTCTTCAAATTATACCAAAAATTTAAAAATAACTTCCAAGCTCTTTCTATGAAGCCAGCATTATCCAAATTCCCAAACCAGATAAAAACACTACAAAGAAAGAGAATTACAGGTCAATATCCTTGATGAATACAGATGCTAAATTCCTCAACAAAATATTAGCCAATCAGATCCTATACTATACTAAAAAGATCATACACCATGACCAGATGGGATTTATTCCAGGGATGCAAGGCTGGTACAATAAGCACAATAAAGTAAATGTAATACATCACATAAACAAATTGAAAGACAAAAATCATATGATGATATAAATAGATGCAGAAAGAGCATTTGACAAAATCCAACAGCTATTTTTTGTTTGTTTTTGTTCATTTTTTAAATTACATTTTAATAGAGGCCCAGTGCACAAATTTTTGCACTCTGAAAGTAAATTAATTAGAAGATGGCAGGCAGAGTGGGTCTGGGCAAGATAGGCTGGGCATGCCCTGGAGCCAACCTCTCACGGTCCTTCCCCAGCCAGCCGCACCTGGGTAGTTCCAGGGGCTCTAAGAGTATCTGCAGAGTGAGCAGGGTCCCTCCAGTAGGTGGGATCCCTCAGCCTGGCCTGCAGGGATCGGGCCAAAACCTGCAGTCCAACATCCCCCGAGAGGTCCCAGAGTGCAAGAAGGCACTCTGCAAAGTTACTGTTGCTTGGCAGCTCCTGCATTGAACATCTGCCCCCTTGTGGTCAGTGCTCATCATTCCTACCAGCTGGTCAGCCAGTCGCTTAGGTAGATGATAGATGATAGATAGATAACAGATAGATTTATTTCAGAGAGGAAGAGAGAGAGAAACATCAATGATGAAAAAGGCTGTGCCATTTTGAAGAGGAGAGCTACTGTGATTGGGAGCCCAGCCTCACCTCCGCCAGCAGAGCCCTTGGACACCACCTTGGACCCTACAGCTGCACTAGCCAGGGACCTGATATTCAAGCCTCCATAGCTGTGGGCTCCTAAAATGTTTTTTCAAGGAGAGACAAAATAGCAGCCGAATAGGCAGACATGTCCTATGCCTTCTCATGGAGCAGGTAGAAGAAACAACTAAATCAAATAACATCCACCTGGAATTGACAAATTAAACACAGTTGGTAAGACTATCTGTGGCTGGAAAAGAAAGAAGATGCCTGGAGAACAGTAGGATCAGGGATCTGGGCTGGAGAGAGAGATGCACAACCACTGGGACAAGAAGGTCAAAAGGAAACTGTGTTGCACCAAGTCTGCATCCCTTGGGAACATGTGTAACATTCGACTGTGCAAGGATATTCACAGGGCTGCTGGCAGCTGGGGACTCTAGATCTAAGTCCACAGCCATGGGAGGCTGCATTCAGAAAGGCATCCTGAAGTTCTGCACTGGTTATGCAATTCCAGGGGGAGAGAAACATGTAGGGACATGATTGCTCTGTCTCTATATTTTCCTTGCTTTTACTCACTAAACCCAGTACACAGGATCTTTCAATTACAAACACTCACCAAGGCTGTGATGCAGGTGGAAGTGGATTTATGGAAGCTCAAGAGCAAAACAGGGAGAGACAACCAGGAATCCAGCTCTGGTACAGTCCAGTCCTTCCAACCCTAAACAGGCATTTTTCTCCTGAAGATCCAGTCCCTCCTAGCAGTACATCTGTACCCAGCCTCCAGTGCTACAGGGAAACAAGGATCTGAAAACCCCCAGGGAACTCTTGGGGACTGGGTTGAGTTGTCATTTGGTCCTGGAAACTAATACAGCAACACCCCCACTTAGTGCCCATGTCAGAAATAGATGCATGTGCCAAAACCAGTTTGGCTCAGTGGATAAAGTGTCAGCCTGTGGACTGAAAGGTCCCAGGTTCTATTCCGGTCAAGGGCACGTACCTTGGTTATGGGCACATTCCCAGTAGGGAGTGTGCAGAAGGCAGCTGATCAATGTTTCTCTCTCATTGATGTTTCTAGCTCTCTATCTGTCTCCCTTCCTCTCTGTAAAAAATCAATAAAATATATTTTTTTAAAAAAGGAAGAAATAGATGCATGTGTAAATAACTGAAAGCAGGCAGACAAACAAAGCAGACAGATTGGCCCCACCTGCCTAAAATCAAGGCTGGGGAGGCAAACACAGAGGAGCAGTGAATCACAGGGAACTTCAACACAGTGCTGACTACCCAACAGGAAACTGCGAAGTGGCAGAAAGAAAAGTAGAGAGGGGTCCTAAACCAGCCCCCATGGGACATAAAAACTCAGCTGAAGTGAATAACACTTCACTACTTCACTTTTTTATCTTTTACTTAAGAAAGAAAAGAAAAAGAAATTTACCTTAATTTATTTATTTATTTATTTATTTATTTATTTATTATTAACCTTTTATTTTTTTGGATCAGTGTCTACATTCTATTTTTATTTTTTATCATTATTTTACTTTGTCTCATTTTTTTCCTTTTTGCCAACCTTTTTTTTTTCACTTCTCCCTTTCTTATCCTGTTTCTCTTCTGTTTCTGCTTTAGGGCTTGGGCCACAAGTGGTTTGAAGGTGAGCAACAGCCCTGATCATGGCAGGAGTTTCTTCTGGGACACTGGCCAGCCTGGGCTAGGGGCCGCCCATGGTTTGAAGGCCAGCCACACCCCTTGATTGTGGCAGGGCTCTCCTCAAGGTGACTGTTTGTCTTGCTCCCTAAGCTCCCTAGCCTGCTGTTTGGTCATACATCTGGTCATTTAGGTTGTTATCGCCCCTGGCTTTTTATATATTAGGATGATGCTTATAATGTGTAATAATATCACTTATTTGTAAATACACTTTTCATCTATTTTTTTATTGAATTTATTGGGGTGACATTGGTTAATAAAGCTATATAGATTTTATGGAAACAATTCTACAATACATGATCTGTATATTGGATTGTGTGTTAACCACACCAAGTCAAATCTCCTTCCATCACCACATTTACCCTCCGTTTATCTTCTACCTCCGCCCACCACCCTTCTCTCTGGCAATCAGCATACTCTTGTCTTTGTCCATGAGTTTCTGTATCTTTTTTATTAATGCCTTTACCTTTCTTAACCAGCCCCAACCCTGTCTCCTCCCTGACAAAGTTTGGATTGCATTACATTTTTAGTATTAATAGTTACATCAAACATTTACTCATTATGCTCCATTAACCCTTCAGTCACAAATTCTACCTATAATGGCCATACATAACCTACTTTTCCTAATGTTCTCACTTAAAAAATAAGGTTGACAATTTTAAAGAGAGCCTCATTTTGGTTTGAACTGTTGTAACTACATTTTGTTTCTGTCATAGGAGAGATGGTAAGAGAAACTAATTAAATGTCTAATGAATGTGCCAGGGTTAAAATCACAGATTCTTCTCATTAACAGTTATTTACCTAAGGTTATATTTCTAATGTTATTTTTAAAGAATTCTTTCAATGTCTGAAAAGAACAAAAACTGAAAGGTGAAGGAAGAGAGATATGTTGAGAGAACCATTTATAAATATTTTATATTAGTATTACTTTTAATTTACTAATTCCAACAACAGAATAATCCAATTTTAAGTAGAATTTCCAATTATTTTTAATCATGTATGCATTTTTGCATGTGTATACTTATGAGTGTGTGCCTGTGTGTTTTAAAAGGGGAATATGCTCTCTAAATCTAAACAGTAAAAAATGAAATAGGAAAAAAACTAGGGCCATTTTGTTAATTGCCTTTTTTTTCTTACTGTTTCCATAGTAATACTAGATGCTAGACTTCTCTGCTGAGTGACAGTATAACAGTCCACACACTACATCCTTTCAAGCACAATGAATGGCTGTGAAAGAGGTCAAACAGGCTCTATTCAGGAAAGATGTGATATCTACTCAATACACTACTTTTAATCCATATTTTCCAAATTGCAGTAAATTTAATCCTGGACAAGGGGGAAATGAGGATTAGAAATAAAAGAACATCTTGAGCTCTCATGGGAATGGTTTGTGTGAAGAAAAAGATAGAATTTTCTTCTGTTGCCAAGAAAGCTGGATTTAACATGTGCTTACCCTCTTCATCTGAGCCCTTCATTCACACTCTGTATCAAAAATGAACACTATGGCAGATTTTTCTTAGCAAAATAGAGTTTCCCTAGGCTCTGGCTTTCTATTTAGAAACACATTTGATACAGTATTAAGTAATTACATTTACTGTGAAATAAAATATAACATCATATTCTTCTCTAACATTTAGAAGTTTTCAGATTTTATAAGGTTGCATTTTCTTCAATTTTTAACATCCTTCAAAGTTCAGGAGAAGAAAAGTAGTGAACCACAAAGTTCTGGTAATAAAATTTAAGAAAACATCTTATTTTAATCTGGAGTTGCATGAACTATCTGTGTTTAAATGTCAATAACTTAGACCAGGGTCATTTGAAAAATGTTAGGTCTGATCAAATAATTGAATCAACACCCCCTTCTTCTAAGAAATGACCTTTAGATCATTTCACAGCTGACATTCTCTTTTGCTTAAACCATATTTAACTTGCTAAGACCACATTCCACTCTCTAAAGCCATTCTCTTTCCACACAAGAGCCATCAGAGAAATCTCTGCCCAGAGAATGCCTATCTACAGTCCTTTAAGTTTCTGACTCTCCCTCCCTGGGTGCTGGTGAAATTTTGGGGTTCAGCCCATCTGGTTTTCCAGATGACCTAATAAATTCATAATGCTTTATCCCTTTTTGGCCTCATGTGTTCCTCCTTTGGTGACCTAATAATAAGAAAAGGTAAAATGTATCCCTACAAACTACTTATTTGAATGAATCATGTAAGAATTATTCCCCATGTTCATATATTTTTTTAAAAATTCAGAAAAATTTATTTTAGATAAAACATATCTAAATCAATATTAATTTAAAAATTAAGATACCATTAATTCTACATATAAGTGATATCATGGAATCTAATGAACAAAATAAACTGACAAACAAAATAGATCCAGAGGCATATAAGCATGGAACAAACTTTTGAACCTCAGAGGGAAGGCAAGGGAAGGTGGGTGAGTAGGAAGAGATCAACCAAAGAATTTGTATGCATATAAGCATAACCCAAGGACACAGATAATAGGGTGGTGAAGGCCTGAGATGGGGGCAGAAGCAGGTTAGAATACATCATCAAGGGGGTGAAGGAAGGGGACATATTTGATACTTTCCACAATAAAGATTTTTTAAAAGGAGTTTTATATATCCAAAAAGAAAAAATATAATAAATAAATAGAAAAAAATTTTTCATAAAAAAGTTAAGGTAGCATTTTTTTTGGTTGGGGGTTTTACATGTTATAATATCATGAACAATTTAATTAGAGGTACACTAGTCAGATACCAACCTTAAAACCCCATATTCAATATCACAGATTCACCTCCCAGCACATATGTATTTCTTTTTGTTAAACTTAACTTTCTAAAGGACACTCTCATTTATGTTTACCAATCCAGAAAAAAATGAATTTAAATAATTATTGGTCTTCATTATAAATAACATAGTTCCCTTTGAAATATAAGCAAAACCTTCAACTTACCTTCACCACTATGATTAAATAATCTGTCTTTAATCCAAGTGACTTAGTTGATAGAGGTCACAATGGTCTATAATATTTTTACTCTAAGTAGTTTCAGAAGAATACACTTATATTCAATTCTGATTTGTCAACTATCAAATTATATATATATGGCTAATATAATATGCAAAATATCCCCTCGGGAGTTCAACAAGGAGACTGGGAGTTTGATCAATCACTATGACATGTGCTGACCACCAGGGGGTGGCATAGAATGAAGGAAGAGCCTGGAGGGCAGCCAGCAGCCAGGAAAGGAAGGCCCCTGCCAGCATCCAGAAGTCCTCAATCAGCCCTGATCACCAGTCAGGCCTAGGGACCCTATCCATGCATGAATTTCATGCACCTTGCTTATAGTCTATAATGAAATTGGAATTTTAATGACTGATTTCTGAATGATTAATCTTGGGCTTAAGTATAAATTGCCCTAAATCTTTTCCGAAATTTAAATGACAACATTATCATAGTCTCCCAGATGTTTGCCAAAATTTTAAAATTCTTTCTTCTTTAATTATTTCTTATATTTTTTCTCTAATGTTTATGACCCTTAGTGTTGACAGAAAACCTGCAGTTGTTGAAATGTACAGGAAAAATTGTCATTTTCCTAATGTATAGTATCTGACATCAGATGTTACCTTCTGATGTAGAGATTTGGGTGGGGAGCCACCATTCATATTAGTTCTATAAGTTTTTATCTGCTAGAAACACAGAGAGGAGATGGGGAAGAGAGAAAGAGAGAAAGAAAGAGAAAGAGAGAGATTTGTTGTTCCACTTATTTATACATTCATTGATTGATTATTTTTTTTTAATTTTTTAATCAATCTTTATTGTTCAGATTATTACAATTGTTCCTCTTTTTCCCCCCAAAGCTTCCCTCCGTTCGGCTCCCACCCCACCCTCAGCCCTTACCTCCCTTCATTATCCTCATCCATAGGTGTATGATTTTTGTCAGTCTCTCCCTGCACGCCCCTCACCTCTTTCCCCCTGAGAATTATCAGTCCACTCACTTTCTATGCCCCTGATTCTATTATATTCACCAGTTTATTCTGTTCATCAGATTTTTAATTCACTTGATTGTTAGATTCACTTGTTGATAAATATGTGTTTGTTGTTCATAATTTTTATCTTTACCTTTTTCTTCTTCCTCTTCTAAAAGAGTACCTTTCAGCATTTCATATAATACTGGTTTGGTGTCGATGAACTCCTTCAGATTTTTTTTTATCTGTGAAGCTCTTTATCTGCCCTTCAATTCTGAATGATAGCTTTGCTGAGTAGAGTAATCTTGGTTGTAGATTCTTGCTATTCATCACTTTGAATATTTCTTGCCATTCCCGTCTGGCCTGCATAGTTTCTGTTGAGAAATCAGCTGACAATCATATGGGTGCTTCCTTGTAGGTAATTAACTGTTTTTCTCTTTATGCTTTTAATATTCTCTCTTTGTCTTTTGCTCTTGGTATTTTAATTATGATGTGTCTTGGTGTGGTCCTCTTTGGATTCCTTTTGTTTAGGATTCTATGCACTTCCTGGACTTGTAAGTCTATTTCTTTCACCAGGTGGGAGGAGTTTTCAGTCCTTATTTCTTGAAATAGGTTTTCAGTATCTTTCTCTCTCTCTTCTTCTAGCACCCCCATAATTCTAATGTTAGTATGCTTGAAGTTGTCTCAGAGGCTCCTTACACTATCTTCACTTGATTCTTGTATTCCTCTAATCTGCTCTTAGGTTTCTGTATAATATTTTTTATTTTAGTCAGTGTATGTTTAATTTCTAGTTTGTCCTTTTTCATCTCTAGTTGGTCCTTTTACATCTCCTCTTGGGTATTGCTAAATTTATCCATTTTTTTTCTAGGAAATTCTTTAAAAACCTTATAACCATGGTTTTGAACTCTATACCAGTCATTTGTTTTCCTCCATTTCTTTTGTTTGTGATCTATTCTTTTGTCTCCACATTTTTGCTGCTTTTCTGAGTTGGTAGAGTAGCTTTATGTGTTAGGTATCCTATGTGGCTCAGTAGCTGTCTCCCCAGTTACCTGAGGTGGACACCTTTGGTGCACCCCTTTGTGAACTGTGTGTACAGTTTTGTTGTAGTTAAGTCTTGATTGTTGTTGGTATTGCTTGGAAGAATTGCCCTCCAAGCCAATTGGTTGTGAGGATCAGCTGTGTCTGTGCCTGGAGAACTTCTGTGCTGGACTTAGCCTTAAGACTTGCAAGATTGCAACAGCTTCCATGCTGGGCTTAGATGTGGTGGAGCCTCAGGGCTAAGCAGACAGCCTTGGCTTCCTGTTAGCCCTGCCCTGCACAGCAACCCCTGTGTCTCAGTGCCTCTGGGTAATCTCTGCAGCCCTCTCTATGTGCATGTGCACTTGCCTTTAGACCTCTGCCTTTCCAGTTCTCCTGAGTTTCCGTGCACTCTAAGGACCTGTATGAGTCTGGGTCCCCAGAGTCTCGCCTGAAACTGGGGTCCAGTGTAGTCAGACCTGGATTTCAGTGCTGTTGGGAGATTATGTTTTCCTCCCACTAGAGAAAGCCAGTGGCACAATCAGCAGTCAGCGCTCTGTGTGTGCACTTTCGTGAGCACTTTCGCATGTCCCCAGACCTCTATGTTTCGCAGCTCCCCAAAGTTTCCCTGCACTCCTTCCTTTTCACAATAGTCCAGACTCCCCTGCATGAGTCTTGCCTAGAACTGGGGTTCAGTGCAGTCAGGATTTTCCGTCTCCCTCCCGCTAGAGGAAGCCAGCCAGACCCTCCTTTGCCCATCTTCTCCACCAGCATGTCTCTGTACCTCAGCTTTTTATAGCTCCCTTGAGTCTTCATGAGTCCCTCTCTTTACTTATAGTTGTAGAATTTTCACTCAGTCAGTTTTCCTGTGGTTCTGGATGGTGTCCGTTCTGTCTTTTAGTTGTAACTTTGAAATTGCGTGAGGCAGCAGTTTAAGTGTTCACCCAAGCTGCCATCTTGGTTTCTCCCATTGATTGATTCTTGTATATGCCCTAACCAGGATCAAACTGACAACCTTGGACTATGGGGAGGACTCTCTAACCAATTGAACTACCCAGCCAGTGTGCTAGATGAAATCTTGATGGTTTTCTTATGAAGAAGGTAATAGAAGAGTACTTTTAGTGAATAGTTACCACTAGTATCTAGGAGCCTGATATTATCTTTTAAAAACATGCAGCATTGGGCAGAGGCATAGGTCATTCACTGTTAGTACCTGAGACAGACTGCCTCCATCAATGCTACTACAACACCCTCAGTTTACTTGTTTTCAAACCTGAAATGGAAACATACCTTGGAGATTCCAACTGCTGAGATAAATAAGAAAACCCTATATTTAGTTAGTCCCAAGGCCACGCCTGTGTGTTATTGTATATCTTTAGAGAGAGGGGAGAGAGTAATTACATAATTAATATTATTTTTAAATCAACGAATTGCAAATAACTCTACTTTTTTAATGTTTCAAATAGGGGAAGGGAGGTAGTCTATGTTAACCTAGAAGTAGTCTACAGAGGGAAAAGTACAGGGTAGAAGTTACTACAAGATCATGTTATATAATACCTGAAGGAAGCTCTCTATATCTTTATGACTTATGCTAGTAATACATCTCATGGCCCTTTATATTTTAGAAAGGAGAATTTTCTGTACTGAATTTCAAATTAAAAAATAATGACAACATTTGCACAAAAAAGGAAGAGCATGATAAAGAAGCACCATGAATAATCAAATGCAGATTGGTCACACATCCCACCATGGTATGCATCAGTTTATTTTCTTCTAGAATAACAGGTAGTTAAATTCTTCTACAAAATGTATCAGTGTTCAAGGATTCCTGGACACTGAGAAATGGATACAGAGACTAAGACTATAGCAGGCTGAGCTGAGGGACACTCACCTCCCTCTGTTGTTATAGCAGGCCAAAATAAGAATATATTTGTCTAAGTGTATTTTTTCCTCAGGAAATTGAACAATTCTATCTAAATTTTATTTATTTTTTAAATCTTTATTGTTGAAAGTATTACAGATGTTTCCTTTCCCTTTCCCCCTGAGTGACCTTTCTCAGCCCACCCCCATTCACCCTAGGCTTTCACCACCCTATGGTCTGTGTTCCTGGGTTACACATATATGCATATAAGTTCATTGATTGATTGCTTCTCACCACTCACCTTCTTCTGCTTTCTCTCTGCTTTTTAACAGTCTGTTCAATGATTCTGTGTCTCTGCATTGATTTTTGTTCATCAATTTATGTTATTCACAAATTCATCAATATGCTAATTATCCCTTATGCCATGAGGCATAATGACTGCCAGTGTAATGACCAGATCACAGATCTGCAGGAGGGTGGGGCAGCAAACTACAAGTGGGTGGTGGAGAGCTACAGGAGAGGGCAGGGCAGAAAGCTATGAGGGGGGCCAAGAAGAGGTACAGAAGGACAGCAGGGACCTACTGGTGCAAGGATTTGTGCACAGGGCTACTACTATATGAATAAAATCATGAGATACATATCTTTCTTAGCATAATGCTCTTCAGGTCCATCCATGCTGTTACAAATAGTAAGATTTTTTTCTTTTTATGGATACATAGTATTCCATTATATAGATGTATAATAGTTTTTTAAACCATTCATCTGTTGATGGGCACTTAGGATGTTTCCACATCTCAGCTATTGCAAATTGTGCTGCTTTGAACATAGGGGTGCATAAATTCTGTCTGATTTGTGTTTCTAATTTCTTAAGATATATTCCTACAAGTGGGGGTCACTTAGTCAAATGGGAGTTCCATTTTTAATTTTTTGAGGAAACTTCATACTGTTTTCCACAGAGGCTGCACCAATATGCATTTCTACCAGCAGTGTACAAGGATTCCTTTTTCTTCACACCCTCGCCCAACACTTGTCATCTATTGATTTGTTGATGGTAGCCATTCTACCACATATGAGGTAATACCTTCTTGTTTTGATTTGCAACTCTTGGATGATTAGTGACCTTAGGCATCTTATCTAATAAAAGAATATTAGATGCTTAATAATCAAAAAGAACAATATGCAAATTGACCATCACTCCAACACACAAGATGGATGCCCCCATGTAGACACAAGATGGCTGACAGGGGAGGGCAGTTGGGAGAACAAGGCCTGCAGGGGAGGACAGGTCGGGGGAGGGGAACCAGCTCATTGGGGGGGGACAGTTAAGGGTGACTGGGCCAGCAGGGAAGGGCAGTTGGGGGGAACCAGGCCTGTGAGGTAGGGCAGTTGGAGAGGACAAGGCCAGCAGGGGAGGGCAGTCGGGGGTGATCAGGCCTGCAGGGGAGAGCAGTTGGAGACAACCAGCTGGCATGAGAGGGCAGCCAGGGGACCAGGCTGGCAGGGCAGGGCAGTTAGGAGCAATATGGCCAGCAGGGGAGCAGTTAGTCATCTATCAGGCTGGCAGAGGAGTGGTTAGGGGGTGATTAGTCTGGCAGGCAGAAGCAGTTAGGGGCAATCAGGTAGGCAGGCAGGCAGGCGAGTGGTTTGGTGCCAGCGGTCCTGGATTGTGAGAGGGATGTCCCAGGGTGCAGGCTGGGCTGAGGGACACACACCTCCCCACATGCATGAATTTCATGCCCTGGGTCTCTAGTATTTTCATAGGCCTTTTGTCTACTTTGGAGAAGTATATAGGTAGGTCCTTTGCCCATTTTTTAATTAGGTTGTTTATCTTTCCTTTTGTTAAGTTGTATGAGTCCCCTAAAAATTATTCAGATTAACCCCTTAGTTTTATCATTGGCAAATATCTCCCATATAGTGAACTCTCTTATTTTGTTGATGGTTTCTTCAGCTGTGCAGAAGCTTTTTATTTTGGAAGGAACCAGATCTCGGTGCTAAACCTATCCTTTACCCTAATCATAACCTTAGCTCTAAAGCTAACTGTAAACCTAGCCCTAATCCTAACCATAAACCTAGCTCTAACAATAACTCTAATCCTAACCCTAATCTTAGCCCTAACTCCTAGACTAACCCTAACAAAACCTTAACCCAATCATAACACTATTCCCAGTCCTAGCTCCAACCATAACTCTAATTCTAACCCTAACCTTACCTTAACTCTAATCCTTACCCTAGTATCAACCCTAACCAAACCCTAAAATCCAACATTAATACTAGAGGTAGCCCTAGTCCTAACCCTAACCATAGTCTATACCAAACCTTAATCCTAGTATTAGCTCTAATCCTAACCAAAACCCTAACTTTCCATGTGATTCCAATGTACACTAAGGACACAGGTGCTCATACAAACCCGAGACCTAACACTAACTCTCCAGGTGATTAAAATGTGCATAAAAGGATACAGATGCTATCACTAAAGCTAACCATGACACTAACCCAAACCCAAACAATGCCCCTAACCCGAAGCCTAACCCTAGCCTTAGCACTAACTTCAACCCTAGCCCTAGGCTTAAACCTAAACCAAGCCCTAAACCTAATCCTAGTTCTAGCCTTAAGCCAAGTCCCCACACTAATCCTAACCCTAAACCTAACACTAGTTTGAACACTAGACCTAACTCTAGCCCTACCCTAACCATAGCCTTAACCCCAATTCTAACATTAGCCAGAGCCCAAACTTTAACCCTAAACATAGTCATAGCCCTAAACCTAACTCTAACCCTAACCATATCACTAGCCTCAGGTCTAACCCTAACCCTAACCCTAACCCTAGTCTTAGCCCTAACACTAACTTTAATCCTAAACCAAGTCTTAGCCCTAAACCTAACCCCAAAACTAACCCTAACCCTAACACTAATCTAACCCTAATCCTACCTCCACCCTTAACACTGACCCTAACTCTGACCCAAATACTAACCTTAAGCCTATCCCTAATCCTAATCCTAACCCTAAACCTAAAAGTAACTCTAGTCCTAAACCCAATGCTAGCCTTAACCTAAGCCTAACTATAACCCTGTTTCTAACCCTAGACTTGAACCTAACCCTAACCATTGCCCAACCATAACACTAGCATGGTATCCCCAAGTTAACCCTAACATTAAGCCAGATACTAGCCCTAACAGTAAGACCCTAGCCCTAACCTAGGTGCTAATCCTAAATGTAACTCTAGCCCTTAACCTAACACTAGTTCTAACCCTAGCCTAATCCTAAACTTAACCCTAACACTAACCTAGCTCTAACTCTAATGATAAACCTAACTGTACCCCCAAACCTAAATGTAACCCTTGGCTTAGCCTTACAGTTAACCCTAACACTAACACTAAAGCTAACACTAACCCTCCAGGTGATTACAAATATGAATGCAAGTACCCTGGCAATATCCCTAAAACTAATCCTAACCCTAACCTTAACCTTAAGCTTAGTCCTGGTCCTAACCCCTACCTTTACCCTAGCCCTAACCCTAACTCTAACTCTAACCTTAAACCCAAAACTACCCATAATCCTAGACCTAACCCTAACTATAATCCTAACCCTAGCCCTAAACTGAACCCTGAACATAGCCCTAACCCTAACCCTAACCCTAATTCAAACCCAGCCATAACATTAACCCTAGGCCTACCCCTAACAATAAACCCAAATACAGCTATAAACTTAAGCCTAAACCTAGGCCTAACCCTAAACCTAACCCTAAATCTCACACTAATCCTAGTTCTAACTCTAAACCTAGTCTTAAACCTAGCACTAATACTAACGCAACCCCTAACCCTAAACCTAACCCTAACTATATAGCCTTAGTCCTACGATTAACCGTAACTCAAAACTAATTTTAACCCTAGCCCTAACCCTAACAGTAACCCTAACTCTAACTCTAATCTATCCCTATTCCTAACCCTAACCTTAATCATAATTCTAACCTTATCCCTAACCCTAAAACTAACCCTAGCCCAAACCCTAAACCTAGCCATTGCTTTAAACTTAAGCCTAACCATAACCCTAGCCCTAACACTAACTTTACCTAGCCCTAACGCTAATGCTAACTCTAACCCTAACCCTAGCCCTAACCCTAAACCTTACCAAACCCTAAACCTAACCCTAATCTTAATCCTAGCCCTAACACTAATCCTTGCTGAAGCCCTAAAGCTCATCCTAACCCTAACATTAGCCCTTTCCCCAACTGTAAATTTATCCCAACCTTAACCTTAGCCTTAGTCCTAACACTATTCCTAAATCAGGCCCAAACCCTAACCCTAACTCTAACTCTAACACTAAATCTAGCCCTAACCCTAATCCTAACACTAGACCTACCCCTAATCTCTAATGTTAATCCTAACCCTAGTCCGAAACCTAACCTGATCCTAACATTGTCCCTAACAACAACCCTAATCCTAAACTAAACCTAAACCTAACCCTAACATTACCTCCAACACAAACACAAGACCTGACATTAACCCTAAACCCAGCCCCACCCTAAGCCTTAACACAAACCTTAACCCTAAACCTAATCCTAAACCCATTTCTAATGCTCCAAGTGATTACAATATGCAGGGAAGGACACAAGAAATATCCAAACTGTACCTCTAGCAATAACCCTAGTCCTAACCCTAAGCCTAACAGTAACTCTAGTCCAAATCTTAATCCTAAAACTAGCCCTAAACCTAATACCCAAGCACTAATCCTAATTATAAACCTAACTCTAACCTTAACTCTAACACTAACCCTAGCCAAACCCTAGTCCTAACCCTAGCCCTAACCTTAACCATAAACCTTGCCCTAATTCTAGCCCCATCCCTAGCCCTAACTCTAACACCACACCCTAACCTTAGTCCTAACCCTAAACCTAACCCTGACCCTGACCCTAACCCTAACCCAAATCTTAACAGTAGCCTTAAACCTAACCTTAACATTTAACCTAATCCTAAACAGAATTCTAATGCTCCAGGTGATTGTAATATGCATGGAAGGACTCAGACGCTATTCCTAAAGCTAACTCTAATCCTAACCCTAACCTTAGCCATACCCCTAAAACTAACTCCAACCCTAACCCTAACCATAGCATTGGCCCTAACCCTAGTCTCTATCCTAAACATGACACTAAAACTACTCAGAATTCTAATTCTAACCTTAAACCTAACTTTAACACTCCAGGTGACTACAATGTCCATAGCAGGACCCAGATGCTATACCTAAAGCTAACATTAATCTTAGTGCTAAGCCTACCCCTAGCCCTAGTACTAACCCTAGCCCTAACTCTAACACTAAATCTAATGCTAACTCTAGCTGAGACCTAAACCTAATCCTGAACCTAACCCTAAACATAGCCCTAGCCATAACCCTAACCCTTGACATAATCCTGATGATAACCATAACCCTAGGCTTAAACTTAGCTCTAGCCCTAATTCTAGTCCTAGTTCTAATTCTAACCCAATCCTAACAATAACTGTAACCTGAATCGTAGCCCTAACCCTAAGTTAACCATAACCATGTCCCAGTACCTAGCACTAATTCTAAAACTAATTAGAGCCCTAACCATAACCATAACCCTAGCTTAGTCTAACTCTGTCCCTGACCCTAAACCTAGTGCTAACTCTGAATCTAAACCTAACCTATCCCTAATCATAACAATAAACCAAACCATAGATCTAACCCTAAACTTAACTCTACCATTAACCCTATCCCTAACCCAAATCATAGCCCTAGACCTAACCTTAACCCTAGCCCTATACTTATCCCTAAACCTACCCCTAACCCTAACACTAATCTTAACCCTAGCCCTAGACATAACACTAATCCTAACCATAGCCATAGCCCTAACCCTAACCCTAATGCTAGCCTTAACCATAACCCTAACTACACCCCTAGCACTAAGCCTAACCCTAGTTCTAACTCTAATCCCATCCCTAGTCCTAAGCCTAACCAAAGCCCTATCCATATTCTTAAACTTAACCATAACTATACCATAATCATAACCCTAGTCCTCACCTTTACCCTATCCCTAGCCTAACCCTAAAACTAGCCCTAAACCTAGATGTACCACAAACCTTAAACTTAAGCATAATCCTAATGATTACCTTAACCATAGCCCTAACTCTAACCCTACACCTAGCACTAAACCTAACCTAGCCCTAACTCTAACCCTAACCCCAGTGCTAAGCCTAAACCTAGCCATAACCATAACCATAACATAACCTGAGTCCTACCCCAAACTCTATCCCTATAGCCATAATCCTAATGGTAACCCTAATCATAGCCTTAAATCTAACCCTACCTTAAGTCCTAAGCCTAAACCTAAACCTAACCCTAATCCTAACACTAACCTTAGCTCTAACCCTAGCCCTAAACTAGTCCTAACTCTAGACCTAAACCCAAACTACCCCATATCCTAAACCAAACCACAGCATTAGCCATAAACTTAACTCTAAAACTAGCACTAAACCTAACCCAAACCAAAGCCCTAGCCTTAACCTTAACTCTAACCCTAACTCTAATACTAGCCCAATATTTAACACTAACCAAAGTCCTCACACAAACATTATCCCTAGCCTAACCCTAACACTAGCCCTAACTCTAAACCTAAACCAAACCCTAAACCTAGCCATAAATCTAATGCTAACCATGACCCTATCCCTAACCCTAACCAAACCCTAACACTAATCCTAAATCTAGCTGTAGCCTTAACCCTCATCTAACCCAAATACTAAACCTAACCTTATCCTTAAAGCTAACTTATCCCTAAAACTAATCCTAAATGTAATCCTAATCCTAACCCCAAACCGAACCTTGACACTAACCCTAATTCTTACTCGAATACTAACACTAAGCTTAACCTAACTCTAAACTTTGCCCTAACCCTAATACAAGCCCTAATCCTACTCCCAAATTTAACGCTAACCCAAGTACTAAACCTAATTCTATATCTAGTGTAACACTAAAAATAGCCCTAAATCTAAGCCTAAACCAAGCCCTAACCCTAACTCTAACACTAATCCTAAGCCTAAACCTAACCTTCAGCTTAACCCTAACCTTAGTCATAACCCCAAGCCTAACCATAACTATAACCATAACCCTAGTCCTAACCTGAACCTTATCTTCAGCCTAAACTTAACACTACCCCAAATCCTAGACCTTACCCAAACCCTAAACTTAGTCACAACACTAACATGAACCATAACCCTATCCATAAACTCTAACCCAACCCTAATACTAATTCTAAATCTTGCCATCGCCAACCCTTACTCAATTCAAACACTAAACCTAGCCCTAGTCTTAAACCTAACCCTAACACTAAGCCTATCCCTAGACTCAGCCCCAACTTTAACCTTAACCATATCCTAACCCTAAACCTAACACAAGCCTAACCCTAGTCCTAATCTTAACCCTAACCATAGTCCTAACCATTACTCTGAACCTACCCCAATCCTAAACCTTGCCCTAAGCCTAACAAAAGTCCTATCACTAACACTAATCCTAATTCTAACCCTAGCCCTAAACTTATACCTATCCCTAAACCTACCCCTACACATAACACTAATCCTAACTCTAGCCCTAGACATAACACTAATACTAACCAAAGCCTAAAAGCTAACCCTAATGATAGAATTAACCCTAATCATAGCCCAGACTCTAAGCCTAACCCTAGTCCTCACCCTAACCTTGGACCTAGTCCTAACACAAACTCTAGCCCAAACCTAAGCTTAACCCTAGTCCTAACCTTAATCCTAACCTTAAATGTAACATGAATCCTAAGGCTAACCTAGTCCTAACCCTAATACAAACCATAAGCCTAATTCTAATCCTAACCCTAGCCCTAACCTTAACCATATCTTAACACTAGCCCTAACTCTAAACCTAACCTTAGCTCTAACCTTGACTCTAATGCTAGCACTAACACTAACCAGAATCTTAACCCTAACCCTAAACCAAACCCTAACCAAAACACTAACCCTAACTCTAACCTTAATCCTAAACTTAAGCCTAACAGAAGCCCAAATCCTAACCCTAACCCTAGCACTAGCACTAACTCTAACCCTAGCCCTTATCCTAAACTTAGCCCTAACCCTATTCCAAACACTAGCTCTAAACTTAGTTCTAGCTCTAGACCTAGACTAACCTATTCAAACCCTAAACCAAACCATATCACTAGCCATAAACTTAACCCTAACATTAGCACTAATCCTAATCCAAACCATAGCCCTAGCCCTAATTATAACTCTAACCCTAGTCATAAATTTAACACCATCCCAAGTCCAAATCATATCCCTAGCTTAACCTTAATACTAGCCCTAACTCTAAACCTAACCCAAACCCTAACACTAGCCATAAATCTCATGATATCCATGACCTAACCAAACCTTAACATTAATCCTAAATCTAGCCATAGTCCTAACCTTCACCTAAACGAACACTTAACCTAGCCCTATCCCTAAATCTAATCCTAATCCTAAACCTATTCCTACACCCAGTCCTAATCCTAATCCTAACACTAACCCTAGTCCCAGCCCTAAACTTAACCCAAGCCCTAACCCTAAGCCTAACCCTAGTCCTACCTTAACCCTAAATCTAACATAGCCCTAACTCTTACTCTATCCTAACCCTAAACCTAACACTAAACTTAGCCCCCAGCCTAACAGAAGCCCTAACCCTAGCCATAAATTTAACACTAACCCAAGTACTAACCCTAACTCTATCCCCAGTCTATACACTACGCCTAACTGTAATCCTAACACCCATTCTAAATCTAGCCCTATAACAAAACCAAGTCCTATTCCTAACCCTATCCTGAATCCCAGCTCTAACCTTAACCCTAACTATAGCCCTTACACTAACCCTATTCCTAATCCCAAAAATAGCCATAGCCCAAAATTTAACCCTAGTCTTAATCCTAGCACTAAATCTAACCCTTGCCCTAACCCTAATCAATCCTAACCCAGCCCTAGTTCTAACACTAAACTGAATGCTAACAATAACCATAGTCCTAAATGTAACCTTAACACTAGCCCCAACCCTAGTGCTAAATCTAACTGTATCCCTAGCAATAACCCAAACAATAACCCTAACCATATTCCTAGACTAACCCTAGCCCTAACCCTAACCTTAACCCTAAATCTAAACCTAAACCTTGTCCAAACTAAAATAAATAAATAAATAAATAAATAAATAAATAAATAAATAGAAATTAAAAACACCTAAAAGTAACCCTAATGATAGCCCTAACATTAATCCTACCCCTAGTCCTAAGCCTAACTCTAGCTATAATCATAACCATAACCATGATAATTCTAGTTCTAATCCTAGACCTTTTCTAAAACCTAATCCTAGCCATAACACTAACATGAACCCTAACCATATTCATAACCCTAACTTGACCCTAACACTAATTCTAAATCTAGTCATAGCCTAACGCTTACCCAACCCAAACACTAAACCTAACCTTATCCTAAATCTAAGCCTATTCCTAGACCCAGCCCCAACTTTAACCCTAACCCTAAACCTAGTCCTAACCCTAAACCTAACCCTAATTCTAATCCTAACCTTAACTATAGTCCTAACCCTTACTCTAACCATGCCCTAACCCTAAACTTAACCCTAAATTTACTCCTAAACCAAACACAACCCCTAACATTAAACCTAGCCCTAACCTTAACACTAACCCTAACCTTAGCTCTAATCCTAACCCTAAACCAGTCCTAACTCAATACCTAAACCTAATCTATCCTTTACCTTAGCCAAACCAAATAGAGCGCTAGCCCTAACCTTAACCCTAACACTAGCCCAAACCCTAATCCAAACCATATTCTAACCCTAACAGAAGCTCTCAAGCTAAGCCCAACTGTAGCCCTAACCCTAACTCTAATTCTAACTCTAAACCTAGTCCTAACTTAAGACCTAAACCTAACCTATCCCTAAAGCTAACCCTCAACCATACCAGAGCACTAGTCCTAACCTTAACCCTAACACTAGCTCTAACCCTAATTCAAACTGTAGCCCTAGGAATGACTTTATCTCTTACCCTAACTAACCCTAGCCCTAAAGTTAACACTAACCAAGTCTTAACCCTAATCCTATTCCTAGCATAACCCTAACATAAGCCCTAAACCTAAGCCTAACCCTAGTCCTAAACCTAGCCTTAACCCTAATCTTAACTCTAGCCCTATCTCTAACCCTAATCTAGTGCTCACCCTAACCCTAAAAGAAGGCCTATCTCTGAACCTAACACTCACCCCAACTCTAATCTAGACACTAACCATAGCCCTAACACTAACAGAAGCCCTAATCCTAACACTAAAGCTAATCCTTACCCTGACCCTAGTCTTAATCCTAGCACAATATCTAACCCAAACCCTAATCTTAATACTAACCCTAGCCCTAGCCCTAAAACTAATCCAAATTATAACCCTAACTTTAAACCTAAAACTAGCCCTAAACCTAACTCTTCCCTAACCCTAACCCTAGACCTAAACCTAGTCCTAGGCCTAACCCTAACCCCAAACATAACCTGAATGATAGTCCTCATCAGAGCCTTAACTTTAATCCTACAACTAGCCCTAAGCCTAATCCTAACCCTAAACCTAACACAAGCCCTAACTCTAGACATAACCCTAATGATAACCCTAACCCTAGTCCTAACTCTAACCCTACACCTAGCCCTAAGCATAACCATAGCCCTAACCCTTACCATAACCACAGCCCTAACCCTAACCATAACCTTAACACTAGCCCAAACCCTAACCCTAATCCTAGACCTAACCCTAACTCTACCTTAACACTAGTGTTAATGTAAAAAAAAAAACACACACACACATTCAAAACTGTAAATGATTTCTGTGAGTTGAGCCAAACTGTCGATGATTGCCAGCAAGCAATATTTCCACGGATTGGAATAATGCTCCAAAAAATGGCAGTTTTGCATCTATTTTTATATATTGCAATTAAAGGAAGGGATTTGGTAGGTTACATTGGATAGATTAGAGAGGTGAGAGAAAGCAAAGCAGGTAAACCCCTGGGATGGAATAAAAAGTAAAATTATAGACACATACCTAGATGGGTACAGGAACAATTAACATTATAATAATGAAGGAATTTGTGGTATCTGGCCTAGCACCCAGGCACATTAAGTTGTGCCCCAAGAGGTCCAGAAAAAGGGAATATACAAGTTATCCAGACATTTCAAGGATATGGTATAGCTACAAAAAATACAGATGAGCTCAGTTAGGGTAAATGTTGACCTTGTCAGTGAAGATACTAGCCTAGGACATAACTACCCACCATAATTGCTTTTAGTTAAAGTTTAATTTTAGACCATCCTTTGTGATACTTTAGGTCTCTGAGTTTTCAAGACCACCATGCAGCCTTCCCTGAGCTTGTCAGTCTGGTAAGCATGTGACCCCTTTTGTCCACACGAGCCACAACTATAAACTTAACTTTTGCTCTAACCTTACCCCTAATCCTGGCCCTAAGACTACACCTAACCATAACCTTAACCCTAATCTTATCCTTAACCAAAAACCTAACCCTATCCCTAACCCAAACCCTGTTCCTAGGAATAACTCTAATGATAACCCTGATCATAGCCCTAACTCTAACCTTACCCCCAAGCTCTAAGCCTAAGCCTAAAACTAACCCTAATCTAATACCAGTCCTAAACTTAACAATAACGCAAGTGCTAACCCTAACCCTATCTCTAACCTAATCCTAACATTACCCCTAACACTAGACCTAACCCAAATCCTAACCCTAGCCATAATACTAACACTAACCCTAATGCTACATAAACACTAGCCATAACTCAAAACCTAACTTTAGCCCTAATATTACCCCTAATCCTAGCCCTAACCATAACCCTAAACCAAACCCTAGGCCTAACTCTAACTGTAAATCTAACCTATACCTAATCCTAAACATAGCCCTAAGCCTAACACAAGCCCTAATCCTAGCCCTAACACTAACCCTAACTCTAATTCTAGCTCTAAACCTAAATCTAATCCTAACTATAGATATAAATCTAAGCTATCCCTAAACTTTACCTTAAACCAAACCATAGCACTAGACCTAATCTTAAACCTAACCCAAGTCCTAACCCTAAGCCTATACCAAGCCTAACCCTAACACTAGACCTAAACCTAAGCCTAACCTAGTCCTAATCCTAACTCTAACCCTAATACTAACCATAGCCCTAGCCATAACCCCAATCCTAACACTTACTCTAAATCTAGTTCTAACTCTAAACTAAGGCCTACCCCTAAACCTAAATCCCAGCTCTAACCTTAACACTAACCATAGCCCTAACACTAACACTGGCCTTAATCCTTACACTAATCCTAGACCTACCCTTAACCCTAGGCTTAATCCTAGCACTAAATCTAATACTATCTCTAACTCTAACCATAACCATCATCCTTGTCCTAACACTAACCAGAATGCTAAACCTAATCATAGCCCTAAACAAAACCCTAACACTAGCCCTAACCTCAGTTCTAAACCAAACCCTATCCCTAGCGAGAATCCTAACAATAACCCTAAATCTAATAATACTACTGACACTAAGATTAACCATCCTCTAACCCTAAACCTAAACCTTGCCCTAGCTCTAAGCCTAAACCTAGACCTATCCCTAACAATAACCTTCATCATAGCATTAAATATAACCCTACAACTAGCCCTAAGCCTAAACCTAACCCAAACCCTAAACCTCACCCTAACACTAACCCTAACCCTAAACCAAAATATAGCCCTAGCCGTAACCCTAGACATAATCCTAGTGATAACCATAACCATAACCCCACACTTAGCACTAAGCCTATTCCTATGCTTAATTCTAACCCTATTCCTGACTTTAAGGCTAATCTTAGCCCTAAACCTAATCCTAATCCAACCTCTAACAATAGCTTTACCTCCTAACCTTAGCCCTAACCTTAACCCTTCTTGAACACTAGTCATAACCCTAAACTCAAACCTTGCCCTAACCTTAACCCTAACCCTAACCCAAACCCTACCCCTAGCCATAACCCTAACAATAACCCTAATCATAAACCTAACTCTAACCCTACCCCAAGCCCTAAGCATAAATTTAAGCCTAAACCTAACCCTTAACCCTAGCCCTATCACCAGCCCTAACCCTAGCTCTAACTCTAACACTAAATGTAGTCTAAATCTAGACCTAACCTATCCTAACCCTAAATCAAACCATACAACTAGTTCTAACCCTAACCCTAACCCTATCCCTAACCTTAACTCTAACATTAGCCCTAATCCTAGCTCAAACTGTAGCCATAGCCCTAACTCTAAGCGTAGCCCTAACCTTAACTTTAGTCCTAGCCTTAACACTAATCCTAACCATAATCATAAGCCTAGTCCTACCCATAAGCCAAACTCCAACCATAACCACATCCCTAGCCCTAACTATAAAAGCTAACCCTAACCATAGTCCTAGCCTTAGCCCTAAACATAACCCTAATGATAACCTTAACTCTCACCATGGACTTAAACCTAACCCTCGTCCTAAACCTCACAATGACACTAACACTACCCATAATCCTAAACTTAAACCTAGCCCTAATCTCCAGGTGATTACAATATGCATAGAAGGAAGCAGATGTTATCCTTAAAGCTAACCCTAATCCTAGTGCTAAATCTAACCTTAGCCCTAATCCTAAACCTAACTCTAACCTTGATCCTAAACCTGGTCCTAACACTAGTTCTAACCCAATCCTAGCTCTAATCCTACCCTAATCCTAACCCTAAACCTAGCTCTAACTCTAACCATAATCATAGCACTATACCCAGACCTATCTCTAACCCTAATCCTAACTCTAAGCCTAGCCCTTATCCTAATGCTAACTCTAACCCTAACCCTAAATTTACCTCTAACCATAACATTAACCCTAACTCTAACCCTAACAAACACAACTCTAACCCTAATCATAACACTAGCCACAGCCCTAGTTCTAACCATAACCTTAATATTGGCCTTAACCCTAAACCTAACCCTAATTTTTATCATATTCTCAACCCTAACCCAACCATAACATCTAACCCTAATATTAGAGCTAGCTCTAGCCTAATCTATACCATATTCTAATCCTAGCCTTATCCTTAACCCTAGCCCTAACATTAACCCTATCTGTTCAGATGATTTCAATGTGCAGCCAAGGACACAGTGCTCACATGAACCCTAAAACTAACTCTAAGCCTAATTCTAACCTTAACTCTCTTGGTGATTATGATATGCATAAAAGGACACAGACACTTTCCTATGCTAAACCTAGCCCTAATACTAGTGCTAACTCCAATTCTAGCCATATCCCTAGATCTTGCCCTAACCCTAACACTAATATAACCCTAACCATAATCCTAGCCAGAGCCCTAAATTAACCCTAAACCTAACCAATACCCTAACATGTCAGGTAATTCCAATGTGCAGCGAAATACATAGAAACTAACTCTAATCCAAGCCCTTAACCTACCCCTAATTCTATCCCTAACCTTAACTCAGGTCCTAAACCTAACTTTAGCCAGAATGCTAATGCTAACCCAATGCTAAAACCTAATCCTAACTCTAGCCCTAGCCCTTGCCTTAAAAGTAATTCTAACCTATCCTTAACCCCAAAACCTAACCCTATCCCTAAATCTTTCCCTAATTTTCACCTGAGCCCTCCACCAAACCCTAATCCTAAACCTAACATTAATCTAATCCTATCTGTAATCCTAATTTTAACACTAGCCCTATCACTAAATGTAGCCCAAGCCTTAACCCTTATCATAGCCCTAAAACTATACCTAACCTTAACCCAAACCCTAGCTTTAACCTTAACCCTAATCCTAAATATAACCCTAATATTAACCCCAATCTTACACCTATATTTAGTACTAACCCCATCCCTAAATGTATCCCAAACCCTAATCCTAACTCTAACCCTAAACCTAAACTTATCCCTACACCTAAACATAACATTAACCCTATCCTGACCCTAACCTTAACCCTAACCCTAAATCCTACCTGTCCTCTAACTCCTAAACCTAGACCTAGCCATAACTGCAACTCAAACCCTAAACCTAACACTAGCCCTTGCCCTAATCTTACAACTAACATTTTCCATAATGGTAGCCCTAGTCATAACTGTAAGCCTAGCCATAACCCAAACTCTAATCCTAGCCCTAAACCCATCCTTAATCCTTACTCAGGCCTGAGCCCTAATGCTAACCCTAATCCTAAAGGTAACCTTAAGCATAACCGTAGTTCTAACTCTAACACTAACCATGTTCCTAACGATAGCCAAGGCCCAACCCTAACCATAGTTCAAACCTACCCCTAAATCTATCCCTAACCCTAATTCAGGTCCTAGCTTTAACCTTAGCCAGAATGCTAACTCTAACCCTAACCCTAACCCAATGCTAAAAGCTAACCTAAACCTAGGCCTAACCCTAGCCTAAACCCTTATACTAACCTAACCCTAAAACTAACCTAAGTCCTAATTATAAACCTACTCCTAATTCTAACACTAGCCTTGGCCCTAACTCTAATCCTAATACAAAACCTAGACCTAGCCCTAATCATAACACTAACCCTAACCCTAACCTTAGCCCTAGTCTTATCCATAACGCTAACCCAACCTTGTCATAACCCTAAATCTAGCCCTAGTTGTATCCATAACACTAACCCAACCTTCAATCATAACCCTAACCCTAACTCTAGCCCTAGTTTTAGTTCTAAACCTAACCCTAAACTAAGCCCTTACACAACCTTGAAACCTAGCCCTAGACCTAGCCCTAGCCCTAACCCTAACCCTAACATAATCCTAAACCTAATCCTACTCGTAGCCCTAACCTTACTCCTAAACCTAACCTTTACCTGAATATGCCAGGTGATTCCAATGTGAAGCAAAGGATGCAGATATAACTCTAACCATAGCCCTAAGCCTACCACTAACCCTAACCCTAGCTCTAGCCCTAATCCTAAACATAGCCCTATTCCTAACTCTAGACCTAGACCTAATCTTAGAATTAACTCTAATCCTAAACTGAATCCTTTTCCTAAACCCAAGCTTAGACCTAACCCTAAACATAATGGGAACCCTAGCCCTAACACTAATTGTAACCTTAACCTTTACCTAAACCTAAAACCTAACATTTATTCTAGCCCTAGCCCTATCTCTAACCAAAACCTTAACATAACCCTAACCCTAGCCCTAGTACTAGCCCTAGCCTTAAATGTAACCCTAACCTATGCTTAACCCTAACCCTAGCCCTTGCCATAATCTTAACACTAACACTAACCCTAATGGTACCCTAGTCATAACCTTAACTCTAGCCCTAACCCTACCTCTAACTCTATCCATAACCATAACCATAACTCTAACTCCCCAGGTGATTCCAATGTGCATCCAAGAACCTAGATGCTAACCCAAACTCTAACACTAACCTTAACATTTACCTGAGCACTAGTAATAACCCTAACCTAACACTAATCCTTGCTTTAGTTCTAATCTTAACCCTAAACCTAAACCTAACCCTAGCTTTAGCCCTAAACTTACATTAACCCTAACTCTATCATAGCCCTTACCCTGACCCTTTTGTAGGCATTACCCTAATATAGACCCAAACCATAACAATAACCACAATTCTCATGGTGATTACAATATGGAGCCAAGTAACTAGATGCTAACCCTATCCCTAATCCTCATGTTAACACTAACAATAATCTGAGCCCTAGCCATCACCCTAACAGTTATCTTAAACCCAGCTCTAGCCTTAAACATAAACCTAACTCCAAACACAACCCTAGTTCTAATCTTAACACTAACCCTAACTCTAACCATAGCCATAGCCTTAACCCAAACCCTAGCCCTAAACCCAAACCTAACCTAGCCCAAGCCCTAAACATAAAATTAACTCTAACTGTAGCCCTAAACCAACACTAAAATCTAACCCTAAAACCTCAGCCTAGCCCTAGCCATAAAGATAAACATAACCTAATTGTAACACTGACCCATGATAATGCTAACACTAATCTTATCCTTAGCCCTCACTCTACCCTAACAGTAATATTCATCCTAACCCTATCCCTAATCTTAACATTAACCCTAACCCTAGCCCTAGCCCTAAATCTAACACTAACCCAACCCTAAATCCTAACCCTAAACCTAGCCCTAGCCCTAGCCCTAACCCTAATGTAAGCTGAACCCTAACCCTAGGACTAGTCCTAACCATAACCTTAACCCTAGCCCTAATGCAACCCTGAAAACTAACCCTAACCTTTGCACAGGACCTAGCCTAACCATAGTTCTAACACAACACTAACCCTAGTCCTATCTGTAGCTTTAACCTTAACCTTAAACTTGTTATCCTCACAGACCAGGTGATTCCCATGTGCAGCAAAGGACATCAACACCAACAACACCAACCCTATCCCTAACCATAATCCTAGCCCTAAAACTACCCATAAATTTACCTCTAAACTTAGCTCTATCCTAACCCTAACCCAAAACCTAACTCTAGAGAGAAACCAAGATGGTGGCATAAGTAAACACCTAAACTGCTGCCTCACACAACAATATCAAAACTACAACTGAAAGACAAAACAGACACCAGGTAGAACCACAGGAAAGCTGGCTGAGTGAAAATTCTACAACTAGAAGGAAAGAGGAAAGGACATTGAGAATCAGAGGAGCTGCAAAAGACTGAGCTATGAAGACACGCTAGAGCATGGAGAGAGTATGGGTTATGCTTAGCTTTATGGTTGGGCTGAGTGCGCCGCTAGCTTCCTCAAGTGGGAGGGAGACAGAAGTTCTCGACTGCGCTGAACTCCAACCTTAACACTAACCTTGTTTGAGTTTCTGGGAACCCAGATTCATTCAGGGAGAAACTGGACTGTCAGGAAAAGAGAAAGCACACTGAGACTCGGGGGAGCTGTAGGGGAGAAGTCTGGAGGCATGTGCGTGCAAACAGGACTGACTGCTGAGTGCACAGTTGGTGGAGTGAGGGGCTGGCTTTCTAAAGTAGGAGGGAGATGGAAGCTCCCGACTGTGCTGAACTCCAATTCTGGGCGAGATACTGGGAACCCAGACTCATTCAGGAAGAAACTGGACTGTCTGGCAGTGGGTAAAACTCAAGGGAGGCTCTCTCTCAGAGGTGCTTACAGTGATTACTGAGGGACACTGAGACCCAGGGACCTCATAGGGCAGGGATGATAGGAAGTCAAGACTGTCTGCTTTGCCCTGAGACTCCACCCCATCCAGGCTGTGCACAGAGGCTTTTGCAATTTTGCAAGGTTTTTTCCCCCTTATTTTATTTTTTTATTTAACAAATCTTTATTGTTCAGATTATCACAATTGTTTCTCTTTTTCCCCCCATAGCTCCTCTCCACTGCTTCCCACCCCTCCATCTGCCCATACCACCCCCTCCATTGTCCTCATCCATAGGTATATGATTTTTGTCCAGTCTCTCCTGCACCCCCCTCACCCTTTTCCCCCTGAGAATTGTCAGTCCACTTCCTTTCTATGTCCTATTATATTCACCAGTTTATTCTGTTCATTCTATTATGAACAGTGTATTTTTAATTTCTAGTTGGTCCTTTTTCATCTCCTCTTGGGTCTCATTAAATTTATCCATATTTTCTAGGAAATTTTTGAAAAACCTTATAACCGTGGTTTTGAACTCTATATCCAGTCATTTGTTTTCCTCCATTTATTTTGCTTGTGATCTGTTTCTTTGTCTCCACATTTTTGCTGCTTCCCTGAGTTGGTAGAGTAGCTTTGTGTGCTAGGTGTCCTATATGGCCCAGTAGTTTCGCCTCCCTAGTTACCTGAGGTGGACACTCTTAGTGCACCCCTTTGTGGACTGTGTGTACAGCCTTGTGGTAGTTAATCCTTGATTATTGTTGGTATCACTGCAAGGAATTGACCTCCAAGCTAATTGGTTGTGAGGATCAGCTGTGTCTATACAGGGAGAACTTCTGAGCTGGATTCAACCTTATGATACAAGACTTGCAAAATTTCAAAAGCCTCTGTGATCAGCTTGGATGGGGCCGAGTTTCAGGGCTGAGCAGACAGCCTTGGCTTCCTGTTAGCCCTGCCCTATGCTGTATCCCTCAGTAATTGCTGCAGCACTCCCTGCGCACTCACATTTGCATGCCTCCAGGCCTCTGCCTTTCCGGCTCCCCTGAGTTTCCATGCACTCCGGGACCCGTATGAGTCTGAGTCCCCAGAGTCTCACCTGAAACTGGGGTTCAGTGCAGTCAGAAGTAGATTTCAGCACAGGTAAAAGGTTCTGTCTTCCTCCTACTAGAGAAAGCCAGTGGGACAATCAGCAGTCAGCCCTCTGTGTGCGCACTTGCACTTGCATGCCTCTAGGCCTCTGGCTTTTGCAGCTCCCCTAATTTTCTATGCACTCCTCTCTTTTCACAACAGTCCAGACTCCTCCCATATGAGTCTTGCACAGAATTGGGGTTCAGTACAGTCAGAACTGGGGTTCAGTGCAGTCTAGAGTTTTTGTCTCCCTCCCCAAAGAGGAAGCCAGACAGGCACTCTGCTGCCTGTCCTCTCTACACATGTGTCTCCATACCTCAGGTTTTTGCAGCTACTCTGAGTCTCCATGAGCCCCTCTCTTTCCTTCTAGCTGTAGAATTTCCACTCAGTCAGCTTTCCTGTGGTTCTGGATGATGTCCGTTCTGTCTTTTAGCTGTAGTTTTGAAATTGTTGTTCAAGGCAGTAGTTTAGGTGTTCACCTATGCCACCATCTTGATTTTTCAACAATTTTGCAAGTCTTATCCCATAAGGGTGTCTCCTGCACAGAAATTCTCCCTGCATAGACACATATGATCCTTACAGCTAATTGGCCTGGAGGTCAATTCCTCCCAGTGATAGCAACAACAATCAAGAATTAACTACAACAAGGCTGTACACAAAATCCACAAAGGGGTGCACCAAGAGTGTCCACCTCAGGTAACTGAGGAAGCTGAGCCACTGGGCCCTATAGGACACCTAGCACACAAAGCTACTCTACCAACTCAGGGAAGCAGCAAAAATGTGGAGACAAAGAAACAGATCACAAATGAAATAAATAGAGGAAAGCAAATGACTGAATATAGAGTTTAAAACCACGATTATAAGGTTTTTCAAAAATTTCCTAGAAAAGATGGATAAATTTAGTGAAACCCTTGAGAATATAAAAAATGACCAACTAGAAATTAAACATACACTGACTGAAATAAAAAATATTATACAGAGACCTAACAGCAGACTAGAGGAACACAAGAATCAAGTTAAAGATTTGAAATACAAAGAAGCAGAAAGCACTCAATCAGAAAAGCAAAAGAAAAAAGAATCCAAAAATATGAGGATAGTGTAAGGAACCTCTGGGACAACTTCAAGCATACCAACATCACACTTATGGGGATGCCAGAAGAAGAGAGAGAGCAAGATACTGAAAACCTATTTGAAAAAATAATGACTGAAAACTTCCCACACCTGGTGAAAGAAATACACTTACAAGTTCAGGAAGTGCACAGAACCCCAAACAAAACAAATCCAAAGAGGATCACACCAAGACACATCATAATTAAAATACCAAGAGCAAAAGACAAAGAGAGAATATTAAAAGCAGACAGAAAAAAACACAGTTAATTACCTATAAGGGAGCATACGATTGTCAGCTGATTTCTCAACAGAAACTATGTAGGCCAGTCGGGAATGGCAAGAAGTAATCAAAGTGATGAATAGTAAGAATCTATAACCAAGAATGCTCTACTTAGTGAAGCTATCATTCAGAATTGAAGGGCAGATAAAGAGCTTCACAGATAAGAAAAAGCTGAAGGAGTTCATCAACACCAAACCAGTATTATATGAAATGCTGAAATGTACTTTTTAAGAAGAGGAAGAAGAAGAAAAAAGTAAAGATAAAAATTATGAACAACAAAGTGACAACATATACATATCTATCAACAAGTGAATCTAAAAAATCAAGTAAATTAAAAATCTGATGAACAGAATAAAGTGGTGAATATAATAGAATCAGGTGCATAGAAAGGGAGTGGACTGACAATTCTCAGGGGGAAAAGAGTGTGGGGGGAGTGTGGGAAAAGACTGGACAAAAATTGTACACCTATGGATGAGGACAGTGCAGGGATAATGGCAGAGGACAGAGTGAGAACTATATGAAGAGGAGTTATGGCAGGAAAAAGAGGAACAATTGTAATAATCTGAACAATAAAGACTTATTAAATTAAAAAAAAAACCTAACCCTAATTCTAACCATAGACCTAGACCTAATCTTAACATTAATCCTAACCCTAATCTGATCCCTATCCATAAACCTAAATTGAGACCTAATCTTAAAAACCTAACCCAAGCATAAAACCTCACCCTTATACTCGTACTAGCCTTAGCCCTAACCATAACCCTAACCCCAATTCTCCAGGTGATTCCATTGTGCATCCAAGGACCCTTATGCTAAACCTAACCCTACCACTAACCATAACCCTAAAACTTACCCAAGCCCTAGCAATAATCCTAACCCTAGGACTAACCATAGCCTTCGCCATAAACCTAATATTAACTCCAATCCTAATTCTAACCTTAGCCCTAACCCTAATCTTTTTTTTTTTACTTTAAATTCTTTATTGTTTAAACTAGTGGCCTAGTGCACAAAATTCATGCACTGGGGGGAGGGTGTCTCTCAGGCTGGCCTGCACCATCTCTAATCGGGAATCCCTCAGTAGATCAGTAGATGTCCAACTGCCGGTTTAAACGGCAGTCGGACATCCCTCTCGAAATCTGAGACTGCTCACCTGCTTGCCTGTCTGATTGCCCTTAACCACTCTGCCTGCCTGCCTGCTCGCCTCCAACTCCCCCACCCCCACCAGTCTTCTCACCCTCAACTTCCCCCACTGCTGGCCTGCTCGCCCTCACCTGCCTTCTTCACCCGCCTGATTGCCCCCAACTGACTCCCACTGATGACCTGCTCACCCACAACTGGCCCCCACTGCTGGCCTGTTCAGCCCCAACTGCCCTTCCCCACTGGATTGATTACCCCCAACAGCCCCTCCCTACCAGCTTGATCACCCACAACTACCATCCCATCCTGGCCTGCTCACCCACAACTGCCTACCTCTCTTGGCCCCTAACTGCCTCTACCTTGGTTCTACCACCATGGCTTTGTCCAGAAGAACATCCAGAAGATCTTCTGGAAGGTCTCCCAGTCTAATTAGCATATTACCCTTTTATTAGTATAGATAGAGGTCTGGTGCATGGGTGAGAGCCAACTGGTTTGCCATGAAGGGTATCTTGGATCAAGGTTGGGGTTCCCTTGGGGGGCAGGGCAGCCTGGGTGGGGTCTGTGGTAGTTTGCAGGCTGGCCACACTGCCATTGGGCTGGGGGTCCCCACTGGCGATGGTTCTGGCCTGAGCAAGGGCCTGGGGCAGTTTGCAGGCCAACCACACCCTCATAGGGTGATGGTCCCTGCTGGGGGAAAACATAGCCAGCCTGGGTGAGGGGCTGAGGGCCATTTTCAGGCTGGCCACATGCTCTTCAGGGTGGTGGTCCCCTGGTGCCTGGCCAGCCTGAGTAAGGGGCTGAGGGCCATATTCATACTTGCCATGACCCCCAGCAGGGACCCTCATCCTGATGTGGTGTGGCCTTGGTGAGGGGCTGAGAGCCATTTTCAGTCCCCTCCCTCAGCAGCCGGCCCAAGCAACCCAACCCTCCTGCGCACTCAGGCCATCTCCGTGGTTGCTGCCCATAGGTTCCTCCTTCAGCAGCCATCTCAAGCCTCTTACCCGCTCCAGCTGGCTCTGGCCATTGCTATCTTTATCCCACTAATTTGAATATTCTCTCCTGATTGGCTTTGGGCATCACACAGTGATGGTCAATTACCATATTACTGTACTCTTTTATTAGATAGGATGAGTATTGGCCCTTTTCTACAAATGAGGAAAACAATTCTCAAAGAGCAGTTAACTTGCCAAGAACATACAGCTGGTGAAAGACAGAGCTGAATTCACACCTAGGTTTATCCCTTTTTCTACTATTCCAGTCTAGTGGGTGATGTGATTCAGCTGGCAGAGCCAACAAGGTGGAGGACAGGGGAGAAACAAACCTATATGGAGCCAGGTGGTTCCTAGCTTTGGAACTACAAGAAGCTTGACCACAGCAACTTAGAATTCAGAGCCCTAAACAGCTCCAGTGTACTGGGGGCACTGCAGTCCATTATCCAGAGAAAGTAGCATTTATGGGGTCAAAAGGGTGCAACAGGGTTTAGGGTTAGCACCACAGGCTGTATGCCATTGTGTGCCAGGTACAAAGCTAGGCACTTCTCTGTTACTATTTTTCATCCATTCAGGAAAGTGACCACCAGCCAGAACTCATTAGAGTTGCTGATAAAAGCCTTCTAATCCTTTTTTGGGTCAGAACTTACCCACCAGATGGGGTGAGGCTGAGGCTGGCCAGCAGCAAGCCCCAGCTGTTAGGAGCAGAGGAAGGCAGTGTCAGGAGCCAGGCCCAGGAACCCCCACTTGCATTTCAGCCTGGCCCTGGCCCTAGCCCAGATTCCTCATACCTCTGTAGCATCCATCTACACTAATAAAAGAGAAACATGCAAATTAACCATCACTCTGCTTTGCCTACCAGCCAATCAGAGCAAGTATGCAAATTAACTCAACAAAAATGGTGATTAATTTGCCTATACAGTGGTACCTCGAGATACGAGTGCCCTAACATACGAGATTTTTGAGATACGAGCCATCGAGCAAGAGATTTTTGCTTTGAAATACAAGCAACATTTGAGATAGGAGTAATCGCACAGATCAGCCGGCTGCACACGACCCACCAGTTTACCCTGACTTGAGCATCTCATAGTTTCCCACGCCTCAAGGTTATGGAACGAATTAAACTGGTATCTTGAGGTACCACTGTATAGGCACAGAGTGAAGACTGAAGACAGTATACAAGGAAGAGAGAGGGAAAGCAGAATGTGGGGCAAGGGTAGCGGTGGGTTTTGCTCCCTTCTCTCTCTCAGGCCACAGGAAGCTCTATTCTTACAGAAACTTCCTGCAATGGGCCTCTAGTCTTATATAAAAACTGCTGTTTGAAATTTTAACCCTGCTATTTTGGCTTCTGTAAACACTTTCTTGCTTAACTAATAAGGAAAATAAGACTACTCCCATTCCAGAGAGGTCATAAACTATACCCCAGACAGAGTTGTCAGTGCTGGCACCATGCTAGGCCTTGAGAAATGAATGGTCTTATGGCTCCTTCCCAGCACGTAGGCCTTCTTTCTCAGAAGGCCTAGAAGTCTCATTCCAAATTTGGGAGACAAAGAGCTAGAAAAAGTATAAATAGAAAAAGTTTCCTCCATGCTGGGGGGTGGTCCAGAATTTGAAAGATACTTTTCTCTGGGCCTGCACATAATAACTTGCTTTCTCTAAGCATTGCTTGGTTTTTCTCTGGTCTTCTGTAACACCTCAACAGAACCCTCACCTACCTCTGCCTCCAGCTCTACACTTCACGCCTATCCACCACAGCTGCTATTGTTTTTCTGATTATTCCCTGTTTTGCTGCCAAATTCAGAAAATGTATTTTATAATAGCAATTTTGATTTACAAGGGATCTTTTAAAGTTCTTGACCTGGCATTTAAAGTAGTTCAAAAATGTGACCCTACTATTAGTAAACTTTTTCAGCTTTATTTTTCCTTTCTTTCAGATTTATATCCCACAGATGTCAAATTGTGTTTGCTCAGTCCTGTTGCCACACCTTGGCTCAGATTGTTTGTTATTCCTGCCTCCCCTCTCCATCTGGTTAATAAAACAACTCAGTCAGTCAACCTTTTATTCGTCAAGTATTTCAGGCATCTCACCCTATGCTGGCCATTCTTAGACAGCTTTGCTGACCTGCAGTTCTGACACCTCTTCCCTTATACTATTACTAAAGGCCTGGTGCAAGGGGGTGAGGGGACCTCAACCCAGCCCGCAGCATCTCCAATCTGGAACCACTTGAGGGGATATTCAACTTCCAGTTTAGGCCCGATCAGGCCTAAACCAGCAATTGGACATCCCTCTCACAGTCCAGACCATTGGCTCCTAACTGCTCACCTGCTTCAATTCCTAATCACCCTTAACTGCTCCCCCTGCTGGCCTGGTCATCCCCAACTTCCCCTCCGCTGGCCTATTTGTCCCTAACTGCCTCCCCTGATGGCCTGGTCACCCCTTACTGCCCCCTGATGGCCTGGTCACTCCAACTGCCCCCTTCTGCCAGCCTGGTCACCCCTCACTCTCCCCCGCCTCTGCCAGCCTAGTCACCCCTCACTAACCCCATTGCTAGCCTGGTCACCCAACACAGCCTGCTGCTGGTCATTTGGTCGACCCTTACTAACCCCCCTGACAGCCTGGTTGCCCCACACAGACTGCTGCCTAGTTGTTTGGTCACCCCTCACTAACTTCCTGCTGGCCTGGTCACCCCATGCAGTCTGTTGCTCAGTCATTTGGTTTCCCCTCACTAACCCCCCTGCTGGCCTGGTTGCTCCACACAGCCTGTTCAATAGTTCATTTGGTTGTGATGACCACTTAGGCTTTTATATATAGAGATAGTCTTTTATATAGATACATAGATATATAGATATAGATATCTTCATCCTTCACGTATTAACCTCCTACATGAGACCTTACCCTTCTTCTGCTCCACCAAACTATATATCCTTTAAGAGCAGAGTCTGTCTTCCCATTTCATAACTTCACAGTACACTTTTTGTGGCAGGAGTTAATACATGTGAGTTACTTAAATGGGAGAAACACAGGCTCTAGTTTGGCTAATGTGGGTGGGAGATTCTGTGCAGGTGTAGAATATTATTACCATTGTTTCCCTTGCAGTAAGGGTGTGTGTTGGGGACAGAGGGAGATAATTGTGTATTTTGAAGCCCCTTGGCCATATAGCTAAAGCTAAGGAAAGGCAGCATAAACCCCAACCCCCCATGACACTCAGATGCCAGCCCAGGGATGTGGGTGAGATGCTCCTATGCTCCTCTCTTTCTGCCAATGTCTAAGGAGAGACTAGAGATCTTCAGCCCAATGCTGCCTGTGAGGAGTCAAGAGACATGACTTCACTTGGCCATTTTACAGTCTGACAGTCTCCAAGACTCCAAGCTGCCTCCAGGGACTAGGAGAGGAGTTTAGGAGACATTTTATCATCAAGAGCTATCTATGATAGTGGTAAGAAGCAACATCCTCATTGTGCAGAGAGGAAGTCAGGTCTCACCCAGGATAAGGGACTTACCTAAGGTCATTTTTACAGTCATGTAGATTTTGGAGACAGAAGATTCAATCCCAGCTCTGCCACTTACTTGCTATAAGAGCTGGAGCAAATCACAACCCAGGGTTTATTTTCTGTAAATGTTATTGAAGGGTTACAATTCTAACATTTTAGAGCTGTGAGAACTAGAGGGAATAATGTATATTTATTCCTAAGTGACAGCTCAGGTATGTAGTCCATTCCCCCCACCCTGAGTGATGTAGACACCTACTCCTCAGCATCCTGTACTACTCACAAGAAAGAGTTCCTGTTTCTCAGATGACAAAACTGCCAAAGGTTTTAGGAGAACATCAAGTTATCTTTGGGCATGGAGCAAGAGGTAACAAACCTAAGATCCTGCCTATCAGGACTCTGATCCAAAGAAATGAGGGGCTCAGAGCCTGGGCCAACCTTCCCAACACTTCCTTTTCTTCATGTGTTCATTCATTCCACAGGTCTGGATATAGAGTCTACTCAGGAACCATAAGACAGGACTAAAACGAGTTACTTCCCACCTGAAATGCCCATAAACTAGTGGGAAAAGAGACAAAGTAAGGAGACACCATCAGAGTGAAAATTACTGCTGGAGTCATGTGCACAATACAGGGGAACACTGTGGAAATGGAGTGCTAAATGCTTAAACTTTCTCATTTTCTTATTTTAATTGCAGAGCATGTATAATTTTATAACCTGCTACTTTTACTTGATATCCTATCTAATAAAAGTTATATGCAAATTGACCATCACTCCAACACACAAGATGGCTGCCCCCATGTGGACATAAGATGGTTACCACAAGACGGCCAGCAGGAGAGGGCAATTGGGAGGGACCAGGCCTGCAGAACAGGGCAGTTAGGGGTGACCAGGCCAGCAGAGGAGGGAATTTGGGGTAAACTGAACCTGAAGGGAAGGGCAGTTATGGGAGACCCAGGCCTGTAGGGAGAGCAATTGGGGGGGGACCAGGCCCACAGGGGAGGGCAGTTAGTGGCAATCAGGCTGGCAGGGGAGTGGTTAGGGGGTTATCAGGCTGGCAGGCAGAAGCAGTTAGTAGTAGTCAGGAAGGCAAGCAGGCAAGCAGTTAGGATTCAGCAGTCCTGGATTGTGAGAGGGATGTCCAACTGCTCATTTAGGCCTGATCCCGATAGGATTGCAGAGCATGTACAATTTTATAACTGATAGATTTGGGTCTAAACGGGCAGTTGGACATCCCTCAAGGGATTCCAGAATGGAGAGGGTGCAGGCTGGGCTAAGGGACACACACCCTGTGCATGAATTTCATGCACTGGGCCTCTAATTAGGTCATAAACATTTTCTCCATGTTATTATTAAGCTCTTTAAATATTTTCAATGGCTGATGCATATTTTCAGTAGAGTAATGCTATAATTTAATTAGGTTTAGACATTAGATTTCTTTTAGGTGTTTTTTTTTATTCTATATAATAAAAGCCTAATGTGCAAATTGTTCGATCAGGAGTTCAACTGCTCACTATGATGTGTGCTGACCACCAGGGGGTGTTGTGAAACATGGTGGGTTTCCACAATGCAGTGCTGGCAGTGGGTGGTAGTGTAGATGCTGCTGGTCCTGATTGCAGCAGAATGGTAGAGCAGGTGAGCTGGTGGTGCCAGGCCAAGGCAGGGGCCTAATCATCTTGAAGATGGCAACCAGCATCAGCAGGGGCCAGGGCCACCACCCAGATCCCAGGCACTGAGGGAGCTGCGTGGGGGCCTGGCCCCAACTGATTGCCCCATAGGTGGGATGGTGGAGCAGGTTAAGGGGTGGCACCAGGCCACAGTGGGTTCCAGGTGGGTCTGTGGGGTTGTGAGGCTGGAGCATGAGCTGAGGCCAATCTCTGCAGGCCACCCTGAGGGACTATACCCATGCATGAATTTGTGCACTGGACCTCTATGTATAAATAATACTCTTATGAGCATCTTTGTACATAAATTGTTCCTCATAGCTCTTGTTGTTTGCTTGAGGTAGATTTCTACTTATGGAATTCCTGGATACATTATAGCACCTCACACTAGCTAGGTGACTCAGTTGGTTAGAGTGTTGTTCCAATACACCAAGGTTGCCAGATTGATATCTGGTCAAGGTACATACAAGAATCCATAAATGAATGTGTAAATAAGTGAAACAACAAATTGATGTATCTCTCTCTCTCTCTCTCTCTCTCTCTCTCTCTCTCTCTTTCTCTCTCTCTTTCTCATTTCCTCTCTCCCTAAAATCAATAATTTTAAAAAATTCCTCAATTACACATGACACTGCCAAATGAATTTCTGAAATTGTTTTCTTGCTGTATCCTATAGTAGTGTGGCACTGTTAGTCCAAGTTTGTATAGAGGTATGGGATTATAGTCAAAAAATGGGGTGGAGATGAGGGATTTAGATCATACAGACTTAGGGTTTCAGTCTCAGCTCCCTCATTCTTTTTAATCCTCACCCAAGGATATTTTTCCATTGATTTTTAGAAAGAATAAAAGAGAGAGAGAAAGACAGAGAGAAATATCTATGTGAAAGAAACACATAGATTGGTTGCCTCCTGCAGGCGCTCTGATCAGGGCCCCGGCCAGGATGGAACCTACACCTGAGGTACATGCCCTTGACTGGAATTGAATCTGGGACCCTTTGGTTTGCAGTCAGACACTCTAACCACTAAGCCAAATTGACTAGGGCTCAACTCCTTCATTTACTAATCATATAGTCCTGGCCACATTCATTCTCACACCTGAGCATAGTATGACAAGGGTGAGAATAGTGTCCTTGAGCAGTTTTATGAGGACTAGAGATAGTGAATATAAAACTCAGCTCCGTGCCTGGCTCACAATAGGAGCACAGTAACTGGTTACTGTCATAGTATGATCACTCTCAAGTCAAAACTGGAAACTACTGCTGCAGGATTAGGCCTTTACTTACCTAACCACATGTGCCCTAGGAACTCAACAGACAGCAAGGCAGAGCCAGAGACTAAGGCCAGAAGACAGAGAAAGTAAACAAAAGGCTTTAGGAGAAGAGCAGATGGAGGAGGTGATTTACAGGCATCTTGAGGAAAAGGGCTGGGAAGGAGAGGGAGAGGGTGAGACTACAGAAAAAGTTAAGACCAATGGGGGTAATATCCAAAAGAAAAGACTGATTTAATGTCAGGATATAAGGTGAATCCAGGTACCAGGTATCCAGAGGCTGGCCCAAGGGCAAGAGTGGGCAGCAGGGACTCTTACAGGCTTCTCCAGACCTTGTTCTACAACTAATTCACTGCATAATCCTCGACAAGAACCTCACTTTTGTCTGATTTTCTTCTGTCTTGGACATCCTCTCGCCTGGCATTTCCCTGAAGAGATGAATAACTTTTCATTTAGTCCTGAGAACATTTAAATAGTTACCAGATAGTTTGTCTGCTTCTGACAGGAGACAAGAATTGTCTTGGGTCTCTTGGAACAATGGAAGACTTTTCTGGAAAAGTATTGGAAAGGAGCAGGGCAGAAGTCAGAGGGAATGGTCTTGGTAAGGGAGAGAGAGCACAGCCAGAGCAGAATGGACAGGGAAGCCCCAAGGCAGACACAGGATAATTAAAAAATGGTGCTTACTTTCATACCACTTGGCTTGGAGGAACAATCTCTGGTTTTCAGCCCTCATGCATTTCATTGGCTAAATATCCTTGTGTTGTAAGTGGGGTTTTGCAAGAACAGACATCGGTAAGAACAAACACTGAGCCAGAGTTTGGAGTACATGATGTTTAGTAGAGATCCAAGGGGAAGAAAGCAGGATTGGGCAGAAGGAAGTCAACTTGTTCTTCAGGCTTGAACAAGTCTCAGCTAACCCAGCACCAAAGCAAGTAGTGATCATTAGAGTTGTCCAGTATTAAATCTAAATAGAGGGGAATTTAAACTCCTGCTCCCATCATCACCAGATTCAAACTGTCCCAAGAAGTATGTGATCTCAGGTAAGGCAGCTCGGCAGCAGAAGCAGGTCTGAAGGAACTGACAGATGGAGACTGTCTACTGATCACTCTCTCTGCAGCTGGGCAACAGGTTCTTCCTTAAAGCACATCTTCATATCTACCATACCTTGGGAAGTGAACCAACCATCTGCTCCACTGTACATGACAGCCCTGAGGGAGAGAAATTTTAGGGGTTACAAACCTGTGTCTTGTCCAGATGTTGTGAAAAATGTAGATAAGGAAAATAAAATCAAGTAACATATAGTTGTGTTTGTACCAAGGGAGTCTCTGTCAGGAGAGTCAGAGCCTAGTGTGGCAGTTTTGAAATGTCCAGGTTGTCATATCTCACCACTTCCGTCCCCTCCCCTGTGCCAACTGCTGAGCTTGGCAATATGCTTTCTGCTGAAGAGGATGTCAGTTGTGTGTAAGGCAAAGAACAATTTCTATTGTTTTCTCATTTCTGTGTGATTCGGCTATGAGGACTTGACATTGGAGAATAAAGAGGCAGCCCTAGAAAGAGACATGGCCTGAGCCTTCAAGGGAAGGGTGAATGAGATCCTCTGACTCCAAGGTCTTCAGTGGCTTCCTATGCCCTTAGCTTGAAGTTGAAACCCTCAACCTGGCATGTGATACCTGCATAAGCTGATCCTCCTCTTTCCAGACTGGCACATAGTAGGGACTCAGTGTAACTGAATGAATAGAAATGATTACTATAAATAGTGATAATAATAATTAAAAAAAAAACATGTTTCAAACCATGGTACCTTGTAGGAAATTATTATTAGCAATGACCTAAAACTTCTTGACTTACCTTGACACTCTCCTCAAAGTCTACTTCAACCATTTCTGGAAGACAAGAGGTAAAAAGTAATGAGTTAAGAGCAAAAGCCTTGCACTCACCACTGAAGAAACCTTGAAGAAAGGTTGATTGTAGAGGTGGGGGCATGTAACATACAAGATCAGCTTAAAACATCTTGTTCCAGAAAGTCAGGAAGGACTCAAACTATGAGGACTATATAAAAACTAGAGGCCCAGTGCATGAAATTCATGCACAGGGGCTGGGGGCAGGGGGGTGGGGGGGGGAGACGGGGAGGTGTCCTTCAGCCCAGTCTGCTCCCTCTCTAATCTGGGACTCCTTGAGGGATGTCTGACTATCCTCTCACAATCAGGACTGCTGGCTCCCAACTGCTCACCTACCTGCCTTCTTGATTGCCCTTAACCACTTCTGCCTGCCAGTCTGATCACCCCCTAACCACCCCCCTGCCAGCCTGATTGATGTCTAACTGCTCCTCTGCCAGCCTGTTTACCCCTAACTGCCCTCCCCTGCAGACCCAGTCACCCCAACTTCCCTCCTCTGCTGGCCTGATCACCCTTAACTGCCTCCCCTGCAGGCTTGATCACCCCCAACTGCCCTCCCTAGCAGGCCTGGTTCCTGCCAACTGCCCTCCCCTGCTGGCCATCTTGTGGTGGACATCTTGTGTCCACATGGTGGCAGTCATCTTGTGTGTTGGAGTGATGGTCAATCTGCATATTACTCTTTTATTAGATAGGACAGAGGCCTGCTGCATGGGTGGGAGCCAGCTCATTTGCCCTGAAGGGTGTCCTAGATTAGGGAGGGTTTTCCCTTGGTGTGTGCGGTGGCCTGGGTGAGGGGCCTGTTGTGGTTTGTAGGCTGGCCATGCTCCCCAGCCACCCAAGTGGAGACCCTGGTATCTGGGATTTATTTATCTTCTACAATTGCAACTTTGTAGCCTGGAGTGGAGCCAAGCCTTCTGTTCACACAGCCATTGAAACTATTGCCTTAAGCATGGGCCAGGCTTTGTGGAAAGGTTGGCTTCCTCCATCACCAAGGGCAACCCAGGCTACTCTCCTGATCTCTCTGTGGCCGTAGCCATCTTGGTTGGGTTAACTTGCATACTTGCTGTGATTGGCTGGTGGGTGTGGCTGGTGGGCATGGCTTGTGAGTGTAGCGGAGGTACAGTCAATTTGCATATTACTCTTTTATTAGATAAGATATATAAAAAGAAGCAGAGACTACTCTAAAGGGACTCACACTGGCCAAATCTGGGACAATTTGAGCATCAACTTATATAACCCATTGAATGAAATAGAAATTCCTGTGTTCTCCATATACTAAATGAATAAATAAATAAGGAGAAGGGAGTATTCTTCCTTTCAATAGGATGCCAACTAATATATGTAGATAGAATTATAGAGATTGAAAAAAAATCATCAGTAGATGCCAAAACTAGTGGGTTAAGGTGAGATGAGGAGCAGGATACCCAGTCTCAAATAATTTTCTTATAAAATGCTTAACAATTATATAGGGGAAACAGTAATTTTATGGTGAAAAAGTTGGTGGACACCATTTCAATCTAGTGATCAAAATTAGCATCACCAATAATGGGACACGTTGACATCACATGCACTGAGAAGTCAAAATCACTGGTATTTCTGACAAAAATGCATGATTGAAATCTAATGATGAGAAAAAGAATAGACATAAACCCAAATGGAGAGACATTCTACAAATGACTGGCCTACAATTTTTCAAGGTGTCAAGGTCATGAAAATCAAGGAAAATCAGAGGAACTGTCGCAGATCGAAGGGAACCAGGAGAAAAAACAGACTTAAAGGGCATACAATAAATGGAATTTAATGTGAATATGGAGTGCTAATTAGACAAGAGTGTTGTATCAATTATATTCTTAGTTTTGAAAATTGTGCTATGGTTATGTTTGAGAATGTTCTTGTTAGGAAAATACACTGCATTAATTTAAGGGTGAAGAGATATCATGTCTTCAACTTACTCAAATAATGTAAGAAATTAATATACATATGTAAAAATAGAAACAACAAAACAATTGGGATAAAATTTAAACATCTAATAATCTGACTAGATTAAATGGGACAAGAAGTATTTTGTAGCCTTTTTTCTAAATTTAAAATTATATCAAAATAAAAATTTATCAAAAAAATGAGAAAACATGATTCTTACATAAGATCCCAAGTGGGCTGGGTTTTGAAGTAAACTGGGAAGATGAATACCTGTACCTTGAGAATGTGGATTCCCATGGTCTAATGAGAGTCTATTGTTAGACTCCTTATACTTCTCAAGCTGCCAGTCTTGGCTTGGTTCTACTATTTGAAGTCCTAAGAGCAAGGAGGCTGTCAGTAGAAACAATGCCAGGTCGAAGGGTGCATCATCACCATGGGTTAAAAGCTTGCTGTGTGTGGGATCTAGGCTAGGTGCCTTTTCATGTTCTCAAACACTAAGGTAGGCATGTTAGAAACATCTTTAAACTTTAGAGCAACCCTGTTAATTATTTGGGCTCATCATCCCTGTTTTTCTGATGAGGGACCCAAGTCCTGTATAAGTAAAACTGGAACTGGATTCTAACCCTGCTTTTAAAACTCATCCCTTACCCTCACCCAGATTTGCCCAGGATTTTTCTGTTCCCATGCCTTGGCACACATTGTTTCCTGTGTCTGCATTTCTGGTTCCCACTCATATCTTAACTTAGTGATTTTCTGGCCCAACAAAGACTGGCTGACATCAAGGGCTCCTGCCTCTGAATCCCAGATGCATTGTGATAATTAAACACTATCTGGAATCAAGCTTTGCCTTACCATGAACAAGTCATTTTCTGACTAAATTAAAACCAATCCCTCAGGGATAGTATGCTGAAAATTGTTTTGAAGCTCCTTTAAAAAACAGCTGTGTAAACTATGAGGGAATAAAAAGACACCTAAGAAGGGCTCCAAGTGGCAAACTGGTTTTAAATTTAAAAAGCAGAGCCTAGCAGCCATTTCTGCAAAGGGGCCTCTCACCAACTTGCACTTCACCTCTAGAGAAGCCTTTGTACTAAATTGCCTATACTGCTTCTATCATCTGAGCCAGCCCTTATGTTACCAGTGAGCCAACGAGACTTTGGTTCTTGTTTTTTGAAGAAATGATTTCAAACAAGAGACCAAGTATAGTAAAGAAAGTAAGAATTTATTGACTGCAGCAAAAATATATTTAGGATAGAGAAAAAAGAAAAGACATAAAAGAAGTAACCGGAAAGCTGAGGCTGGACTTTTCTGGTTCACTAAGTCAGAGAAAAGGAGGCCTTGGAGACAGGTTCAGGGAGTTAGCCTGGGATAAGTTGGCACTGCCTATTGTTCCCCTGGTTGCAGGTCTCATGGGAAGAGAAGAAGAAGGGAAGAGAATGGCATGGACATACTCCCCTGGGAGAGAGTGCTTGCTGGGTTCTTCACCCTGAGATTATTTATGTCTCTCTTGCAGGTGAAAATCTTAGGAGAGTTCTAAGGGAGGGCCTCAATAAAACATTCAGCATTTTTCCAGGTGTGCTCTTTCAGAGCCATGGTTTCCATTGATTGGTCGGTTCCAGGGCAGGGCATTATTAGTCAATGTAGCTGGTCCTGAGGCAGCCACAGCATCACTTACCTGGTTTTTCTGATTTTCTGAGCCTGGAGCTGAAATACAACTGAGGTCTAAATGTTATCTTCAGGGAGGAAAAGGTCAGGGGGTCTAAACTACATGACCAGAGATATGAAAGATCAGGGGTCCAAACTGAATGATCAGTGATATGTTAGGAGAGGATAGGTTACCCTGGGGTTGAAGTTTTTGTTTTCCCAGGTTTGCCCCTTGCTAGGCATCTGGGGCTTTCTGCCCTGATGAGTTTCAGTACCTGGCCCATGATCCTTGCTCTGCTCATGTCTGTTAACTGACTATACCACTTATAAAGGAGTTCCTGGATTTCTATTTCAACCCAAAATACTGAGACTTTCCCCCATCCAATCAGAGCTGTATAACTCTGACCAGAGAGCCTCTATTCTGACCAATCAGGACAGTGCCTTTTGGACCAGTCAAACTCTTCTGATTTGGAATCCTCATTTGCATGAGGACAGTTTAATTAAGGACCAAAGGCAGGGACTTTATTCATATAAACCAGCTCCCCTCTAGATAGGGGAATGCACTTTCCAGCAAAGACTACATTTATCAATCTGCATTTCCAGGTTTAGAACTGAAACACTGGAACAGAGCAGAGTGCAGCTGCCTATTTAAAGGCATGCCTTTTCAGTCATGCTGCATCACAATTGATCTGTTCCATGTTGTTTGTACTGCATAAAGTTTCCTTCTTCACTGTACCCCACATTGGAGATTCCTGTAGGCATTTTAATTAGCACCAATGATCATCGGTTGTAATTTCACTGTGCCCAATATGGAGCTTGAAGCAATGGTTTGAAACCAACTCTGAAGCTGAAAACCCTTCTGTGCTCAATCTGTCTTCCTGAGCTCAACTGAGGATCTCAGGTAAGTTCTCTTATATCCAAGATCTCCCATGCTTATGGTAGAAAGATTACTCTGTTTAGATAGGGGACCTTCATCTGGTGACCTTGGTTCAAATGTTTGGATTGAGAGAGTTCCTTCTATAGATTCTGGTGTGGTGCCTAGGAGGAGCATACCTCAGTTGTGCTTGGCACCTGAGAGGGTATCTTCCAGGAAGGACTTTCTTCTGTCAGGTTTGCACCTGGGAGGCAGAGGGGATATGCTCCAAGTTGGGACTAGGCCTTGTCCACAAGGTTTGTGAGGAAGATCACACTAATGGTCAAATAGGGGGAAGGATGAAAGAAAAAAAATAGCCACGAAATAGATGGACGTGCCCTGAGCCTAGTCCCTGAGCAGACAGAAAGAACAGCTAAGGGTCACACTGGGAGTGTTTGTTGGTGAGTTGAGGGACAGCTATATTCCAGTAGAATGTTGGGGAGTGCTAGACGGGGCTCTCCTGACTGGGCAGCCCCCACTGTTGTTGGATTTTCTCCCAGAGCCACCAGCTCAGATGCAGAGACCCTACCATCTTGAAGGGGAATGTGGATGTTATCAGAAGCCTGAAAATCTACAACAACGACACTCACTGAACAGCTGTGAACCTCAAAACACTGGTTCCCAATAGGCGCAAACACTCAGATTCAGAGGAGCTCTACACTCCACACAGAAAGGTTGGATTACGCCTGGGAAAAGGTGAGGTTTCTCTGGTCCCACAGGACAGAGAAACATATGCACTGTGGGAGCTGGAGGACCGGGGGAAGTCTGCACCTAGAGAAATCTATGGCTGTTGGAGCTGGCATGATCCATGAATGTGGAAGGGGGTCCTCAGAGCTGCTAACAGAGGGGATCTCTAAAAAGCAACCCATTTTGATTGGACACAGAAGGACAGCCTGTGAGTTTTTAAAGTGTGCCGGCTGCTTGGACAAGAGGGGGTGGGGTGACTGCGCAAACTTGTGCACAGCTCCAGAGTTCACGTACATGCACATTTTCCCTTTCAGATCCCTGCTTCTGATTGCTAAGTCCAATATATAGGATCACCCAATTGGGGACACTTTAGGAGGCTGCAGGGGAAAGTTGTTTTCCTGGAACCTGGGGATCAGAGTAAGGAGTGACTGTTGGAGAACCAGGTGTGGGGCAGACCACTCCCACAAACCAGTATTGAGTGCTACAGGAAAAGCAGGATCTAAGCACAGGCTGGAGAGGATCTACAGTCTCAGAGGTCAATCCAGAAACACTGCTACCCCAAGGGCTGAATCACAAATTGATTCCTGTGTAATCACAAATCTACACTAATAAAAGAGAAGAATGCTAATTGATTGTACCTCTGCTACGCCCACAACCAATCAGGAGTGATATGCAAATCAACTCAGCAAAGATGGCGGGTAAATTTGCATAGGCAGGCAGCGAAGTAGTGCCTTATTTGCCTGTGGGACACAAGCCACAGTCTGGACCAGGTAAGTGGTGGGGGCAGCGTCTGATGCTGCCTGCCTGGGTCCAAACTGCCCTGAGATCACAGGGTAAAGAGCTCAGACCAAGCAGCCCTGCAATCACGGGCGAGAACAGGCCAGGCTGGGCTGCCCCATGATTACAGGACAGAGAGGCCAGGTTGAGCTGAAGGCCAATCTGCCCCACGATCACAGGGAGAACAGGCCAGGCCGAGCTGTTCCACCATCATGAGGTGGAGAGCCCAAGCCCAGCCGCAGGCTGATCCTCCCTGCTATCACGGAGCCAACAGGCCAGGCCCAGCAGCCCGCAATTACAAGGCAGAGAGGCCAGGCTGGGCCACCTCCATGATCATGGGGCCAACAGGCCAGGCTGAGCCTGGCCAAACGATCTGCAATCCCAGATGAAGAAGCCGCTCCGCTGACCAACCTGAGCTAGGGACCTGTTGGGGATATGGTGCAGAATCCAGGGTCTCTAGCCTGCAGCCATGGGAAGTCTCCTTTACCCCAGAGTTAGGAGCACCAGCCCAGGTCTACCAAGTGGCCTGGTCCTGACTCTGGGGGTGAGTTCCTGCAGGCTGGAGTTTTATCCTCATGCATAGGAGACCAGTGCCTTTATTATTGCTGTGTGTCCGGGTTTTAATTGGATGTATTCCCGGGCACCAGCTTAGCAAAATCTCTTGGAAGAATTCTGTCTGGGTTCCCTCAAATTCCTTCAGCTCCTACTCACCCCTCTATAAAGGCGCAGAACAAGTGAGGTCCCTTAAATAAAAATCAGAGGTCTCCAGCAACAGTGGGCCTCTCTCATCACAGTCATTTGGACTGGATGGCATTTGAGTATTTATCTAGGCACCATGACAGAGAAACAAAAGCTCAAGTTATGATCTCTACCCTTAAAAAATTCACAATCTTATTAGACAAAGTGGATGATAAAAGTGCAGTAATAACATCAGAATGTAAGGCAATAATACAGAGAGGTACAGAAGCAATTGCTAGGATGATTTTCCAATAATTAGTACAAAGAGTATGTGCTATGAATTAAATTTAAAAAATATGTGTGGAAGTAGCTGCTTCATGAGTATGGCATTCCTTCCTATTTTAAAGGAAGCTGAGTTCCATATCAATTGTGTACTATGCTATGATATCTGAGGCACAGGACAAGGGAGGCCCTAAGTGTACTATGCTTTGATATGTGAGTCATTCTTTATTGTTCAATGTAATTTATTTCTGTATGCCTTCGTTTTGTAATATTTAAATTACTAGAATAATACATCTTGCTATTAAATATTACTAGAAGACCAAATGATCAGGTGACATTTATTGTTATTTTCTATAAAGGAACACAATCTCTGGTATGCTAAAGTTATAGGTATTATAGAAATATTCAGATAGAGAGACCTACAGGCTTGATTACAAGTGAGGCTTACTATCACAACCTAAATTTATTGCTTAAAAAAAAAAGCAGAGAGCCAACTAGAAACTGAACCAAATATAAGCCCTTAAAGGGCAAATGTAAATTGGATAAGGTTTGCTATTACAAAAGCAAGAAGAAAAATTTTAGATGCAAGAATGAAAACCCCATTGCATCCACTCTAAGTAGCTGTTAAATAAAAAGAATGGTATACTATGAAAATATTTAATACAGATTGTAAAGACATTTGTTCAAAGAGGATTTCCTAGAGTAGGTGATATTTCAATTAATTTTTTTTTAATGTGAAGAGGTTAGCTAAATAATAAAAAAGGACAAGGGTCCTGAATTGCAGAGGGTGCAGGCAATGCTGAAGGAGCACCCCCTCTGTGCATGAATTTCATGCACTGGGCCTCTAGTAAAGAAATAAAGAGATTAAGACATACTACCTGCTTAAAAACCAGGACTAGCTTACAACACTAAGCACCAGTGGAATGCAGGGAACTGAAATACTATCCTGACTGGGAAACAGGCATGCCAAACAGAACAATAGAGGAAGTGAATGACCTTCACTACTGCACATTTTATTTTTTAAATTTTTTTAATTTTTAATTTTTCATTTTTTGATTAAGAAACCTTTTTCTTTTCTTCTCAGTTTATTTTACCTTTTTAATTATTACATTTTTGTTTTCAATCAGTATTATTATTACTACTATTTTGCCTTTTTAAAAAAAAAGTGTCATTTTATTTTCTCTTTATTTTGGATTTAGAGTTCTACATTCTGTTTTCATCTTTTCTTTAGCATCATTTACTCTATATCAACTCTACCTTTATGCCATCAATCTCTTCCTAATTTTTCTACTTTTGTTGTCCTGTTTCTCTTATCCCTTTCCTACTTTAGATCTTTCCTGTTTTTTCTTTTTACCCCTTGTTAAAATTTCACCCTACATATATATCAAATTTCCAATCCCCTGCTCCAAGTCCATACACACCTCTCTCTTCTCTGTCTTCACTATAAAACAAATTGTTTTTCTCTCTGTTCTTTTGCTGTTGTTTGCTTGAATATTGATTATATCAATTTTTATGCTTCTTTGTGATATTGTTTTGCTTATTATTTTTGTTGTTTTTTTTCTTTACTTTGTTTTTCTTTGTTTTTTGCTTCTGTTTTCCCTCTCTTTGCTTGATATTAGTACATGTTGCTGGCATTTGTTGGGATTAGTGGCTGTTCTATTAGAATTTACTCCCTATACATATAGTTTGCTCCCCTTCTCTTTTTATTCTCTTTCTTTTCTCTCTTACTTCTTTTCCTCCTTTCTTCCAATTTTATTTTGGCACTCCTTCCTTTTCTTTTTATTTTCTTCTTTTCTCTTTTCTTCTTTCTCTCCTGCACCCTAATTTGCCTCTCTCTGTGGTCATGTATATTTGTGGTTTTAATATCATGAATACATTGCTGTTCAGTGCATTGTGCATTGTACCTGGTTATGTTGTATTTTTATGTCTTTAGATGAATGCAGGAGAGAGAGAACTACATAACCAGACACCTGAAGAAAAGAGACTATGGGGAGAAAAAGAAACAGCCTGCATGTGAAAGAAAAGCAGGCATCATCAGAAAAGGAACTAAGTGAAATTGAGACAAGAAACCTGCCAGAGAAAGAATTCAGAGAAATGTTCAGAAGGTGGCTGAAAAGAATGGGAGACAAATTCAAGAATATGAGTAAGAACCAAGAGGAAATGAAAAATGACATCACTGCTATAAATAACTCGGTAGAAAGCACAAAAAGTAGACTAGAAGAAACAGAGGACCGCATCAGTGAGCTAGAAGACAAGGTAGGAAAAAATACCCAAGTAGAGCAGCTTCTAGAAAAAAAAATTAAAAAGCAGGAGTAAGCCTAAGGGAACTTTGAAACAACATGAAACAAAACATCTGCATAGTAAGTGTTCCAGAAGGAGAGGAAACTTAGCAAGGAATAGAACACTTGTTTGAAGAAATAATGACAGAAAACTTTCCTGATATAGGGAGTAAAAACCCACAAAAATCCAAGAATCTCACAAAGTCCCAAGCAAAAGGAACCCCAAAAGACTGATGCAAAGGCACATTATAATTAAACTGGCAAACACCAATGACAAAGTAAGAAACTTGAAAGTGGCTAGATAGTGACACAAAGTTACCTACAAAGAAACCCCCATCAGACTAGCAACTGATTTCTCAACAGAAACTCATCAGGCCAGAAGGGAATGGAATGAAATACACAAGGCCATGCAAAGGAAGGGTCTGAATCCAAGAATATTGTACCCAGCAAGGCTATCAATCAAAATTGAAGGTGAAATCAGGAACAGACAAGAGAGGACTAAGAGAATTTGTGACCACCAAACCAGAAATGCAAGAAATGCTAAATTGTCTACTGTAAAAAGAAAGGAAGAAGAAAGAAAAAGTAAAGAAAAGAAATAGGAAGCGAAGAAGGAACACAGAGGTAAAGAATAAAAATGGCAATAAATAATTACCCATCAATAATTACTTTAAATGTAAATGGATTAAATGGCCCAATCAAAAGACATAGGGTAATGGGTTGGGTAAGAAAACACGACCCAGCTAAACTGGTTTGGCTCAGTGGATAGAGCGTCGGCCTGCAGACTGAAGAATCCCAGGTTCGATTCCGGTCAAGGCACATACCTTGGTTGCAGGCACATCCCCAGTGGGGGGTGTGCAGGAGGCAGGTAATTGATGTTTCTCTCTCATCCATGTTTCTAACTCTCTATTCCTCTCCCTTCATCTCTGTAAAAAATCAATAAAATATGTTAAAAAAAAAAAAAGACCACAAAGGTCAGGTTAATGAGGTCTTAGAAAGAAAGAAAGAAAGAAAGAAAGAAAGAAAGAAAGAAAGAAAGAAAGAAAGAAAGAAAAAAAGAAAGAAAGAAAACACGACCCATATATCTGCTGTCTATAAGAAACCCACCTCAGAAAAAAAGACGCACACAGACTGAGGGTGAAGGGATGGAAGATGGTTTTTCAGGTAAATGGAAATGAAAACAAAAGCTGAGGTAGCAATACTTATATCTGTCAAATTAGATCTGAAAGTGAAAGACATAACAAGAGTTAATGAAGGTCACTTCATAATACTGAAGGGAGCAAGCCAACAAGAAGAAATAACTCTGGTAAACATAAACGCTCCCAATATAGGAGCACCAAAATACATAAAAAAACTCCTGAAGGATATCAATGGAGGGATTTACAGCAATACAGTCATAGTAGGAGACTTTAATACCCCACTGTCACCACTGGACAAATCCTCTAAACAAAAAAAATCAGCAAAGAAACACCAATCCTAAATGACTCACTAGAGCAGATTGAATCAATTGACATCTTCAGAACATTTCACCCCAAAGCCACAGAATATACATTCTTCTCAAGTGCACATGGCTCACTTTCAAAGATAGACCACATGTTGCTTCATAGGCAAAGTCTCTTAAATTCAAGAAGATAGAAATCATATCTAGCATCTTTTCAGATCACAGTGGCATAAAAGTGGAAATCAATTAGAATAAAAGCAATCCAAAGAAATCAAATACGTGGAGACTAAAAAGCATACTATTAAACAATGACTGGGTAACCAAAGACATCAAGGAAAAAATAAAAAACATCAAGGCAACAAATGACAATGGAAACAAACAATCCAAAATTTATTGGACACAGTGAAAGCAGTCTTGAGAGGGAAGTTCATAGCTCTACCAGCCTACTGAAAAAACAACAACAAAAAGGTAATAAATTACTTAATCCTACAACTCAAAGAGTTAGAAAGAGAGCAACAAGAAAAGTCCAGTGTAAGTAGAAGGAAGGAAATAATAACGATCAGAGCAGAGACAAACAACATAGAGACTAAAGAAACAATACAAAAGATCAACAAAACCAAGAGCTGGTTCTTTCAAAGTATAAATAAGATAAATGAACCTCTACCGAGGCTCACCAATAATCAAAGAGAGAGGATCCAAATAAACAAAATCAGAAATGAAAGAGGTGAAATAACAATAGACCCCACCAAAATACAAAGGAGTATGAACAACCCTATTCCAACAAACTGGACAAACTTCAGGAAATGAACATATTCTTAAAAAAAATATAACCTTCCAAAACTCAATCAGGAAGAATCTAAACATCTCCATAGGCCAATAACTATGGAAGAAATTGAAGCAGTCATCAAAAAGCTTCCAGCAAATAAAAGCCCGGAGCCAGAAGGCTCCACAGGGGAGTTTCACCAAACATTCAAGGAAGAACTAAAACCTATCTTCCTCAGACTATTCAAAATTCAAGAGGAAGAAACACTTCCATGCTACTTCTATGAATTCAGCATCACCCTAATACCAAAATCAGACAAAGACAAGACAATGAAAGAGAATTACAGGCCAATATCCCTCATGAACATAGATGCTAAAATCCTCAACAAAATTCTAGCAAATCAGATCCAGCAGTACATCAGAAAGATCATACACCATGACCAAGTAGGATTTATCCCAGTAATGCAAGGATGTTTACAATATCTGCAAATTAATAATCGTGATATATCACATAAACAAATTGAGAGATAAAAATCACATAGCCATATCAATTGATGCAGAAAAAGCATTTGACAAAATCCAACACCCTTTCTTTTTTTTTTTTTTTCTGGTTTATGCTTTTAATTAAGATAATGTTTTCTTTTTCTTTTTTTTCCTTTTTTTTGATTTTTTTTATTAATTTTTATTAATTTTTTATACATATCTCCCCATTGCCCCCCTCCCTCCCAGGCGTACCCCGACCCCCCAGTGTCTGTGATCATTGGTTATGTTTATAAGCATGCATACAAGTCCTTTGATTGATCACTTATTTACCTCACCTAACTTTAATCTTTCTGCTATAATTTCACAGTCTGTTTGATGCTTTATGATTTTTGTCCTCCTGAGAATTATCAGTCTACTCCCTTTCTGTACTCCTGATTCTATTATATTCACCAGTTTATTCTGTTGATCAGATTTTTAATTCACTTAATTTTTAGATTCACTTGTTGACAGATGTGTATTTGTTGTTCATAATTTTTTGTCTTTTACCTTTTTCTTCTTCCTTTTCTAAAAGGGTACCTTTCAGCATTTCATATAATACTGGTTTGGAGTTGATGAACTCCTTTAGCTTTTTCTTCTCTGTGAAGGTCTTTATCTGCCCTTCAATTCTAAATGATAGCTTTGCTGGATAGATTATTCTTGGTTGTAGGTTCTTGTTGTTCATCACGTTGAATATTTCTTGCCACTCCCGTCTGGCCTGCATCGTTTCTGTTGAGAAATCAGCTGACAGTCGTATGGGTGCTCCCTTGTAGGTAATAAACTGTTTTTCTCTTGCTGCTTTTAATATTCTCTCTTTGTCTTTTGCTCTTGGCATTTTAATTATGATGTGTCTTGGTGTAGTCCTCTTTGGGTTCCTTTTCTTTGGGGTTCTGTGTGCTTCCTCGACTTGTAAGTCTATTTCTTTTACCAGATGTGGGAAGTTTTCAGTCATTATTTCTTTAAACAGGTTTTCAGTATCTTGCTCTCTCTCTTCTTCTGGCACCCCCACAATTCTGATGTTGGTACGCTTGAAGCTGTCCCAGAGGCTCCTTACATTATCTTCACATTTTTGGATTCTTTTCTCTTCTTGCTTTTCCAGTTGAATGTTTTCTGCTTCTTTATATTTCAAATTTTTGACTTGATCCTTGCCTTTCTCTAGTCTGCTGTTAGTACTCTGCATAATAGTTTTCATTTCAGTCAGTGTATTTATTATCTTCTCTTGGGTCTCACTAAATTTATCCATCTTTTCTAGCATATTCTTGCAAAACCTTATAAGCGTGGTTTTGAACTCTATATCCAGTCGTTTTTTTTCCTCCATTTCTTTTGCTTGTAATCCCTTCCCTTGTCTCGGCATTTTCACTGTGCCGGGGAAACTTCTGTGCTGGATTCAGCCGCAGAAGCCTCTGCTGAGCTTGGGAGGGGTGGGGTCTCAGAGCTTAAGGGACCGCCTTGCCTTCCAGTCGGCCCCGCCCTCCACGGCCCCTGAGTCTCACGTGACTGGGTAATGGCTGGAGCGGTCCTTGTGCGCGCGCACCCGCAGCGCCTCCAACCGCTGCCTTTCCGGCTCCCCTGCGAACCAGGACCACACGAGTCTAGGTCCCCAGGGTTTCGCCCAAAACAGGGGCCCAGTGGACTCAGAAGTGGCGCAGTTGGGAGGGTCCGTCTCCCGCCCACTCGCGAAAGCCAGCGGCACAATCAGCAATCCGTCCTCCGCGTGGTGCCATGCGCGACCAGACCTCCGATCCTTTGCAACTCCCCTAAATTTCCGTGCACTTCTCCCTTTTCACAGTCCAAACTCCCCCCGTATGAGTCTCGGCTGGATCTGGGGTTTAGTGTCGTAAGAGAAGGGGTTCAATGCCGTTGGGAGTCTCCGTTTCCCTCCCGCCAGAGAAAGCCAGCCAGGTACTCCGGCACCCGCTCTCTCAGCGCGCTCGTCTCCGTACCTCAGCTTTTTGCAGCTCCTCTGGGTTTCCGTGAGCCCCTCTCTTTCCCTCTAGTTGTAGAACTTCCACTCAGCCAGCTTTCCTGTGGTTCTGGATGATGTCCGTTCTGTCGTTTAGTTGTAGTTTTGAAATTGTTGTGCGAGGCAGCAGTATAGGTGTTTACCTATGCCGCCATCTTGGATTCTCCCCAACACCCTTTCTTGATAAAAACTCTCAACAAGTTGGGAATAGAAGGATCATACCTCAACATCATAAAAGCCATATATAATAAACCCACAGCTAACATCAGACTCAATGGGAAAAAACTAAAACCAATTCCCCTAAGAACAGGAACAAAACAGGAATGCCCACTCTCACCACTCCTGTTTGACATAGTACTGGAAGTATTAGCCATTGCAATTAGACAAGAAGAAGAAATGAAAGGCATCCAAATTGGAATAGAAGAAGTAAAGCTGTCCTTATTTGCAGATAACATGATATTTTACATAAAAAACCCAAAAGACTCCATCAAACAACTAATAGAACTTAATAAATGAATTTGGCAATGTAGCAGGATACAAAATTAATGCCAAGAAATCTGTGGCATTTCTATACACCAATAGTAAACTTACTGAAAGAGAGACTAAAAAAGCAATCCAAATTACCATCGCACCAAAAAAACTAACATACCTAAGAATAAACTTAGATAAGGAGGTAAAAGAACTATACATGGAAAACTACAGGACTCTGAAAAAGGAGATAGAGGAAGATGCAAACAGATGGAAGAGTATACCATGCTCATGAATTAGGAGAATCAAAATCATTAAAATGTCCGTACTACTCAACACAATCTATAGATTCAATGCACTCCCCATTAAAATACCAATGGCATATTTTACAGAACTAGAAAGGACTCTCCAAAGATTCTACTGGAACAAAAAAAGAAAAAAAAGAAGACCCTGAATAGCTACACCAATCCTGACAAAGAAGAATAAAGTAGGTGGGATCTCAATTCCAGATTTCAAGGTGTATTATAAAGCCACTGTTCTCAAAACAGCCTGGAACTTGCACAAGAACAGACATAGACCAATGGAATAGAATAGAGAACCCAGAAATTGACCCAAACCACTATGCTCAATTAATATTTGACAAAGGGGACAGGAATATACAATGGAGTCAAGATAGTCTCTTCAATAAATGGTGTTGGTAAAATTGGACACATACATGCAAAAATAAATGAATAAAACTAGACCACCAACTCACATCATACACAAAAATAAACTCAAAATGGAAAAAAGACTTAAATATAAGACAATAAACCATAAAAATAGTAAAGGAGTCCACAGACAGAGAATTCTCAGATATATGCCGATACAATTTCTTCACTGATATCGCTCCTAGGGCAATGGAAACTAAAAAGAAAATAAACAAATGGGAGTACATCAAAATAAATTTCTTTTCACAGCAAAAGAAACCATCAACAAAACAATAAGAAAGCCCACTGTATGGGAGAACAAATTTTACAAATGTTATCACTGATAAAGGTTTAATCTCCAACATCTACAAGCAAAATATATGACTTAATAAAAGGAAGATAAATGATCCAATAAAAAAAATGAACAATTGACCTAAATAGAATCTTTTTGAAGAAGACAGAAGGAAGGCCAAGAGACACATGAAAACATGTTCAAAGTCACTAATTATCCGAGAGATGCAAATCAAAATGATAATGCAATACCAACTCACACCTGTCAGAATGGCTATCATCAACAAATCAACAAATGACAAGTCTTGGTTAGGATGCAGAGAAAAAGGAATCCTCATGCACTGCTCGTGGGAATGCAGATTGGTGCAGCCACTGTGGAGAACAGTATGGAGTTTCCTCAAAAAACTAAAAATGGAACTTCCATTTGACCCAATAATCCCACTTCTATGAATATATCCTAAGAAACTAGAAACACCATTCAGAAAGGATATGTTCATAGCAGCACAATTTACAAGAGCTAAGATTTGGAAACAGCCTACGTGCCCATCAGCAGATGACTGGATCAGAAAACTATGGTGCATCTACACAGTGAATACTATGCTGCCATAAAAAAAGAAGGAATTCTTACCTTTTGAAGCAACCTGGGTGGAACTGGAGAGCATTATGCTAAGTGAAATAAGCTAGTCAAATGAAAGAAAGAAAAATACCATTTGATCTCACTCATTTGTGGATAATAAAGAACATTATAAACTGATGAACAAAAAAATAGATACAGAGGCAGTAAAGCATCAAACAGACTATCAAATCCCAGTGGGAAGGTTAGGAAGAGGTGGGGTAGATAAGAGATCAACCAAAGGACTTCGATGCATGCATATAAGCATAATCAATGGACACATGACACTGGGGGGTAAGGGCATGCATGGGAGTGGGATGGAGGGAACAAAGGGAAGATATACACACATGTAATAGATTAATAAAAAATTGAAAATATAAAAAAAATTTAAAAAGGAGAAGTGAAAAATGGGTAACCCATTCTTTAAATTTTTCCCTGCTAATCAGACACTGTTTGGGACTTTGACTAATTGCAGGTACCGGAATTATGGTCTAGAGAATTGCAATTGGCTGGATCTATGGACAAAAGTCATATAAGATGGTCTTAGACAGGTGGCTCACTTGGTTGGAGCATCTGCCATACGTCAAAGAAAAAAAGGTTGCAGTTTCAATTCCCAGTCAGGTCATATTGTGGAGGGGCAATGACCAGACTGCGTTCCCCCCATAAGGAGTCGAATTAAGGTCAGAGTGACCTCAGGCCTGGAGGCAGTAAAACCAGGAACTGGTGGTTTTTGTACACAAACACCAGGTACCTAAGGCACACCCAGCTCTGAGGAACCACAGGGACGTACAAACCACCCCTAGGAAGGACATCTGCATTCCAAGCTGCTTGCTTAATCAGAGTTTAGATAAAGAGTAATGCTTAGCCAAGTCCTCCTGCTCTGAGGATAAAAGGCATTTGCTGCGGAAGTTCAGGGCTCTCGTGCTTCCCTGCTGTGTCAGTGGAACCGGGAGCCGGGACTCGAGTTTGTAATAAAGGCTTCCTAAATTTTCCAATTGGCTGTCTGGTGGTCGTCTTTCTCGGGTGGGTTCGAGTCCCACCTGGGTCACCCACAACATTTGGAGGCCCCAGCAAGATACCTTGGCCAAGCGGCCAGGGCTGGACACCCCAGAAAGGACACTCTAGTCTCCGTCCCAGGTTCCAAGGGGGACAGAGTGATCTCATAAAACAGCGATCTGATCTATTGAAGCCATCTGGGCCTCAGGTTGAGGTAAGAAAATCCGGTCTGGTCTGGGGAACGTTCCATTTGAGGACCTGAGGAGAGCGGGACGCCGCGGAATCTCCCGGTCCTGGTCCAGACGTGACGGCGTCTGGGGCTTCTGTTTAGTCTGGTCTGGTTAGTCTTTCTGTATGCTTTCTGTGTTTTGTTTCAGTAGTTTCCCTGTTCATATTTAATTTCTGATCAGTTGTGGGAGTGTACGGGAAGGTATGCATGAGAAGCCGCGGCTGACTGGGTGTTGACTGTTAGGAGAAGTGTGTTTTGTGGTGTTCTGGATTGGTTTTGGAATTAGTATTTGTGTAGCAGTTTATAGAATTGGAACAAGAAAAATGGGACGGGGACCTTCCGGACCCCCTACTCCTCTTCAATGTTTCCTTAAAATTTTTCAGGAGTTTAGGAAGCGGGCGGAAGACTATGGAGTGCCGGTTGACGATTTCACTCTCCAAAAATTCTGTGAATTGGAATGGCCTACTTTCAGGGTAGGGTGGCCGTCCACTGGGACTCTCGACTTAAGCATAGCGGGAGGGGTCCGCCGGGTAGTTTATGGCGACCCAGGCCACCCAAACCAAATTCCTTATATTGACATATGGATTGATATTGTGACTGATAGTCCCCGGTGGTTAAAAGGTTGCCTAAAACCAAAAGGGAAATCGGAAAAGAGACGGATGATCCTTGGGGCCCAATCCCAGAAAGCCAAATTAAGAGTGGCAGCTAAACCTGTCTTAGAAGAGACGGAGGACGACCTTCCAGGGCGGCGTCTGCCTCCTTACGTGCCGTCAGCCTCCCCACCACCAGAGGCGGGGGCCTCTTCGGTGTCATCAGGCATGGTTACTCCTGTTGGGACGGGCACTTCCCCGCAAGGGTCTCTCCCCTCTCCCTCCTTCTCTGTAAAAAATCAACAAAATATATACTTTTATAAAAATAAGACTCAGGCCGAAGCCGGTTTGGCTCAGTGGATAGAGCATCGACCTGCGGACTGAAAAGTCCCCGGTTCGATTCCGGTCAAGGGTACGTACCTTGGTGGCGGGACTCAGTCGGGAACGGCCACGGGCCCACTGAAAAAGACAGGTCTTTATCCGTCCCTTTCCAGCATCAACCCCTTTAGCCCTTCCCACACCCGTGCAGGGACCACTTACAGAGGGGAGTCTGGAGGGGCAAGGCCAGTCACCCCACCGGCCCCTGTCTTACCACTGCGTCAGGCAGGGCCTACTGACCTCGGACCGGATGGGCAGCCTTTTATGGTCTATGTTCCATTTTCTACCAGTGACCTCTATAATTGGAAGAATCAGAACCCCTCTTTCTCCCAGAACCCTCAGGGCCTCATTACCCTTCTTGAATCAGTATTCTATACCCATCAGCCAACATGGGATGATTGCCAGCAGCTCCTCCAGACCCTTTTTACGTCGGAGGAGAGAGAGAGAATTAAGGCAGAGGCCAGAAAACTGGTACTCGGACCGGATGGGCAGCCCACCTCGGATCCAGATCGGGTGGAAGCCATTTTTCCTGCAGGGAGGCCGGCATGGAATGTGAACTCCGATAGAGGTAAGGAGGCTCTCGATCGGTATCGCCAGACTCTCTTGAGGGGTATCCGAGCGGCTGCACGGAAAACCACAAACCTCTCCAAGGTAACAGAGACAGTACAAGGGCCGGGTGAGGGGCCTGCCGCATTTCTCGAAAGGTTATGTGAGGCGTACCGGACATATACTCCTATTGATCCGGATGCCCCGGAAAACAGGCAGGCACTCACCATGGCCTTTGTAGCCCAGTCGGCCCCAGATATTAGAAAAAAGTTACAAAAGTTAGAAGTCTTTGCAGGAAAGTCGCTCTCAGAGCTGGTCGAGGTAGCCCAGAAAGTTTTTGACAATCGAGAGGACCCCAGTGTGGCATTAAATCAGAGGATGGCAAAGGTTCTCTTGGCAATGAAAGAAAGAGAAGACCAAGGAGACAGATGGGCAGACCCACCCAAGGGAAGAAGAGAAGCCAAGGGTAAACCTAGACTGGGGCGGAATCAGTGTGCATACTGCAAGGAGGAGGGACTCTGGAAGAGAGATTGTCCCAAGAGGCCTCAGAAGGCTGCCCCGGTCTTGGTAGAGGAAGTGGACTGATCCGGAGGGAGGAGAGTCAGGGTAGCTCACCTGGACTCGCCTTCCTCAGGGGTTTAAGAACTCTCCAACTTTGTTTGATGAAGCATTAAGCCAAGATCTGAGAGACTTTTGTTTCAGTCACCCAGATGTTACTCTACTTCAGTATGTGGATGACCTCCTGCTGGCCACTGAGGAGGAGGAAACCTGTCGAGCCGCTACCAGGGACCTGTTGCACACGTTGGGCGACCTGGGGTACCATGTCTCGGCCAAAAAGGCACAACTCTGCTCCACGGAGGTGACGTACTTGGGCTATCATATCCAAAGAGGTCTCTACAGACTCTATAAACCAGTCGAGCAGCTATCCACAAGACAGTGCGAGCTGCCCACCAGGAGCGGACTGTCTCGGGAGACGTAGACCACACCCCAGCCTGCCAACCTGGAGATTTGGTCTTAATAAAGAGACACAACTCGGACTCCCTTGAACCTCAATGGGACAGACCCTTCCAAGTCATCCTGAGCATCCCCACCGCTGTCAAGGTAGCTGGGAAGAAGCATTGGATTCACCGAACTCAAATAAAGAAGGCTAAAGATACAGGACAATGGAGGGTAGCTCACACAGGGGATCCCCTCAAGGTCAGACTGCAGCGTTCCTCTCCCTCTTTCTCCTCACCAACTGTATGCTGAGGGTGACCGGGAACCCCCATCGAGCTCCCACATATGTGTGGGAAGTAACTCGGACCGTGGATGGAAAAATTGTGGGTAATGTTACCACCCCCGGGGCTCCCCAGATAAAAACTGACTTGTGTAAGATATTTGGGGAAAATTGGAACAATTCTCCAACGAGGGCCCGAGGGAGCCGAGCTGGGTTTAAATCATATGGATGTGGGAAGCTTAGTTTTGAACAAGGGCTGTGGAGGTCCCCGCATTATATCTGTCCACGGGAGGGACCTCCCGAATGTGTGGGGAGGAAGATTACTACTGTGCCACATGGGGCTGTGAGACCCTCGCCCCATGGAGAGCCATAGACCCCCAACTACGGTTTAGTAGGATTAGACCTTTTGTTCCTAAAACAAGGTGGACTATGTTTAGCTTTAGGGGAAACTTGCTGCTTTTATGTTAACCATTCAGGTGTAATCCGTGAGAACTTAAGCCAACTGAGAAAGCATATACTAGACAGAGAAGAAAAGCTTAAGCAGGAGGGGAACTGGTATGCAAACCTTTTTAACTGGTCTCCATGGCTCACCACATTGCTCACTGCTGTAGCGGGGCCCCTCACGCTCCTCATCCTCATACTCCTGATAGGGCCCTGCATTATTAGGGGATTAACCTCCTTTATACAACAAAGGATCCAGGCTATAAAGCTCATGGTCCTACACGCCCACTACCTACTCATAGCAGACGGGGAATGGGAACAGTCGGAATCAAGGATTTGATTCCCCTATAAGACCAATAGGGAATGTGGAGGGGCAAGGACCAGACTGCGTTCCCCCCCATAAGGAGTCGAATTAAGGTCAGAGTGACCTCAGGCCTGGAGGCAGTAAAACCAGGAACTGGTGGTTTTTGTACACAAACACCAGGTACCTAAGGCACACCCAGCTCTGAGGAACCACCGGGACGTACAAACCACCCCTAGGAAGGACATCTGCATTCCAAGCTGCTTGCTTAACCAGAGTTTAGATAAAGAGTAATGCTTAGCCAAGTCCTCCTGCGCTGAGGATAACAGGCATTTGCTGCGGAAGTTCAGGGCTCTCGTGCTTCCCTGCTGTGTCAGTGGAACCGGGAGCCCGGACTCGAGTTTGTAATAAAGGCTTCCTAAATTCTCCAATTGGCTGTCTGGTGGTCGTCTTTCTCAGGTGGGTTCGAGTCCCACCTGGGTCGCCCACAACAGTATATATAGGCTTGGGTTTGATCCCTGGTCAGAAAGTGTACATTAGGCAACTGATATCTCCTTCTCCCTCTCTCTCTCTCTCTCTCTCTCTCTCTCTGTCTCTCTCTCTCTCTCTCTGTCTCTGAAAATCAATGGAAACATATCCTGGGTTAGGATTTTTTTTAAATTACACAAGATAATTTTAAGCTCTTTTGGTCATGATGAAGTTCCTTTGTAATCCCAAAGTTTATTTATTTGCATGCTTAATTATAACAACAACCAAAAAAAAAAACAAAACTGTACCTCCTAGAAACAATGGGAAACTTAAAAAAAAAAAAACTGGTACCTTAAAGAAATATAAGTTTAGGATTGACGAAGAAGAAATGCACAAAACCAAAGTGGTAGGTGATTACAAATTTATTAAGTCATGTGGAAACCAGATGGGCTGAGCCCTAAATGTTGCCAGCCCCCAGGGATGGGAAGTCAGAGGTTTTAAATGACTCTAGGCAGGCCTTTATCTGGGTGGAGAATTCTCTGTGCAGGTCTAGATCTTGGGAATGTCCCAAGGTGAAAGATAATGATCTAAGAAAATGGAATGTGGTCTTAGCAAGTGGAATGTGGTTTAAGTGAAAGGGAATGTCCATTATGAAATGAGCTACAGGTCAGTTTCCAGGGGAAAGATATCCATTCAAGTATTTGATCAAACCTAACAATCCAGCCTTTTTGTTTTCTGGAATAAAGACGAAGATCATATATTCTGTAGTTACTTTCTACTGAGTGGGGATGGCGAGATCACAGGGGGATGGATTTTTATTGTAGTCAGCTGAAACACTGTATAGATTACTCCTGGTTGGAGCGAGGGATTGCAGCAGCACCCCAAGAGACTGATTGGTGAAGGCTTGAAAGCAATCCTGTTGAGTGACTTGGGAGGTAGATGCTATCTTTAGGAAGGAAAAGATCAGGGGTCTAAATTGCCTGACTAGTGATATGAAAGTGGAGGATGGATTACCCTGGGGTGAGGTTCTTGTTTTCCCAGTTTTGCCTTTTCCTTGATATTCAGAGCTTTCTTGCAGGTCCTGAAACAGGATTTTAAAGTATGATAGAGCAGTGATTAAGCCTCCTATACCAATTCCAATCCCTGCTGTGATGCTGGGGTTTATGAGGAGAGGGATTATCAGGACTCCCTTTTCTGCCAGATATGATGGGTTATAGGGACTAGTAAAGACTGATTATTGGGTGCTAGATCTACATTGATTGAGAAATAGATGAGAGTACAAGTGTCCTGTCCAGTTGGTGGGGAGGCAAATGTATGTGTTTTCCCCACAGAGGAAGAAGAATATCTTATCATACAGATGAGCTGAAAGATATAGGGAGAAGAAATGGACTAAAGGGTATGAGGTTCTTTTTCCCAGTTTCACAATCCAAACCAAGAGGGCAGTCATCATGGTGCTATCAAGAAGGGGTGACAGATGAGTGGTTGAAATTCTATTGCAGTGAAAGTAGGCAGAAACGCTAGAATGGGCCATTATCCAAAGAAAAAGAGAAAGGGAAGGAAAGGAGCAGTTGAAGCCCCAGGCCTGGATGGTTAGTTAAGAAATAACCATTGGCTTTCATGGGACCAATGGCCATTCAGTATTTTTAGGTTAATTGTGGTGTTGCAAGCTTATGATGGGAGATGACCTATTGATATATTGCTTTGTGACCTTGTAAAGCATAAAGGGCTTGGGCAATTAGTGGAGTGTATAGAGTAAGCATGTCAAACTCAAAGACTAACATGAGCCAAATAAACAAGGTTTAAGTGTATGCAGGCCGCAAAAAAACAAAAGCTTCAATTTTAATGGAAACATAGGTTTATTTTGATAGAGACATGTTTTATACAAGGGGATGAAATAAATGAGTCATCATTAACATAAAATAATAGAACATTTTGATAAAAATTAATATTTTTCTTGAACATTAACTTACCAGACACTGAATAACTGCACAAATAAGCGTAACACAAATAAACCTATTTTTCTTTTTCTCCAAAAGCAAAATATTTCCTGTTGTGTACACCAAACAAGTCAATATAAGACTAATGATGTAGTAATCAGCTGCTGAAATATTCACTGCTAGTATTAGTGGAGAGAAATGGTGCACTTATGTATAAAGCACATAAAGGAAATGAATGCAACACGATTATAGTAATCAGTCATTAGTGAATGTTGTAGTTTGTTGTTAATAATTATGTACAACAGGATGTTGTAAAAATTAAGTTATGAAATTTTTATTAAAATATTTCTTAAATACAGTTATACTGGCTGAGCCACACAAAAATGTTTGTTGTGGATTGCATACAGCCCGTGGGCTGCGAGTTTGACATGCTTGGTGTAGACTGCAGTGGTTGGCAAACTCATTAGTCAACAGAGCTAAATATCAACAGTACAATGATTGAAATTTCTTTTGAGAGCTGAAAACCAACTTCTACCCATGTGCCACAAAGTTTCTATTGCATTGTACGGTTGCGCCCACACGTGGTATTTTGTGGAAGAGCCAAATTTTTAAAATTTAAAATTCTTTTAACGCCACTTCTTCAAAATAGACTTGCCCAGGCTGTGGTATTTTGTGGAAGAGCCACATTCAAGGAGCCAAAGAGCTGCATGTGGCTTTCGAGCCATGATTTGCCGGCCACTGGTGTAGAGTGATAGGACCTGTGACTGGAATGGAGAAAGGAGTTACCTTAGCAAGAGATTGAATATAAGTACAGAAAAGAAGGGAGGCTTGATTTGCCTGGGCTGTAGGATAATTACTTAGAGGGTGTCTGCCTTTTTGAGAAATATAGTTCCCTTTTCCTTTTTATAAATGAGAGTGACTTTTGGCTGATCCCATCTCTTGATTGGTATAGGGATGGTGGTATATGCTGAAGAGGAGAGGGAAAGGCAGAGCCATCAATCCCTGGCTAAGGCTGGATTGGTCTGGTTTAGGAGAGAATGGGGAAGGTAAGTTCTAGGTGAGTGGAGGTGAGAAAGTTCTTTATGGGCATAGGAGAGGAGGGCTGGGATGGTATGAGAAGGAGAGCTAATCCCCACTTCTAGGGTCAGGATCGTTTTAGGGTGGGGAAATGGTATGTTTGGGAACTAGAAAGAAGGAAACCTCGTCCCATGGGTAATCGAAGTCCCCTTGCAGAAGGGAGTCCCATAGAAAGGTGAGAGTCCTAATGCAAAGGGAAGGGAGCAGTAGGTATGACCTGGAGGGTTTGCAGTGGGAGAGGAGGTGAGCTTTTAGGGAAGTCAGGGTTATTAGAGTCAGTGCATAGGGGTCACATGCAGGGCTGCTCACTCATTTGTCCTCTTCTCCTGGGATGTAGGTAAAGTAGAGTCTGGTGGGTCTAATCTGGTGGCTGTGATATTTAGGGAACTCCAGCTCATGTGATAGCAGTGTTCCTGGGATGTGTTTTTAATCTGGAAATGTGGAACCATGGGGTATGCCTGATAGTTTAGCTGCAGTTGGGATAGTTAGAAGTATATGATTAGGGTCTTGCCTTTAGGAGGACCCCGGTCCCTGGTTGTAGAGGAGTAGGGGAGGATGTTTCCAGTAAAAGGTTTAGGGAGGACCTGATCAGCATGTTCCCTCAGTAAGTGTCAGATGAGATTTAAAATGGGGACATAGTCTCCTAAAGGGATCTCTGAGGAAGGGAAGTTTTCTAATAAGAAGCATTTTCCATGGATGAGTTCAAAGGGACTAAGAGAGGAGGGTGCATGGGGCATTGCCCTGATGCACATAAGGGCTAGAGGTAGGAGAGTAGTTTAAGGTTCTTTAGTTTCAAGAGTTAATTTAGTTAGGTGAAACTTAATTAAGGGATTCATTTTTTTCTACCTTGCTTGAAGGTTGGGGCTGATAGGGTTACATAAGATCCACTGGATGTTCAGAGTGGAGGAAATATAACCTGTTGAGTTATTTGATATATGAAAGTAGGTCCATTATCTAGTTGTAATGAGGTGAGGCCAAATCTAAAAATGATATGCTGAATGAGAGTTTGAATATAGTAGGGACTTTTCAGATATAGTAGGGGAAACTTCTACCCAGCCTCATAAGGTATCTACTAGGGTTAAGAGATTTTTGGTTCTTATAATAGGGGGCATGTGAGTGAAGTCAATTTGTCAGTCTTGTACAGGGATTTGGCCCCTTGCTTAATGAGTGGTAAGAAAGTAGTCTAACCTATTCTTGGGGAGATAGAAAAGGTTTTGGTGATATCTTGCAGTAGGGGAGCTAGGACATGAGATGAGGGGTTTTAGGAACTATAAAAGTGGTGTTATCCTATATGTATGGAATTGTGCATGGCCTGTAAGATATTGCAGGCCTGTCCCTGGGGAAGAATTGTTTTCCCTGAAATTTTAACTGTGCATCTTCCTGAGTGGCTCCAAGAGCTAATAACAACTGAAGTTCATCTGGGTGTTTTTTGAGGTATAGCTAAGAGTTCCTGAGATGGAGTTCCTCTGAGTTGCTGCCTTAGCCTCCTGATCTATTTTCTTATTTTCCTATATTATGGGGTCATTCCTGATTGGTGTCCTTTGCAGTGTATGACTTTTAAGAAGGTTAGAAAAGGGGAGAGAAGTTCCTATATACTAAGCATGAAGACCTGTTAAGGCTTTCAATTATAGTGTCAATGACTATGAATGAGCAGTAAACATAATGTCTAGGCTCCAATTTAAGGACATAAGTAACAGGAGAGAGCCTGAGAGGAGATGCTTTAGCATCTAGGAGAGAAGAAGTCCCTCTGGAAGTCAGGGCCATCATGTCATGACTCACTGGACAAACTTTTCTGCAACTTTCACAAACCTACCCATTCACAAATAACCAAATAGTAAACAACCAGTACTTACATTTATGAACACACTTTAATTGCATTCTTATTTTCTGGAAAATATACCTTCAACAAAGTAAAAGAGACATCTGTAATCAAAGCTATGAGCAGGCAAATTTAAAACTTGTCTAGCAATCAATGTTACAGTATTTTATGTTATTTTAAAATATTTAGATGTTTATCATTCAATCCAGCAATGCTCCAAAGCCTTAAGTTACCAAGACTTTGGAAAATTATGAATAGGCCTGCAAAGTTGAAGAAAAGGTGGGGGGGAGGAGTGAACAGGCCCCAAAGCCTTTTCTAGGACTACAGTTTCCAGACCTTCAGCTACTTGGATTTAAAACTGCCACATTTTTCCTTAGATAACATGCTAAGGTTTTGGTAATAATGAGCTCAGCTCCTGATAGTAGCAGGATTGTTAAGCAAGCATTTGCAGTTTTGCAGTAAATAAAATTGTTCTTTGGGAAGAGGGGTGAGAAGCAGTTTTCAGAGCATTAAAGGAGTGAGAATGCCGGCCTTGGGATCTAAAGACTCAGTAAGAGGTCCTTTTGCTGTGTCATAGAGGGACTTTGCAAGAAGAGTTAAAGTTGGGGACCCAGAGGCAAAAGTACCCAGTGAGCCTGAAAACAATGAGAGTATTTCTTATCTAGAGAAGGAGATAGTTATAGAGGAGATAAGGCATTTGCGGTCTAATATATGGCTCAGCTTTGTGAGGTGAAAATGAAACTAAGGTAGATGACTGTGGTTTGGAACAACTGGGCTTTATCAAGGGATGCCTAGTAGCTCTGGTGGTTGGGCACCAAGAGAGAACAAGAAAATAGTGGATAAAAGGGGTATTTAGTAAGATGCAGTATAGAGGTAAGGTGGCTAATGGCTGTGAGGCTAGTCCTTTTATCCCCATAATAGAGATTGAGGAGGGAACAAGGGTCCCAGTGAATTTGGGGAGGTCAGAATAAGTGGCCCTAATGTTAATTAAAAGGAGATCTGCTTGCCTGCCACCACAATCATTACCTGAAGTTCTGTCCTGGTGATGTAAATTTGTGGAGCCTCATCAGGCCCTGGGAAGCTTCAATCTTCAGTGGTCAGTCCCAGGAGGTCTGAGAGGGTGGCCTTGCTGAAGTCTGACCTGGAGGGGCCAGACTACAGTCTGATTTCCAGTGATCTCATTGTTCTCAGGCTTTCTGGGTACAATCCCTGATAAAGCCCAGTTGTCCCAAACCACAGTCATCTTCCTTGGTATCTATTCCCTTTCACAATTTGGGCAGGGCCCAGACAGGGGTCTCAGGTTTGGGTAGGACTTGGCCTAGTGTCCTTCCTTGTTGCATTTGAAGTATGGGCCTGGAGGAGGCTTAACCCCTGATTTTCCCTTGGTTGGAAGACAGGTTTGGGATTCATGAGAGCAGTGGCTAGGAGCTGGAAGGCCTCCTTCCTGGCCTTAGCCTTGGCCTGATCTTGCTTTTGTTTTTGGATTTGGGTCTCCTCATCTCCATTATTAAAGACCTTAAAGGCCAGGTCAAATAGGTCTTTTTAAGGGCTTTGTGGACCTGTATCTATTTTTCAGTTTGTGGTGTATGTCAGGGGCTGATAGGGATATACAACAGGTGTTCAGAAGGCATTCCCTTTGGGGAGGTGGGGGTCTAAGGTGGTATATTTCTGTAAGGCCTCCCTGAGGCAAGAGAAGAAAGCTGGGTTTTCATCAGAACCCTGAGTGATTTATTAAGTTTGTCATAGCTGACCACTTTATGGGTAGCCTTTTGAGTCTGACAATGAGACAGGTGATTATATGGCTATGGACCCAGCCCTCTGGAGAATTGATGTGATAGTCCCATCTCCAGTCAGTTTAGGGAACTGCATCAGTGCCATTCAGGTTTGCTACCATGTCCTTTCTATGGAGGGCATCAGCATGTTCCTGAGATGCTTGCTAGTCAGATGCACTCGCTTCACTTTTGGGGTTAGAGGGGAGGACAGAATAACACAGATGTCGTGCCAGGTCAGGTCATTGGACTGAGTCAGTTCTCAAATTCCTTGATAAAGGTGTTCAGGTCAGTGGGAAAAGACCTGAGACCTGAGACACCTCTCAATCTGTGCGAGGTTGGACATGGAAAATGGAAATGTGTACGCAGACAATACCTTCAGTTCCTGTTATTTCCCTCAGGTGCAGAACCAGTGTGGGAATAGAGTGGCTGTTGAGGAAAGCAGTCTTTGGGTGGCCCCACAGCAAGTGTTAGGTGGGGAAGTCTGTATTGGAACTCTCTTGGGATTTGGGCTCTCAAGGGCCAGGTAATGGGGGAGGGGAGGATGGTTGCCTATTAGAAGGGCCTGTGTTTTGAGAATCTACTACAGGGGAGGGAGGGGGCGCTTAAGGAGTTGGAGGTCAGTGGACTGCTGGGTCAAAAGTAGATTCAGAATCAGAAGTGTTAAGGGTATGCTATTTGTGTGAAGGAGAAGGATCTGATGGGTAGAGCAGGACTGACAGAGAGAGGTTTGAGACTGGAGGGTGAAAAGGCCCAGACATAGGACATCTCTAACCATTTCCCATTGCAGTGACAGTAATTATCTAAATCACGCAATGTGTTAAAATTGAAAGTGCCATTTTCAGGCCATTGAGACTTATTTAGTTTATATATGGCTAAATAGTGTTACAAAAGTAAACAAGATGCTTGGGCTGTACAGAGGGAGTGCAGTGTGGATCATGAGAGAGGAAGGGTGAGGGACAGACCACAAATCCAAAGCTAACTTTTTAGAGCATGTGTCTCCACTGTTAAACAAATCATCTGAGAGTCCCCAATCCAGAAGGACCCAAAGTCAAATGGCTGAAGTCTTCTGGCCTCTCACTAGAACTTTTGAGATGAGGGACTTTTTAGAATGAGAGTAAGTGGGCAGAAGACTTGAGGCAAGGGAATTTGTGGAACTTGCCCAGAGAATTCTCCACCCATAAAAATCTCACCTAAAACATCACTCATCTAGAGAAGATTGGACGGTGTGGGATGGAGGGTCAGCAATGGAGAAGGCATCCTCCTTGGCTGGTTCAGAAGGGCCCATAAGGGAGGAAGGATTAATTGAAGCCTAAGTAGTCCAGTCACTCGAGTAGGATTTGGAGGTAAGCCCAGGTTGAGCTGATGCTATCTACTGCTCTTCAAGTAGCAAACTCAAAAGTGACCAAAGCCGAGGTGATGGGCCCCTAACCCCGTAGAACCCCTTTGGGTTTAGCACCAAATATTAGGGTCACCAAATGAGGAACACACGAGGCCAAAGTGGAAGGTATTATGAATTTAGTGGTAGATGACATGAAAACCAGGTGGGCTGAGCCCCCAAATGGTGCCAGCATCCAGGGATGGGGAGTCAGCGGATTCTAGGTGGGCTTTTCATGAGTGGAGAATTCTCTGGGCAAGTCTAGATACTGGGAAGGTCCAAAGAGGAGAGATAATGGTCTTAGCAAGTGGAAAGTGGTCTAAGTGAAAGGGAATGTCCATTGTGAAGTGACCTAAAGGTCAGTTCCCAGGGGAAAGATATCAATTCAATTATTTGATCAAACCTAACAGTAAGTACATTCAAAAGTGTAAAATGGCCCTATGTAATTATTTCCCTTAAGGAAAAACAATAATTCTAGCTTTGGCTGAGTAGCTCCCCTCTGTTTCCCTCTATTTCTCTCTGACACCAATTAAATTTTTTTTAAGATTCTGAAAAAGATAATTCTAAATTCAGTAAATGCCTTGATAAATTAAGAAGGGAAACCTGAGCTTGGAAAATTGAAACAAAAGGAGGATCATTGGAAATTGTTTTCTCTTACCCTATCCTTATATCTTAAAAAGTAGAAGATTCATTACTTTTTATCCCCCAACCCGTGTCTATCATCCTGCCTACTGTCTACCTTTTATTCCTTTCTCATCTTTGCCTACAAATGCACAGCAACAATGTATGCTCAGGCTTCATTTCTGGAGCCGTTTTTCAGTCTTATCTCCAGGAAAGTCTATTCCTTTTTAGTCATTTGAGAGCCATTCTCTTTACTTTTGGTTGCATACTTTTTATTTTGGGTTTTATATTGTGCTGTCTGTTTGTAGGTATGTCTATGTATGCCTGTTATGTAACCAGTCAACCTGTCCAGGCTGCCTGTCACTACTTGAGCCAATTAAGCAGAGTCAAGGTTAAGCAGAATCATATATGAACATTTATTCCAATAATGCCAGCAGTATGAGAGAACAGCGGGTCATCCACAAAAACCTGATCTTATATTGGATAGAGAGACAAAGATTACATGGGAAAATAAGAATTACAGGCATGGTTACAGGCAATGTGGGCTATGGGTTGCAAATGGTGGGTGCCTCCAAGGCATCTCCAAGGAGCAGATTATAGGCAATAGGGGCTTGGGTTGCAAAGGGTGGGCACCTCTGTGACCAGATTGTCTCATCAACAAGGTTCTGAATTTAAGCAGTTCTTGGAAAATGAGGATGGACTGCATTCCAATGTTAGCTGCCATGTCCCAGGGCTTAGAACTCTCAGCCAGGTTAGAATGTGCTTTCTCTAATCAGAACAAAACAATCATGGTTAACAGGTGATGATTGATATTTCCTACAATTACAGCTAGTCCCCAATATTCTATTTCTTCTCCTAACAGTTATAGATATTATATTGTTAGATGGCACTTCCAGAAAACTGATATGTAAATTCAAATTTAAAGTGTAATGGGCCTATACAATTGGTTTAAAACTAATGAGCACCCATACAAATTGGGGAAATAACAGAGACTAATGCAATTATTTTAAAAGTGTGATATAAGATTAATCTTTAGAAACTAAAAACTAGCTTAAGGATATTGGTTTAATTAAAGACATGCAGTTGTCTACTACTCTGTAACTTTAAAGCTGGCAGACCAGATTGGAAACCAGGGTAATAAGGCAGAGACCTTTAATGAGTAATTTTACAAGATGAGAGGGGTACAAGATGCCTTAGCTTAAGATCTAAACACTTGTGATGTTGCATAAGACTGGGGGGAAAAAACAAGCAACGCTTAGAGAGTTTGGAATTACACTTTAATATACAACATGGGCCCAAAGAAAAATGAATTCAAATTTTGAGCTGCACAACAAGCAGAAGTTTTTTTTTTTTTTATTAAAAAGATCTATGTGTGCTTAGTGATTATTTTGCTGGAAGCTTGTGGCCTTGAAAACAACACAGTTCTATTTAATTAAAAAATATATCTGGCATAGCATGAGAGCATGGGAGTATCTAGTCTCTGGCCTACAAGGTCAAACAGCTAAGTTTATCTTTCTCATTATTCAAGCAAGCTAGAAAGCAAAGTTATTTTTTCAGAATAAGGGGCTGTGTAAAAATTTCAGAGTTGACTTTACAGAATAAGGGACTATCTAAATGGCAGAGAATTTTAAACAGTAGTTTTACAAAATAGGGGTTATCTTTCTCAGGGATAGATCCTGATTAGGATGTTATGGTGATTGAAAATTATTGAATACAGAGAATAAGATGTGTGTTTGGTAAAAGAAGGTATGAGAACTATTTCTATTGAAGAAGGAGAAAGTAATTTTGTTCAAAAGTAAATACATATTCTGGAATAAACAATAAGGTATGGACAAAAAAGAGCCATATATTAACCTGACTAATTCAGAAAAGGCCTGTGTGGTGGCCTTGGGGGCAGGGGGAGAAAATAGAGAGGGAGAAGACTTATGTAATATTTTCAACAATAAAGAATTTAAAGTAAGTAAGTAAATAAATAAATAAATAAATAAATAAATAAAAATAAAGTAACCAAAGGATGGTCTGAAATGGAAACTTTTTAATTAATAACGAGTCTACTCTACCAACTCAGGGAAGCAGTGAAAATGCAGAGACAAAGAAACATCAAAAACAAAAGAAATGGAGGAAAACAAATGACTAGATATAGAGTTTAGAACCATGGTTATAAGGTTTTTCAAGAATTTCCTAGAACAGATGGATAAATTTAGTGAGATCCAAGAGGAGATGAAAAAGGACCAACTAGAAATTAAACATACACTGACTGAAATAAAAAAATATTATACAGAGACCTAACAGCAGACTAGAGGAAGGCAAGAATCAAGTCAAAGATTTGAAATATAAAGAAGCAGAAAACACTCAACTGGAAAAGAAAAAAGAATCCAAAAATGTGAAGATAGTGTAAGGAGCCTCTGAGACAACATCAAGCATACCAACATCAGAATTGTGGGGGTGCCAGAAGAACAGAAAGAGAAAGATATTGAAAACCTATTTCAAGAAATAAAGACTGAAAACTCCCCCCACCTGGTGAAAGAAATAGACTTACAAGTCCAGGAAGTGCACAGAATCCCAAACAAAAGGAATCCAAAGAGGACCACATCAAGACACATCATAATTAAAATACCAAGAGCAAAAGACAAAGAGAGAATATGAAAAGCAGAAAGAGAAAAACAGTTAATTACCTACAAGGGAGCACCATTACGATTGTCAGCTGATTTCTCAACAGAAACTATGCAGGCCAGACAGGAGTGGCAAGAAATATTCAAAGTGATGAATAGCAAGAACCTACAACCAAGAATACTCTGCCCAGCAAAGCTATCATTCAGAATTGAAGGGCAGATAAAGAGCTTCACAGATAAGAAAAAGCTGCAGGAGTTCATCAACACCAAACCAGTATTATATGAAATGCTGAAAGGTACTCTTTAAGAAGAGGAAGAAGAAGAAAAAGGTAAAGATAAAAATTATGAACAACAAATACATATCTATCAACAAGTGAATCTAAAAATCAAGTGAATTGAAAATCTGATGAACAGAATAATTGGTGAATATAATAGAGTCAGGGGCATATAAAGGGAGTGGACTGACAATTCTCAAAGGAAAAGGGTGAGGAGGTTGCAGGGAGAAACTGGACAAAAATCATACACCTATGGATGAGGACAATGGGGGGAGGTAAGGGCAGACGGTGGGGTGGGAGCAGGGTGGATGGGAGCTATGGGGGGAAAAAAGAGGAACAATTGTAATAATCTGAACAATAAAGATTTATATTAAAAATAATAATAATAAATTAGAAGTCTATGATGGGTAGTCATGCTTCAGGCCACTATTCTTTCTTACAAAGACCCACTTTGATATTAAAGGAGTCTATTGTCTTTATGCATCTAGATAGCATACCTTGGAATGTCAGGGTAACTTGTAACTTACCTTTTTCCAGACCTCTTGTAAGAAACATGCCTCTGATTCATCTTCATAGAAAAGAAACAGTATATGGTCAGTTGGTTACTGAATTTTCCCAGAGCAAACAGATTGTGAGGGGTGGGAAGAAGGTATGAGAGCTGTGCTCCTGGCTGATAGCACATTTTCCAGGAAGATTCCCTAACAAAGGGAGGTGGAAACAGCTAGAAAGATTTCATCCCAAAGATCTCATTCCTAACACATCTCCTAGGGCAGACAGCCAGACCTAGGAGATGTGTTAGGAAACAGGTGACCAAATAGTACTCAGCCAATGAGGACCTGAAAGAGGGACTAAATAAATAGGCTATGTTCCCTGCCCCATTTGTGTTTCTGTGCAATGGGTGCCTCCTCTCAAGAGTGTTATAAAAGTCTCAATTTTGCAATCTTTCTGTTTCCCAGTTCATTTGAAATTCAGACAGGTGAGCCATATCTCACAATCTGGGGGCAAGTCTGGTATTTCTGTGCCCCTTCTAGGGAGGACTCTATTGAAGAATAGGCATGTTTCACCCAATTTTGGCCTGCACCTTATCTCTTTGCGGAGACCATAGATAATCCTGAAAGTGTGTGTGTGTGTGTGTGTGTGTGTGTGTGTGTGTGTGTGATAGATGGTGAAAATGACACAAGGGAATAAAACCAGGGAAACCTCATACATGGGCCAAGGTGGAAATGCCATCTTAGGGTATTCTCAGAGGTCAGGTATATGTGATCTGGAAAGGTCTGGAACATGAAGCGAATGCAGAGTTCTTATCTGCGGGTTCTGTTCTGCTGCAAGGGAAATGGTTGGAGAAGGGCAAAGCAGATATTGGGTAATGAGACATCTCCAGTATGGGAGCTTGAGCACAAACAATCACAAAGAAATTTACGAGGATAGGAAACAAAAATTCTAGGCCTGGGGAACACATTTCCCCAAATAGTCTATTGGGGAGAATATTGAGGTTCTTGGGGAGGAGCAGTCCCCAAACAAAGGACAGGAAACATTGCTCTGCTTCAGTGTTTTTTTATGCAGGGAATTCTCTGTAAACTTTTAGTGCATTGTGCATGCCTGTGTAAGAGTGTTTTTGTTAATGTTTTGTGTCTCTTTGTTGTTTGGTTTAATTTGTTTAAAGAATCTAAAAATCAAGTGAATTAAAAATCTGATGAACAGAATAAATTGGTGAATATAATAGAATCAGGGGCATATAAAGGGAGTGGACTGACAATTCTCAAAGGAATTATTTGGGGAAGTGGTTTCTCTATTAAAAAGATAACGGGTTTTTTTTTTTCCTCTTCTCTATACTATTAGTATACCCTTTAATTGGAAATTAAAAGTGAAATTGTTACAAGATAGTGAAAAGCTAGGAAAATTCCAGGGCAGGAGAAATGAGGAAACTAAGACAAAATTAAACAAGGCCAAACAATTTGTGCAGTTTACAGAAAGCTTGTAAATTGCAAGTCCTTTATTTTCTCCCAAGGAAGGACATCTGCAAACAAAGGGTTAAAACATCTCCTCACTAACTAAAGAAAGCAAAAAAGAAGGGGGAGGGAAGTGAGAGAGGAGTTTTAATACCTCTTCTTTCCAACCTGAGAGTATATAAATCTCCCTGGAACTGCTGTGGGGAAGGGAAAAGGGAAAAAGTGCAAGTGTTTAAATAGTGAAGCCAGCCATCTTAGGGCTTGTCAAGATAAAATCACTGGATACTCCTCATAAATTCTAAGAAAGCCATACCAAAGTAAAAGGGGAGACCATAAGAGTTAATGTGTACCAAGATATTTGGCAGAGGAATTTTAAAACCTATAGTCAGAAGGATATGTACCACATTCACTTCTCAGGCTACCTGGGAAGTTTATCTGTGCTTTCATAAGCTGTATGTACTGGAAAGATTTGCTTGCTCTGCTTTTTTTATTTAATAAATTTACTTCTTTTTTAATATATTTTATTGATTTTTTTTATAGAGAGGAAGGGAGAGGGATAGTTAGAAACATCAATCAGCTGCCTCCTGCATACCTCCTACTGGGGATATGCCTGCAAGCAAGGTACATGCCCTTGACCAGAATCGAACCTTGGACCTTTTAGTCCGCAGGCTGACACTCTATCCACTGAGCCAAACTGGTTTTGGCTTCTTTTACTTCTTTAATAAATTTGCTTTAACACAATGCAATCATCCAGGGTCACTCATTTGAATTCCTTCCTAAGTGACTGACAAGAACTGAGGAGGGAGCAATCCTCTCCCTTTAACTCTGGAACTGTCTGATACACATTTTCTGGTGTTTCTTGGGTGCCTATAACAAAAATAAAGATATACTCTGCATCATCAAGTCTTTGATTGTTTAGGTAAACCCAACCTTAATATTTAAAGAGCTAAATTTTACTTTTAATCATTTAACTTTCTACAAATGCTTGTGAAGTTTTTTTTTTAAGTGAGTGATTAAATGCATTACTAAAATGATATTTCTCTTTACTAAAGAGAGAAATGAGACTGATGAGGCCTATCTAATATTTGGAAGGTGGATTTCAATCCAGTTACCCTCCCTCAAGGATAAAAATGTATTAATGGTGAACCATATGCATTTTCATTTGGTAGAAGTATCCCTATATAAAAGGAGTACAGCCATGGCAGTACTTCTAAAATACTTCTAGAAAGTATTTTTCCTGCTTGGAAAATACCCACAGAGCCCCATTGAAAAAAAGGAACACATTTTGTTAGACCAATTATATACCAGTTATGCAAACAGTTGCTGACCATACCTGGTATTGTTAACTAATCCCTGAATTGCAAAGTGTAAAGGATATTGGTTATGCTTTTCATTTTAAAAGGCTCCCAAACTTGCACCTCATTCATCTGTCAGACTATGGGGGATCTCAGTTTAAAGCTATCCAGAGCAGAGAACCACTCAGACAAAAAGCATATGGCAATAAAAGCAAATGGCTTTCTACAAGATCCAGGACTAGACTAGTAAAGTCAACACTTTCCATGTTTAACTATCCCTTCACTATATGGTAGTTTCTGATTTTTGCTGTTTTAACCCAAGAATAAGACATATTATTATGCAATAGAGGCCCAGTGCACGAAATTCTTGCAGGAGGGAAGGTTCCCTCAGCCCAGCCTGCACCCATTCCAATTGGGGATCCTTCGGGGGATGTCCGACTGCCTGTGGGATTGGGCCTAAACCAGTGGTAGGACACCCTTCTCACAATCTGGGACTACTAGCTCCTAACCACTCACTGCCTGCTTGCCTGATCCCCCCTAACTGCCTCTGCCTGTATGCCTGATCGCCCCTAACTGCCCTCCCCGCTGGTCTGATCAAGCCTACAACTGCTCTCCCTGCTGGCTTAATCTCACCCCCAACTGCCTTTGTCTGCCTGATCACCCCTAACTGTCCTTCCTTGCTGACCTTATATCGCCCCCAAATGCCCTCCCTTGCTGTCCTGATCTTGCCCCCAACTACCCTCCCCTGCCAGCCTGGTTTTCCCCAGCTGCCCTCCCTTTCTGGCCTGATCTCACTTCCAATGGCCCTCCTCTGCCTCCCTGATCTTGCCCCTAACTGTTCTCCCCTGCCAGCCTGATCGCCCTTAACTCCCTCTGCCTGCCTGATTACCCCTAACTTCCCTCCTCTGCCAGCCAATTTGGTTCTGAATGGTTAGTTTCTATGCCAGTCAACGTCAAAAGCTCCACCTCCTAGGCAGCCATTGGCTCCTCATAGTTGAGCCAGATTTGGTTCTGATTGGTCAGTTTCTATGCCAGTCAGTGTCAAAAGCTCCATCTCCTAGGCAGCCATTGGCTCCTCACAGTTGACCCAAATTTGATTCTGATTGGTCAGTTTCTATGCCAGTCAGTGTCAAAAGCTCCAACTGCTAGCCAGCATATTGGCTACTCATGATTGACCCAGATTTGGTTCTAATTGGTCAGTTTCTATGTCAGTCAACATCAAAAGCTCTGCCTCCTAGGCAGCCATTGGCTCCTTACAGTCACCCAGATTTGGTTCTGATTGGTCAGTTTCTATGCCAGTCAGCACCTCTGGGCCTATCAATGGAACCTGATCAGAAAGGCAAGGCTGATCAGCAGCCTCAGTGGAGGCCTGGAGAGAAATGGAGGCACGGCTGTTGGCCAGGCTGAGAGAGAAAGAAAGGCAAGTTCTGATCAATAGCTGCCACAGAGACTACGGATCAGATCCTGCCTCTCCCTCTACAGGCCTCTCTCTGGGTCTGATCCGCAGCCCACTAGATAGTCAGTGCTGGGTCAGGGCACTGGCAGCAGCCCCAGTCAGTGCTGGGTCACCACAGTAACCCAGCACTGACTTCTCATCTGGTCAAGCCCTCAGTTGTAATGATCGTTATGACCCTGGCTCTTTTTTATATAGACCAGAAACTGGGTGCATGAAATTTGTCCATGGGAGGGGTCTCTCAGCCTAGCCTGCACCCTTTCCAATTAGGGACCTCTCTTGCAATCTGGGACTGCTGGGTCCTAATCACTCACATGCCTACCTGCCTGATAGCCTCTAGCCACTCTGCCTGCCTGCCTGATGCCCCTAATTGCTTCTCTGCCTGCCTGATTGCCCCTAATCTCTCTGCCTGCCTGCCTGATCACCCCTGAGCACCTCTGACTGCAAGCCTGATTGCCTCTAACTGCTCCCCTGCCAGCCTGGTCACCCCTAACTGCCCTCCCATGCCAGCCTGATCACCCTTAACAGCCTCTGCCTCAGCCTCTGCCACTATGACTTTGGAAGGGTGTCCAGATGGATGTCTGAAAGATGTCTGGTCTAATTAGCATATTACCCTTTTATTAATATAGATAACATAAATGCCCCTAAAAAGTTATATTATTTTACATGCTTTAAATTATACAGTACATATTCAATATCTTTTACCCTGTTCTTGTTTTTTTTCTAAATATATCTTTTTTTTTTTTTTTTTTTTTTTACAGAGAGGAAGGGAGAGGGATAGAGAGTTAGAAACATCAATGAGAGAGAAACATTAATCAGTTGCCTCCCGCATACCCCCAACTGTGGATGTGCCTGCAACCAAGGTACATGCCCTTGACTGAAATCAAACCTGGGACCCTTCAGTCCAGAAGCCAATGCTCTATCCATTGAACTCGGATATGTGGAAGGCTTGGTTTTCTTTGTTGCCTGGGGCCTCTCATCTGCTCCGCTGGCTTCAGCCAGTGCCACCATCTTTGTGGCTCTGGACACCACCATCTTTGTTGTGGAGTGACAGTTAATTTGCATATTACCCTGTTATTAGTGTAGATGCTTTCAAACCTTAGCCTATTGCCAGCCAATGCCTGTTTCTCTCAACTCTCCATATATAACCAAAACTTTCCCTTCTGAAACTTATTAGGTTAAATTACAAAAGGAAATTTCACATTTTTCCTGTCTACTTAAACATACACTATGCACTGGCCACACTTTCCCAGATGGGACCCAACCAATATCCCACAGTTGAGTTAGTCACTAGCCACCCCTTATCACATTGCTACCTGGATATTCAATGCCTTTAAATATGGTTGTACCTATTTCAACCCTGACTGCTGTAAACTCACCTTTATAAAGTCATTGTGAGTGGAAATAGCCCACACTGCCAAGAACCCAAATGTTCACACTAAGATGCTTAACATACTGGGAAGAACTTCCGGAGGGATGTTCAAACTAGACTGACTCCTGGTTGGAAAATGTTCTTACCTGCCTTATTTATTAAAGCCATAAATAAGTAGACTCTAGCAGGCACTCTTTGTGCCCCCACAGGTCATATTTTTGTATGTAAATATGTAAATAAGCCTTGACCAATTGATTATCTAGGTAATTAGAGACTAATTGGTCAATGCCTTTTGAGTTACTTAGCATCCTCTTTTACTATCCTCAAAATGATAATGGCCATACCTCCAAGTTCTCAATCAGAAAAAAAGAAAGCTTTATCAAAAGTAGATTACTGCCAAAACTGGTTTGAGTGTCCGCCTGCTGACTGAAAAGTCATTGGTTCGATTTGGGGGTGTGTGCCTTGGTTGTGGGCACATCCCCAATGGGGGGGGCATGCAGGAGGCAGCTGATTGATGTCTCTCTCTCATTGATGTTTTTAACTCTCTCCCTTCCTCTCTGTAAAAAATCAATAAAATATATATTTTTTAAAAAAGTAGATTACTAGTACTACACTGATGAAGATCCCTCTTTTTATGAAGATAACTCTTGTAGCCTTTCTGTGGGATGTGATCTGCTAACAGGTTTATCAAGTGATCAGAGTAATCACTTTTTCAGAATTATATTTTCAGGAGGTGACTTTGGTACTGATCCATTAGATATAATGATGTGAAACCTAACTAGAACCAACAATTGAATTTCTCACTCAACTGCCGGAGCCATTCAGGCCCATAAAACATCTTAAGGTGGCTTAGCATGAGTAGCCCTCCATAAAGTTGCCTATGATTATGTGCTCCCAGCTCAAGGAGTAACTTATGCCATAACCAATACCTTCTACTATACTCGGGTAATACTTCTTCCCATGTAGAATTAGAAACAACCAAAATTCTTAACCTTGCCAGATCCCTTAATGGACATTCCAGGTTTGCTTCTAGTGTTAACAGCTGGTTAGGTTTTAAATATTCTGACATCTTCAGTTGACTCCCAACTGAACTTAGAGCTGAATTTAAAGGTCTTGGTTGCAAATTGTTTTGCTTATTATTATAATGTGTTCAACATATTTCATTGTCAAACTATTTATGTTCTGTATAACCAAATGTTTAAAACCTTCTACAGGACCTGAGTACAGAGCAAAAAGCAATTATGAAGGAGGCATCGTGAGGCTAGTCACAGCAGTGCACAGTGGTTCCTGGTGTCCCAGGCCCTATGGCCAATGGTGGCTGCTGGCTACTGGTGTAGTGGAACCTGGAAAAGTCTATTAAATGTTAAGGAAGAGTTGGGAACTCCCTCTTGTGTTAAAAATATAATGACTACCCACCAGTATGGCTTAGTGGTTGAGTGTTAACTTGTAAACCCGAAGGTGTTGGTTGGATTCCTGGTCAGAGCACATGCCTGGGTCATGGGCTTGATCCCCAGTGTGGGGCATACAGGAGGCAAGTGATCAATGATTCTTTCTCATCATTGATGTTTCTATCTCTCTATACTCCCTTCTTCTCTGAAATCAATATAAATATATTAAATAAAAGCCTATATAATAAAGCCCAATATGCAAATTGTTCCCTCAACTGGGAATTCCATTGGGGGTTCAACTGCTTACTATGATATGCACTGACCACCAGGGGGCAGTGCAGACCATGGTGGGTATCAGCAACTCTGTGCTGGCAGTGGGTGGCAATGGAGGTGCTGCCACTCTAGTGGGCCCTGATGAGAGCTAGGCCAAGGCAGGTGTGAGAGGGGCCCAATTGCCCTGCCAATCATTCCTCAGATGGCAACCAGTGGTGGCAGCAGGGTGTGGGGCCTCCACCTGGCTCCCAGGTGCTGAGGAATCCTGGAAAAGGCCTGATGACTAAGGCAGAGGGCGTGCATGAGGGTCTGGAGGCCCAGGTGCTGCCCAGAGCCCAAAGGTCAGCTGGGACCTGCCCTTCCATGCCAGATGCTCACATTTTGATCACCAGCCAGGCCTAAGGACCACACCCATGCAAGAATTTCATGCACTGGGTTTCTAGTATATCCTATATAATAAAGAGGTAATATACAAATTGACTGTTATGCTCTTGCACAAGATGGCCACCACCATGTGGTCACAAGATGGCCAGGAGGGGAGAGCAATTGTGAGTGATCAGGCCAGCAGGGGAGGGCAGTTAGGGGTGACCAGGCATGCAAGGGAGGGCAGTTGGGAGTGACTAGACTGGCAAGAGAGGGCAGTTGGGAGTGACCAGGCTGACAGGAGAGGGCAGTTGGGGGCAATCAGGATGGCAGGGGAGTATTTAGGTGTCAATCAGGCTGGCAGGAGAGTGGTTAGAGGATGACCAAGCTGACAGGGAAAAAAGTTAGGGGCAATCTGGCAGGAAGGCAGTTGAGTAGTTAGGAGCCAGCAGTCCCAGATTATGGAAGGAATGTCTGACTGCTGGTTTAGGCTCAATCCTGGGCCTAAACTGGCAGTTGGACATCCCCCAAGGGATCACAGATCGGAGAGGGTGTAGGCTGGGTTGAGGGAACCAACCCCACTGTACAAATTTCATGCACTGGGCCTCTAGTCTATACTAATAAAAGGGTAATATGCTAATTATACTGAGAGACTGGACATCTTCTTACCATCCAATTTTCTTTTGAACAAAGCCACAGTGGTGGGAGCTGAGGCAGAGGCAGTTAGGGGTGATCACCCCAGCAGGGGAGGGCAGTTGGGGTCCATGAGGCTGGTAGGGGAGCACTTAGGTGTCGATCAGGTGGCAGGGCAGTGGTTAGAGTGTGATCAGGCTGGCAGGCAGAAACAATTAGGGGCAATCAGGCAGGAAGGCAGGAGAGCAGTTAGGAGCCAGCAGTCCCAGATTGTGAGAGGGTGTAGGTTGGGCTGAGGGAAACCTCCCTCCCCTCCCCTCCCCCCCAGTGCATGAATTTCATGAATCAGGCCTCTAGACTATACTAATAAAAGGGTAATATGCTAATTAGACTGGGAGACTGGACATCTTCCTACCATCCAACTTCCTTTTGGACAAAGCCACGGTGGTGAAGACTAAGGCAAAGGTGGTTAGGGGCAATCACACCAGCAGGGGAGGGCAGTTGGGGGCCATGAGGCTGGTAGGTGAGGGCAGTCGGAGGTCATAAGGATGGCAGGGAGGGCAGTTGGGGGCCATGACACCAGCAGGGGAGGAAAGTTGGGAGCCATGATGCCAGCAGGGAAGGGCAGTTGGCAGCCATCAGGTCAGCTGGGGAGGGAAGTTGGGGGCATGAATCCATCAGGGGAGGGCAGTTGTGGGCCATGAGGCTGGAATGGGATGGCAGTTCAGGGCCATCAGGCTGTCAGGGGAGCAATTATGTGACAATCAAGCCAGTAGGCAGGCAAGTGATTAGGAGCCAGGAGTCCTGGATTGCAAGAGGCATGTCCAACTGCCCACAGGATGTCCAAATTGGCAGTCGGACATCCCCCGAGTAGTACCAGATTGGAGACAGTGCAGGCTGGGTTGAGGGACGACCCTTCCCCACTCCTCAACCCCATGTACGAAGTTCATGCACCGAGCCTCTAGTATATATATAATGACTGAGCCTTCCTGTCAAGGTGGTGGTGTAGGTAGATGCAGTGTTTACATCCTCCCACAACCATATCAAAACTACAACTAATATTAAGGACAACTGATATTTAGAACTGCTTGAAATCTAGCTAAATGAAAGTCCTACAACTAGGGAATTAAAGAAGAGGCCACATCTAGACTGGTAGGAGGAGCAGAGGCATGGAATGGGCTAGTCCCACACCCATGTGTGGCATTTTTGTATTGGGAGGGATATCTTTGCTGCATAGGTCTCCAGTGAGAAGTGAGGGGCCCTAACTCTACACCAAACTCCCAGCCCAGGGTTACAGTGCCAGAAAGAGAAGTCCCCATAACTTTAGGCTATACTAGTAAAAACCAGTGGGGATTGTAGCTAAGTGACATAGAGGCTCCTGGTGTCTTCAGCAGTTTCTCTTAAAGGGCCCACACAGAGACTTACTTGGATTAACTCCTTTGAGCTCCAGTATAAGGGAAGCAGCCTGAAAAAAACTGGGGACATATAGAAAGGAATCAATTTATCCAGCATTAGGACAAGAGTTGTGGGGTTAGGGTAGCTTTATCCCAGACAAAAGTGCTGGCAGAAGCCTTGTTCCTTTGCTGAGCCCTCCCCACCACAGCAGCAACAGAAAGGCTCCATATCTGAGCTTCTATCAACCTGTCTCCTACTGTTCCCCACTCCTGGTGATTCCCTTAAATTTTGTCTCACCCAACTTCCAGGCTCACCCAAGCCATTTCTGGTGGCTTTTCCATACAATAGGCCAGTCTTGCCTCATGTTTCAGACTTTCCTAAAATCTCTCAAACAAGCAGTAGTTGGCCTCAGCATTCTCTATACTTCTTACTAAGTGACTCCAGGACCAGAGCTAACAGCAGGCCACCTTGGTTCACATTTTGGCCTCTCTTGAGAACCTCCTAACCCATCACAAGTATCAGCCATCTGCATATTACTCAGTAGCTCATGCTCTGTGGGATCAGGGAGGCCACTGGAAGTGGCTGACTTTGCACCTCCAGGGAGGCCCCACAACTAGTGCACCCAATGGACAGCTTCAGATCATGCCAAATTGTTACCCTACAACCTCCACAAAAGACACACTTAATGGGTGGACTTGGTGAACACTAAAATCCCACTAAATCAAGCCCTGTTCTATAGAGTCAACACCTGTATAGCTGCTCTTTTGATGTAGTCACAGCTGATCCTCAGAGCCAATTGGTCTGGGGATCACTTCTTCCCAGTGATGCTAATAGCAATCAAGACTCAACTACAATAAGACAATGTACATAGCCCACACAGGGACACACATGGAGTGCCCAGCTCAGGTGACTGGGCCCTATAATACATCTACTATACCAGGTCGCTCTACCAAAGTCAGGAGACATAGAAAATCTACCTAATAAGCCACTGTAATCATGACAGCCTGGTGTTGGCACAAAAATAGGAATATAGATCAATGGAACAGAACAGAGAACCCAAATCATCCCAAGCTATTACACTCAATTAATATTTGACAAAGGAAGAAAGAGTGTACAGTGGAGTAAAGACAATCTCTTCAACAAGTGGTGTTGGGGAAATTAGACAGGTACATGCAAAAAAAAAATGAAACTAGACCACCAATTTACACCATACACAAGAATAAACTCAAAATAGATAAAATACTTAAATGTAAAAAAAGAAAAATACACCTCCTTATGACTAACTAGACTCAAATTTTAGAAGACAAAGCCCAGAAGCCATTTTTGCACAGGAACCTCTCACATGAACAGCATTTTACAGAGGAGCCTACACTAGTCTGCCTGCATTGTGTTTCTGCCATCTGAGCCAACTCTTATATAAAGGAGTTCCTAGAATTCTATTTCAACCGATATGACTGAGACTTTCCCCATCCAATCAGAGTGGCTCTATTTTGATCATCAGAACAGTGCTTTTGGAGCAATCAAACTGAGAATTTGGAGTTCTCTTTTATATGAAGGCAGACCAATCATGGACAAGGAACGAGGACTGCTGCAATATAAGCCAGCTTCCCTCTGGCTTAAGGAGTGCACTTTCATTTTCCACTGAGTTTCCTTAGCTGAGCTAAAACTCCAAATATGTCTCACCAGAGCAGAGCAGAGCTGCCTAGCTGAAGAGAGGCCTGGCTTTGGGGCAGTCTCACAGCTATGCTGTTTTCATAGCCACACTGCTTCAAATTGAGCTGCTCCATGGTCATGCTGTTTTGAAACCTGTGCTACAGTACTATTAAGCTATTTCACAACAATGCTGTTTTCACAGCTATGCTGTACCACTGATGAGCTATTTGTACTGAATACTTTCTATCTTCACATAGACCTACCAGGCTGTGATAATTGATATTGTGACAACTGATCTTGCATTTTATATTCAATCCTTGGACATACTGCTTTTGAATTCTTCAAATACCCTGCAAAACAGTATGGGGCTCTGCCTGTGTATGGGGGTGTTCCCCTTTAAATGAGGAGCCACAGACTGGTCTGAGGCACATTGTGTTTTGAAGCAGCTAGGACAGTCATTAAGAAAGCTATAATTTTGGGGACTGGATTATCAACCCTAGGGAGATGACATAGGGAGGCCTAAGAACAGTTCCCTTTTCTGAGGGGTGCTTTTATACCTCTCTAATGTCCCTTCAATCTACCCCCGCAACTCCCAACACACACATACACTCACACACACACACACACACACACACACACACACACACACACACAGGCTGCCCCATCCAGGCCTCATCTATCTCTTAGGGACATTATAACATCTTCTAATATTATCCCCTTTGAACCATTTCCCATCTCGAGAGATCTTTCTAGGTCCTTTCTGTGGGCCCCTTAATGCAGATATCAGGTTTGCCTTCTCTCTGGTTCTCAGCCTCAGCAAGGTCTGACAGGAGTTGGTGCCCACAGTGTTTGTGGTACTGTTGTGGTCATAGTGGTTGGCTCCCAAAATCCAGAAACCTTAATCAATGATGGTGACATAGGAGCATGTGACTCATTTCTGGCCATTGAGACACCAGGAGAGGTCTCCTGGGAGGCTGGGTTGGGGAAGGAGAAGAGGGACTTTTGGGAAAATGGGACACAAGCAGAGGTACCCTCAATGGTGGCTAACATTATTGTGTTTGTCATTTCTTGGTGCCTGGGCACACAGGGACCCTGATTCTCAGTGTGAAGCTGCTCCAAGCAAACTGACTCTGATACTCAATTCTCGACATGGGCACAGGGGAACTCTGACTGCTGACATGCTTTAGGTGACTCTGACTTTCAGCACACACCAGCAGGGTCTCTGTTTCAGTGTGGTGCAGACAGGGTCCCTGATTCTAGGTGAGCACATGAGGCCACACTAAGCACCTGTGACTCTGATCCTCGGTGAGTGTGGCTCCCACCAACCCACAGCAGCCACACATCTTGGGCTCAGAGCTCTTCAGTTACACTCAGGGAGTGCAAAGCTCCCTCTGCACACAGCCCAGGCAACTTGACATTTGAACCTTCTTCTGATAGTTAGAATGGTGTGGCAATGAAACAATCCTCAGAGGAAAGAATGTGAGGAATCTCTAAGAAAGGAAATAAGTGAAACGGAAGCACGCAACATGACAAAAAATTGAATTCAGAGTAATGGTCATATAGTTCATACACTGGATGGATGAGAAAATCAACAACCTATGCAAAAACCAGGAAGAAATAAAAAGTGATATACAATTAAAAACACCATGGAAAGTTTCTAGAAGAAGCAGAGGACCAAATTAGTGAGTTAGAAGATAAGGTACAGAAACAAGCTTAATCTGAACAGCAATTGGAGAAAAAATATTAAAAAGCAGGAGGAGAACCTAAGGGAGCTTTGGGACAATGCAAAATGAAGTAACATGTGTATAATAGGGCTGCCAGAAGGACAAGAAAAACAGCAAGGATTTGAAAATCTATTTGAAGAACCAATGACAGAAAACTTCCCTGATATGGGGAAGAAAAAAGTTATCCAAGTACAGAGAGTCCCTAGGAAGATGAATCCCAAAAGACCCACACCAAGTAAAATGGCAAATGTTATCGACAAAGAGAGAATCTTCAAGGCTGCAAAAGAGAGGCAGAGAGTTACCTACAAAGGATTGCCAATCAGATGATCAAATGATTTCTCAAGAGAAACACATCAAGGTAGAAGGGAATGGAAGGAAGTACTCAAAGTAATGCAAAGTAAAGGACTGAATCCAAGAATACTCTATCCAGTGAAACTATCAATCAAAATTTAAGGAGAAATCAGGAGCTTCACAGACAAAAAAAAAACTAAAGGAGTTGATCACTACCAAGCCAGCAATGCAAGCAATGCTAAAGGGAATGTTGTAAAAAAAAGAAATAGAAAGGGAAGAAGGAACACAGGCATAAAATACAGAAATGGCCACCAACAAGTACCTATCAATAATATTAAATGTTAATAGATTAAATGCTCCAATCAAAAGACATTGAGTGAATGAATAGATAAGAAAACATGACCCATATATATGCTGTCTACAGGAGACCCACCTTAGAACAAGGGAATCACACAGACTGAAAGTGAAGAGATGGAAAAATATCTATCAGGCAAATAGAAATGAAAAAAAAAATCAATACTTACATCTGACAAAAAGACCTCAAAGTGAAGATCATAACAAGAGACAAGCATATGTAATACATTAATCAATAAAAAGAAAAGAAAAGAAGAAATAGAAATGGTAAATAAATAAAGAGCTGCAAACTCAAAAAAAAAAGCCACTTCATAATTCTAAATGGATCAATACAAGAAGAGGATATAACTCTGGTAAACATTTATGTACTCAATGCAGAAGTACCGAAATACATAAAACAAACAAAAAACATTCTGTAAGATATCAAGGGAGAACACAATCATAATAGGAGACATTAATACCCCATTAACATCACTGGATAAATTCTCTAGACAAAAATTAGCAAATAAACTACAATACTAAACAAATCATTGGATAAGATTGACTTAATAAATACCTTTAGAACATTCCATCCCAAAACTACAGAATATATATTCTTCTCAAGCACACATAGGACATTTTCAAAGATACACCACATATTGGGACATAAGCAAAGTCTCTCCAAATTCAATAGAATTGAAATCATATCAAGCACCTTCTCAGATCACAATGTCATAAAATTAGAAATCAATTTACAGTAAAAACAACCACAAATATCCAAACACTTGGAGGCTGAATAGCACATTATTAAACAATGAATGGATTACCAAAGACATCAAAAAAGGAATAAACCACAACCTGGAACCAATTTACAATGAAAACACAACAATCCAAAATATTTGGGACACAATGAAAGCAGTCCTGAGTGGGAAGCATTACAGGCCTAGCTCAAAAAAAATCTAACTCGAACCAGAGAAAATGGCGGCGGAGTAGACGGATGCGTCTGGAGCCTTTTCGCTGGGCAGAGGGAGAGAGAGTGGCTGAGAGTCGCATTGGGAATGTTTGTGGGCAAGCTAAGAGTTAGTTACCCTCCAGGAGAAGGCAGAGAACTGCTGGAAGGGGCTCTCCCAGCCAGGCAGCCCCACTGCTGCGGGGCTTTTGTCTGCCAGAGCCACCAGCGCGAACACTGAGCCCCAGCCATCTTGCTGTGGGAGGTGGATGTCTGCGGCGGTCTGAAGCCTTCGGCTGGGCACCCATTGAGCATCCAGGGACCCGGGGACCCAGAACTCTGCTCTCCAATTGGCGCAGACACACAGCGGAACCAGAGATCCACAGAGCACACGGACAGGTCAGACTGCGCCTGAGATAAGGGGGAGGTAGATGTCGGCCGACACCTGAAAGCTGCGGCTGACGGAGGCACCCACAGAACAGCTGAGGACCCAGAGCGCGGCTTCCCAGGGGGCATGGACCTGCAGGCAGCGGATTTGGAGATCCACGTGGCGCGTGGAAGGGTCAGATTTCGCCTGGGTCAGGGTGAGGTCTCCTACCCACCCCTTCCCCCTCGACGCACAACAGAGATGCGCACACTGTGGGAGCCGGGCTTCGGGAAAGCTGCCTCTGGAGAGGTCCACAGAGGTGGTCAGGGCATGGTCCCTGAGTGTGAAGGCAAACCCTCTGAGCTGTTGACAGAGGGGAGCTCTGGAAAATGACTCGCGTGTTTTTTTGTTGTTGTTGTTATTTTTCTGGGGCAGAGGGAAGCCTGGGAGTTACTAGAGTGTCCCAGCTGCAAAACCCCCACAAATTGGCTTTGAGAACCACAGAGTAGCAGGATCTGAGCACAGCCTAGAGAGGTCCTCTGCTTTGTCTCAGAGATCAATTCCGAAACACTGCCACCCAGTGGATGACACACAAATTCACTCTCGCATAACCACAAAAGAAGAGATTAACACACCAAGAGGGGAACACAGGGAGCTGCAGTGCCTTCCCTGCTGGAAAACAGGAGTGCCAAGCCGAATAATAGTGGAAGTGAAGGACCATTCTATTTTTCTTCTTTTTTTTATTTTTCCTTTTTCCTTTTTTCTTTTTTTTTAATTTTTAATTTTTTATTTTTCATTTTCACATATTTTAATTAAAAGAATATTTTTTTCTTTCCATCTCAATTGATTTTACCTTTATAATTTATTACATTTTTGTTTTAAACTAGTATTATTAATTACTATTAGTACTTAACCGTTTTGGAAAAAAAACACAAGTGTCATTTTGTTTTCTCTTTATTTTATTTCGGGATTACAGTTCTACAATCTATTTTCATCTTTACTTTAGCATAATTTTACTCCAACTCAACTCTACCTTTATGCCAACACTTTCCTCCTAACTTTCCCCATTTTGTTGTCTTGTTTCTCTTTCCCTTTTCCAACTTTAGATTCTCCCTATTTTTCTCCTTACCTGGTTAAAATTTCACCCCATTTATATATCTAATTTCAAATCCCCTACTACAAGTCCACACAAACCTCTCTCTTCTTGTCTTCACTAGCCAAAATGTTGTTTTTTCTCTATGTCCTTTTGTTGCTATTTGCCTGAAAAGTGATTATATTGATTTTTTGAAAATTTTTTTGTGAGATTGTTTTAGTTTATTATACTAGTTTTATTTTGGTTTTTGCTTGCTTTGTTTTCTACCTTTCTTTTCCCTCACCTCCCTTGATACCAGTTGCTATTGGCAATTTGCCTTAATCTCTAGGTACTGGTTGCTGGCCTTTATTGGGATTAGTGACTGTTCTATTGGAGTTGTCTCCTGACATCTATATTTTGTTCCTCTATTTCTCTTATACACTTTCCTTTCTCTCTGAATTTTTTCTCTTCCTCTTTCCTACTCCTTCTTCTCCTTTTTATTTTCTTATTTTATTTTATTTTATTGTTCATTTATTTATCTTTTTTTTTCTTTCTCATTCTAACAATTTGATTTTGGCATTTATTTATTTTCTTTTTATCCTCATTTTCCTCTTCTTCTTTCTCAATTTACCCCAAATTTGTCCTTCATTGGCGGTCACCTTATTTGTGATTATTAACATCTTGAATACATTTCTACTCAGTGCCTTGTGTGCTATACCTGGTCGTTTTCTAGTTTGTGCCTTTCAATCAACGTAGGAGAGAGAACTACATAACCAGACACCCGGAGAAGAAAGACCATGGGCAGAAAAAGAAACAGCCCATATAAGACAGAAGGCAGGTTTCACCAGAAAAGGAATTAACGAAATAGAACCAGAAATAATCCTACCAGAGAAAGAGTTCAGAGAAATGATCATAATGTGGTTGAAAAGAATGGAAGACAAATTTGACAATATGAGTAAGAGCCAAGAGGAAATGAAGAAGAACCTAGAGGAGGTGCAGAATAAACAAGAAGAAATGAAAAATGACATCACTGCTATAAAGAACTCAATAGAGACATCAAAATTAGACTAGAAGAAGCAGAGGACCGCATCAGTGAGCTAGAAGACACGGTAGGAAAAAGTACCCAAGTACAGCAGGTTCTAGAAAAAAAAGTTAAAAAGCAAGAGGAGAGTCTAAGGGAACTTTGGGATAACATGAAACAAAACAACATCAGCATAATTGGGGTCCCAGAAAGAGTAGAAACTGAACAAGGATTAGAGAACGTGTTTGAAGAAATAATGACAGAAAATTTTCCCAATATAGAAAAGAAAAAACCCACACAAATCCAAGAAACTCACAGAGTCCCAAGCAAAATGATCCCAACAAACCGACACCGAGGCACATTATAATTAAATTGGCAAACACCGACAACAAAGTAAGAATCTTAAAAGGAGCCAGAGAGAAAGAGAAAGTTACCTAAAAAGGAACCCCCATAAGACTAGCTACTGACTTCTCAACAGAAACTCGTCGGGCCAGAAGGGAATGGAATGAAATATACAAAGTCATGCAAAGGAAGGGTCTGAATCCAAGAATACTGTACCCTGCAAGACTCTCAATCAAAATTGAAGGTGAAATCAGAAGCTTCACAGACAAAAAAGGACTAACGGAATATATTACCACCAAAACAGCAATGCAAGAAATGTTAAAGGGTCTGCTGTAATAAAAAGAAAGAAGAAGCGAAGAAGGAACTAGGGGGTAAGGACTAAAAATGGCAACAGATAAGTACTTATCAATAATAACTTTAAATGTAAACAGATTAAATACTCCAATGAAAAGACATAGGGTAACCGATTGTATAAGAAAACATGATCCATATATCTGCTGTCTGCAAGAAACCCACCTTAGGAAAAGAGATGCACACAGATTGAGTGTGAAGGGATGGAACATGGCATTTCAGGAAAATGGAAATGAAAAAAAAGCTGGGGTTGCAATACTTATATCTGACAAATTAGATCTCAAAGTGAAGGACATAACAAGAGATAAAGAAGGATACTTCATAATACTAAAGGGAACAATCCAACAAGAAGAAATAACTCTGGTAAACATATATGCACCCAATATAGGAGCACCTAAATACATAAAAAAACTCTTGGAGGATATTAAGGGAGAGATTGACAGCAATACAATCATAGTAGGAGACTTTAATACCCCACTGTCACCACTGGAGAAATCCTCTAAACAAAAAGTCAGCAAAGAAACATCAATCCTAAATGACTCACTAGAACAGATGGAATTAATTGACATCTTCAGAACATTTCACCCCAAAGCCACAGAATATACATTCTTCTCCAGTGCACATGGGTCATTTTCAAAGATAGATCATATGTTGGGTCATAAGAAAAGTCTCTTCAAATTCAAGAAGATAGAAATCATATCAAGCATTTTCTCAGACCACAGTGGCATAAAACTGGAAATCAACTATAATAAAAACAATAGAAAGAAATCAAACACATGGAGACTAAACAGCATGCTATTAAACAACGACTGGGTAACCAGAGAGATCAAGGAAGAAGTAAAAAAACATCATGGCAACAAATGACAATGACAACACAACAATACAAAATTTATGGGACACAGGGAAAGCAGTCTTGAGAGGGAAGTTCATAGCCCTACAAGCCTACTGCAAAAAACAGGAAACAATGGTAATAAATAACCTAAACCTACAACTCAAAGAGCTAGAACGAGAGCAACAAGAAAAGCCCAGTGTACTCAGAAGGAAGGAAATAGTGAAGATCAGGGTGGAGATAAACAACTTGAAAACCAAAGAAACAATTCAAAAGATCAACAAAACAAAGACCTGGTTCTTTGAAAGGATAAACAAGATTGATGGACCCCTAGCCAGGCTCACCAAGAAGCAAAGAGAGAAGACCCAAATAAACAAAATCAGAAATGAAAGAGGAGAAATAACAACAGACCCTGTTGAAATACAAAAGATTGTTAAAAAATACTATGAACAACTCTATTCCAACAAATTGGACAACCTGCAAGAAATGGACATTTTCCTAGAAAAATATAACCTCCCAAAACTCAATGAGGAGGAAACCAAACATCTCAATAGTCCAATAACTATGGAAGAAATTGAAGCAGTCATCAAAAAGCTTCCAGCAAATAAAAGCCCGGGTCCAGATGGCTACACAGGGGAGTTTTACCAAACATTCAAGGAAGAATTAAAACCTATCCTCCTCAGACTATACAAAAACATTCAAGAAGAAGGAACACTTCCAAACACCTTTTATGAAGAGAGCATCACCCTAATACCAAAACCAGATAAAGACAACACAATGAAAGAGAATTATAGGCCAATATCTCTCATGAGCATAGATGCCAAAATCCTCAACAAAATTCTAGCAAACCGGATCCAGCAGTACATCGGAAAGATCATACACCATGACCAAGCAGGATTCATCCCAGGAATGCAGGGATGGTACAATATCCGCAAATCAATAAATGTGATACATCACATAAACAAATTGGGAGATAAAAATCACATAGTCATATCAATTGATGCAGAAAAAGCATTTGACAAAATCCAACACCCTTTCTTGATAAAAACTCTCAGCAAAGTGGGAATAGAAGGATCATACCTCAACATCATAAAAGCCATATATGATAAACCCACAGCTAACATCATACTCAATGGGCAAAAAATAAAACCATTTCCCCTAAGATCAGGATCAAGACAGGGATGCCCACTCTCACCTCTCCTGTTCGACATAGTACTGGAAGTATTAGCAATTGCAATTAGACAAGAAGAAGAAATAAAAGGAATCCAAATTGGAAAAGAAGTAAAGCTATCCTTATTTGCAGATGACATGATATTGTACGTAAAAAATCCAAAGGACTCCATTCCAAAACGAATTGACTTAATTAATGAATTTGGCAATGTAGCAGGATACAAAATTAATGCTAAGAAGTCTGTGGCATTTCTATACACTAATAGTGAAATTATAGAAAGAGAACCTAAAAAAGCAATCCCATTTACCATCGCACCAAAAAAAAGTAAGATACCTAGGAATAAACCTAACTAAAGAGGTAAAAGACCTTTATGCATAAAACTACAGGATACTGAAAAAAGAGATAGAGGAAGATGTTAACCGATAGAAGAGCACACCATTCTCATGGATTGGGAGAATCAACATCATTAAAATGTCCATACTACCCAAAGCAATCTATAGATTCATCGCACTACCCATTAAAATACCAACGACATATTTCACAGACCTAGAAAGAATTCTTCATAGATTCATCTGGAACAAAAAAAGACCTCGGATAGCTACAGCAATTTTGAGAAGGAAGAATAAAGTAAGTGGGATCTCAGACTTCAAGCTATACTACAAAGCAACTGTTCTCAAAACAGCCTGGTACTGGCACAAGAACAGACATATAGACCAATGGAATAGAATAGAGAACCCAGATATCCACCCAAACCACTATGCTCAATTAGTATTTGACAAAGGAGGCATGAACATTCAATGGAGCCAAGATAGCCTCTTCAATAAATGGTGTTGGGAAAATTGGACAGATACATGCAAAAAATTGAAACTGAACAACCAACTTATACCAAATACAAAAATAAACTCAAAATGGATACAGGACTTAGACATTAGAAGGGAAACCATAAAAATACTAGAGGAATCCACAGGCAGCACAATCTCAGATATATGCCGAAAGAACTTCTTCACTGATACTGCTCCAAAGGCAATGGAAGCTAAAGAAAAAATAAACAAATGGAACTACATCAAAATAAAAAGCTTTTGCACAGCAAAAGAAACCATCAACAAAACAACAAGAAAGATCACTGTATGGGAGAACATGTTTGCAAATGATATCACTGATAAAGGTTTAATCTCCACAATCTACAGCCAACTTATACAACTTAATAAAAGGAAGATAAATGATCCAATAAAAAAATGGGCAACGGACCTAAATAGAACCTTTTCGAAAGACAACAGAAGGAAGGACAAGAGACACATGAAAATATGTTCAAAGTCACTAATCATCCGAGAGATGCAAATCAAAACAAAAATGCGATACCATCTTATACCGGTCAGAATGGCAATCATCAACAAATCAACAAACGACAAGTGTTGGCGAGGATGCGGAGAAAAAGAGACCCTTGTGCACTGTTGGTGGGAATGCAGACTGGTGCAGCCACTGTGGAGAACAGTATGGAGTTTTCTTAAGAAACTAAAAATGGATCTCCCATTTGACCCTATAATCCCACTCTTAGGAATTTATCCTAAGAAATTACAAACACCAATCAGAAAGGATTTATGTACCCCTATGTTCATAGCAGCACAATTTACAATAGCCAGAATTTGGAAACAGCCTAGGTGCCCGTCAGCAGATGAATGGATCAGAAAACTGTGGTACATCTACACAATGGAATTCTATGCTGCCATTAAAAAGAAGGAATTCTTACCATTTGCAGCAACCTGGTTGGAACTGGAGAGCCTTATGCTTAGTGAAATAAGCCACTCAATGAAGGAGAAGCCTCACATGATCGCACTCATTGGGGGATAATAAAGAACATTATAAACTGATGAACGAAAGGATAGATACAGAGACAGTAAAGCTTCGAACAGACTGTGAAATTACAGCAGGAAGATTAACGTTAGGTGAGGTAGATAAGAGATCAATCAAAGGACTTGTATGCATGCATATAAGCAAAACCAATGAACATAGACACTGGGGGGTTGGGGTATGCCTGGGAGGGAGGGGGGGCAATGGGGAGATATGTATAAAAAATTAATAAAAAAAAATATATATATGAGAGCAACAAGAAAAGCCCAGTGTGCTCAGAAGGAAGGAAATAATAAAGATTAGAATGAAAATAAATGACATAGAGACCCTAAAAAACTATACAAAGGATCAATGAAACCAAGAGCTGGTTCTTTGAAAGGATAAACAAGATTGATGAGCCTCTAGTCAGACTCACCAAGAAGCAAAGAGAGGGGACCCAAATAAACAAAATCAGAAACGAAAGAGGTGAAAGAACAACAGACCCCACAAAAATATGAAGAATCAGGGGGAAAAACACTATGAGCAACTCTACTCCAACAAACTGGTCAACCTAGAAGAAATGGACATATTCCTAAAAAAAATATGACCTTCCAAAACTCAGCCAGGAGGAATCAAAAAATCTGAATAGGCTAATAACTATGAAGGAAATTGAAGCAATAATAAAAAATCTTTCAACAACAAAAGCCCTGGACCAGATAGCTTTACAGGGGAGTTTTATAAAACATTCGAAGAAGAAATAAAATCTATCTTCCTTAGACTATTTCAAAAAATTTAAGAGGAAGGAGCACTTCCAAGCTCTTTCTATGAAGCCAGCATTACTCTAATCCCAAAACCAGATAAAGACAATACAAAGAAAGAGAATTACAGGCCAATATCTTTCACAAACATAGACACCAAAATCCTCAACAAAATTCTAGCAAATCAAATCCAGCAATACATTAGAAAAATCATACACCATGACTAAGTGGGATTTATTCCAGGAATGCAAGGATGATACAATATCCACAAATCAATACATGTGATATACCATATAAACAAACTGAGAAATAAAAACCATATAGTCATATGCATTGATGCAGAAAAAGCATTTGACAAAATCCAACATCCTTTCTTGATAAAAACCCTCAGTATGGTGTGAATAGAAGGATCATACCTCAACATAATAAAAACCATATATGACAAACCCACAGATAACATCATACTCAATGGGCAAAAACTAAAACCTTTTCCACTAAGAAAAGGAACAAGACAGGGATGCCCACTCTCACTACTCCTGTTCAACAAAGTATTGGAAATACTAGCCATTGTGATCAGACAAGAAGAAGAAATAAAAGGCATCCGAATTGGAAAAGAAGTAAAATTGTCCTTATTTGCAGATGACATGATATTGTACATAGAAAACCCCAAAGACTCATAAAAAATCTACTAGATTTAATAAATGAATTTGGTAATGTAGCAGGATACACAATAAACACCCAGAAGTCTATGGTTTTTTTCTACACCAATAGTGAAATCACAGAAAGAGAAATTTAAAAAGCAATCCCAAGGAGAACCAAGATGGCGGCATAGGTAATCACCTATACTTTCTGCCTCTCACAACCACATCAAAACAACAACTGAATGGCAGAAAGACTACCTCACAAAACTGTGTGAAAGCTGGAAGAGCAGAAGTTCCACAAATAGAGAGGTAAAGAAAAAGCATTGAGACTGGTAAATGGTGTAGAGGCACAGAGAGTGCTTGTACCTGGATGTACTGTTCTTTTAACCAGAAGGGAGAACAATCTCCCGCTTGCTCTGAACTACAGTTCTGGGCAAGACTCTGGGGGACCCAGGCACATACAGGAAGAAACTGGACTGTCTGATATCAGGACAGGAACAGCAGGGCAGCTTTCCCTTAGAGCTGCTCACAGAAATCATTGTTCCTGCACAGGGAGAGGAAGGGGAAGGAGGTTGGGAAGGGTGGAATGCGGAGAACTGGAGACTTCTCCAGCTCAAGACTGACTGGCAATCATTGCTGTTTGCTCCAACCTGGTGATTCCCAAAGACCTCGCCCCACCCAATTTACAATCCCACCCAAGTTGTGCATATTGGCTTTTGCAAACTGCAGCTGGGTGAGCAAGTCCCAGAGCTTCCAAAAGAAGGCCCAAGGCCCGGCAGCACACCTGGGCCTCATCTGAGCACTTCCATACTCCATACAAACAGGAGGAATACAGTCACAGGCAGGCGGCCAGGGGGCCCAGTCAACAACCTGCGCCAAACGGGCCAGAGCGGAGCCAGAACAGAAGGAGAACTCCAGCCCCTCAAGCAGGGAGAGGCCTATGTGCAGGGCCTGCGCCACTCCTGCAGGCCAGCATGGAAGAGGAATGCCAGGTGCTCTCCATCCAGAGCCAAATTGTCCTGCTTGGGAAACCGGGCAGTCACATTCCCGCTGCAGGTTTTGGGGTTTGAGATCGATGCTATGAACTCTGTCCAGTTTTCAAACCACACAGGCTACGCACACTGGAAGGGTCAGGTGCTGAATGCAGATGAGCTCCAAGAGGTGTGCGAAGGGCTGAAGCTGAATAATCTGAATAAATATGATTATGTGCTCATGGGTACACAAGGGACAAGTCCTTCTTGGCCATGGTGGTGGACATTGTGCGGGAGCTAAAGCAGCAGAACTTGCAACTGGTGTGCAATCTGATGATGGGTGACAAGTGGGACATGTACGTTCCAGAGGATCTCCTTCCTGTTTACAAAAAAGGTTGTTCTGGTTGCAGACATAACTCCCAACCAGTTTGAGGCTGAGTTACTCACTGGCAGAAAGACCCACAGCCAGGAAGAAGCCTTAGAAGTGATGGACGTGCTGCACTTGATGGGTCCCTACACCATGGTCACCACCAGCTCCGACCTCTCTTCCCTGCGGGGCAGTGACTACCTGATTGTTCTGGGGAGCCAGAGGATCCAGCACCCCAATGGCTCCGTGGCGATGGAGCGCATCCACATGGACAGCACCGGGGACCTGTTTGATGGTAATTTATGTTAACGTGGAGGATTGTTGTCAGAGTGCAGATTTCAAGATTTTTCAGTGTTTCAAACCTTCTCCTGTAGACCTTAGAGATGAATTCCAAATGATGATTCCCTTTTCATATCAGTCTTAAATCATTGCCAAGTCCTGCTGAGGTGATTGTGTTAGTCTGCATTATTTTTGCAATATATGTCAGTGATTGTAAAAAAAAAAAAAAAAGGGAGGAGGAATCTGCAGATGTCTCTGTAGCTCCTGCAGGGTGGCCTCAGACAATAGCTGACCTTACACCTCCTTGGAGATCCAAGAGCCAATGTACCCAGTGGTCAGAGTGAGACCAAACTGAATTACAATTCTTCACAAAAATAAGAGACACACTCAAGGGGCAAACTCAGTAAGCACCAAAGCCCCACTGAAGCAAGCCCTGCCCCATAAGAGTGTCTCCTGTGCAACAGATCTTCCAGTGTAGACACAGCTGGTCATCACAGCCAATTGGCCTGGAGGTCAATTACTCCCAGTGATACCAACAGCAATCAAGGGTTAATTACAACAAGACTGAGCAAACAGCCCAAAAAAGGGTGCACCAAGTATGTCCACCTCAGGTGACTGGGGAGGCTGAGCCACTAGACTGTTTAAGAAACCAACCACATAAGGCCAGTCTTTCAACTCAGGGAGACTTAGCAGCTACACAGTACATAGAAACAAATACAGGGAAGCAGCCAAAATGTGGAGACTAAGAAACAAGTCACAAATAAAAGAAACGGATGAAAGCAAAATACTGGACACAGTTATAAGGTTATTCAAGAATCTTCTGTAATCCATTGAGAAATTTACTGAGACCCACTAGGATATGAAAAAGGACCAATCAGAAATTAAGCATGTCCTTACTAAATAAAGAATAATATATAGAGATCCAACAGCAGACTAGAGGATCCCAAGAATAAAGTCAAAGATTTGAAATACAAAGAAGCAAAAAACACCCAATTGGAAAAGTAAAAAGAAAAAATAATGCAAAAATATGAAGATAGTGTAAGGATCCTCTGGGACAACTTCAAGCGTACCAACATCAGAATTATGGGGGTGCCAGCAGAAGAGAGAGAGAGAGCAAGATATTGAAAACCTATTTAAGGATTGGGGAAAAGATGTGGCTGGCAGGACAGAAGTGAGGGAGAGGAAGTGAGTGAGGGGATGAAAGGAGATTGTGTGGCTGTGAGTGGTGTGTGTGTGAGTGAGTAAGGGACAGTTAAATCTCGCAGGAGCAGCAGGGGCTAGCAGTTCAGGCTCTCTGAGACAAGGAGAGACTACCACCGCAGCGGGCACTCCCCAGACTGTGGGACTCAAGCAGGGAACCCCACACCATTTTGAAGGGTAAAACAGCCTTTCTTTGGGAACTCATCAATACTATCAACTATACAGGCCTTGGAACTGCCCTGCAACCCACCAGTCACTCCAGCCAAAACCCTACTGTCACAGCTGCAGACCCACGAACTCTGGGACTCCACCTCCAAAGCAGTAAGTACAACCTCCCCCTCCCCAGTGGCAGAACTCCAGTCCATATTATCGCTTTTCCAGTGCGCCCATGTTAGCGCCTTTCCAATTCACAGGCAGCCAGGGCGCTCCACTCTCTAGGCAGTGCCTAGGAGCCACTGGGAGCCCTAGTGTGTGTAATTTTGTACAGACAAGGGCGCACAGCCCCGCAGTATAAATTCTGAGTTTCCTTTTCCTGAATAACTGCCCACATTTACCCCAGCAGCTCAACCTCATTGCCCAGACACCTCAGGGTGCGTCATCAGAGGGCAGCAGCACACTCTGGGAGCATCTGGGAGTCTCTCCTGGGTGTGATTAGACACAAAGGTGCCCAGTCCCGCAGTAGAATTTCTAAATTCCCTCCTCCTGAATAATTACCCACATTTACCCCTGCAGCTCAACCCAAGACAGGACCCCTGAGGGCGCATCATCAGAGGGCTGCACCAAAAAAAAAAAAAAAAGGGGGGGGTCTTCCACAAAGGAACAGGATACCAGAGCTCATCTATCCACAGCGTGCTCTCAAAGCACCTCTGAGTCTCTGCTCGGCACAAACAAGGGCACCTCCCTTGCAGTAGAATTTCTGAATCCCTCTTCCTGAATAACTACCCACATGTACCCCAGCAGCTCAACCTCAGTGCAGGACCCTGCAGAACATGTCAGAGCACTGTGCTGGCTCAACCTGCAGAACATGTCAGAGCACTGTGCTGGCTCAACCTCAGTGCAGGACCCTGCAGAGTGCCTTAGAGTGCCGCACCTGGCTAACGTACCTCCACAGATTCGAAGTTCCAACAGGCAAGCACCCTGAGGCCATCTCTCCACAGAGGGCTCTTGGAAGCCACTGTGACTTCTCTCTGGGTGCAACTTTGAACATATAGGGGTGCACTCCCTCTCCCACACCCCCAGCAGTAGAAATTTTGAATTCACTCATCCTGGATATCTGCCCACAGACACCTCAATTACACAGCTACAATGCCAGGGACCTTCATAGTGCTGCACTGTACCTTGCTGGCAAACTTACCAGGGCTGCTCCTGTGAGCCGCCACTGGGAGAAAATGACTATCCACCAGAGTGCAGCAGCAAAAGCTGAGTCTGCCCACCCAACAACTACAGAACTCTGGGCACCACAGTCATGCCTCTCCAGAGTATAGGCCCCCTGAACCACATCACTCCAACAGATGGGTCCTTGGTGAAACTGTGAGTCCCCGCTGGGCACACATGATCTCAATTAAGGGTACAAAACAGCAAAAATAGGGACACTCCCCTCCACGGCTGACAACTTTCAGACACCACAGTAGTGTTGCTCAAGCTCGCAGATCTTTATCAAGAGAACCCAGATAGCTCAAGTAGGGAACTACAATAGATTAACAAGCACAGAAAAACTGAGAGAATACACCAGTAGCACCATTCCCCCCAAAAAAAACCTGGATAGAAAAGCAATTAGATCTACAATTAAAACATTACAGGAAAATATAGGAAGACAAAAACGCAATCTCAAAAGGAAAGAAAAAGAGGAATCACCAGAAAGTGAGTTAGATGAAATTGAGGCCAGCAGCATTATCAGAGAAAGAATTCAGAGTAATGGTATTAAAGATGTTTAAATGGATGGATAGCAAATACAGTGGTACCTCGAGATACGAGTTTAATTCATTCCGTAATCTTGCTCATATATCAAGTTGCTCGTATCTCAAAGCAAATTTCCCCTTGAAATCAATTGAAATGCCGTTAATCTGTTCCAGCCCCCAAAATGCCACCCCAGTTGTTCTTGTTACGTGTTTTTGAATAAGAAAAATGTATTTATAAATGACAAATATTGTGTAAAAACATAATAAAAGAGAATGTAAAGGAATAAACTGGTTTTATAAAGTGTATTTACCTACTCGTTACACTCTTAATGCTACACTTTATCCCTAAACTGAATGTAACTTAACTAATCTTCACTGAACTTAATTGCTACTGGTCTTTGCATTTTTGGCCGATTTCAAAAAAAACGTGTCCAGAGAGGTTTGCCTCTTCCTCTCTTTCAGAATGTTTCTGAAATGGGTGAGGCAAGTTTCATTGAACAGCTCCGATGCACGACCAGTAGCAACTTTTTCGGGGTGTTTCTTTTCCAGAAGTGTGACACCCGCTCCCACATTCCTAAGATCTCCTTTATCTCACTTGTAGAGATCTCCTCCACCTCTGGCTCCTCCTCGAAACCAATTTCTTGGAGAACCTCCACATGTTGCTGAGACTGCAACTTTTGTAACACTTCCGTGGAGAGTTCCAGAGAGTGCTCCTCGACGAGCTCATTCACATCTCTCTCATCCACCTCCAGGCCCATGGATTTTCCCAGAGACACTATCTCCTCCTCCACTGGCACCTCGGGTTCAAATCCTTCGAAGGTCCTTTTGGCTACAGCCTCAGGCCACAGCTTCTTCCACACAGAGGTCAAAATCCTCGTTGTAACACCCAGCCAGGCCTGATCAATAATTCTGAGGCATATCACGATATTAAAGTGGTTCTTCCAGAACTCTCAAAGGGTGAGGTTTGTGTTCTCTGTCACCTCAAAGCAGCGCCGGAACAGGTGCTTGATGTACAGCTTTTTAAAATTAGAAATCACCTCCTGATCCATGGGCTGCAGGATAGGAGTGGTGTTGGGAGGTAGGTAGACAACCTTTATAAACTTGAACTCTTCAAGGAGTTCATCTTCGAGGTTTGGTGGGTGAGCAGGAGCATTGTCAAAGACGAGGAGGTTAGATTGTTTTCCTGTAGATATTTCTTAATGGAAGGGCTGAAAACCAGGTTTACCCACTCCACAAAGAACTGCCTGGTGACCCATGCCTTCGGGTTTGCCCTCCACATAACTTGCAGTTTATCTTTTAAAATCTTATGTGACTTAAAGACTCTGGGTTTTTTTCCGAATGGTATACGAGCAGAGGCTTGATCTTGCAGTCGCCACTCGCATTGGCGCACAGTGCGAGAGTTAGCCTATCCTTCATGGGTTTGTGGCCTGGCATCGCCTTCTCCTCTGCCGTGATAGAAGTCCTATTCAGCATCTTCTTCCAGAAAAGCTCTGTCTCATCACAGTTGAAGACTTGCTGGGGGATATATCCTTTGGCTTCTATCAGTTCGGAAAAAGTTTTGAGGTAATCCTCAGCTGCGTTCACATCCAAACTCGCTGCCTCACCATGCCTGACGATGGAGTGAATGCCAGACCTTTTCCTGAAGTTATCAAACCAGCCTCTACTGGCTTTAAATGAGTCTTTCGATGCTTCATCCATGAAAGTGCACAGGGTCTGCTCCAGCAAATCACCGTAAATCGCTCGCACCTTCTCGCATATGATGCCCTGTGTTAATGTATCTCCTTTAAGCTGCTTCTCCATCACCCACACCATCAGTAGATTCTCCATCTTTTCATGAAGAGAGCTACGGAGCTTAGAAATTATTGTAACGCCCTTAGCTGGCATTATACCCTTTATCGACTCCTTCTGTTTAAGCACAGTGCATATCGTTGAAGTACTATGCCTGTATTGCCTCACCAAGTCAGCCACTTGCACACCTTGCTCATATTTTTCTATGATTTCACACTTTAATTCAATAGACATCATCCTCTTCTGAGCACTGACCTTTCCACTCGCTTTCTTCGGACCCATGGTTATAAAAAGAAATGTGATAAAGTATGTAAATGCACCAAAGATGCTTCGACAACAAGGTAAACAAGCACACTGACTGAGGCGTGGGAAACTATTAGAAGCTCGAGTAGCAGTAAACTGGTGGGTCGTGTGCAGCACGCCGATCCGCGCGATTACTCATATCTCAAATGTTGCTCATATTTCAAAGCAAAAAATCGCTTGCTCGATGGCTCATAACTCAAAAATCTCGTATGTTAGGGCACTCGTATCTCGAGGTACCACTGTACACACAAATCAACAACAAATACACAAATCACAATGAAAACTATAAGGAGCTGAATGAGAATGACACCAACATGAAAAGAAACCAAGAGGAGAGGAAGAACAACATATCTGCAATAAGGAACACAATGGAAGATCAAAATAGTGGACTAGAAGAGGCTGAGGACCACATCAGCAAATTGGAAGACAAGGTAGGAAAAAAACAAACAAACACAACAGAGACTGGAAAGAATACTTAAAAAAAAAGAAGAGAGCCTAAGGGAGCTTTAGGACAACACAAAACAAAATAACATTTGCTTAATAAGGATACCAGAAGGAGAGGAAGAGAAGCAAGAAATAGAAAAATCATTTGAAGAAATAATGACAGAAAACTTCCCTGATATTGGCAAGAAAGAACTATGCAAGACCAAGAAATACAGAGTCCCAAACAAGTTGAACCCCAAAAGACTGACACCAAGCACTTCATAATTAAATTGGCAAACACTGAAAACAAAGTAAGAATCTTAAAGGGTTCCAGAGAGAGACAGAAAGTCACCTAAAAGGGATTTCCTATTAGAATATCAACTGATTTCTCAACAGAAACACATCAGGCCAGAAGTAAATGGAATGAAATATATAAAGTGATGCAAAACATGGATCTGAACCAAGAATACTATACCCAGCAAGGTTATCATTCAAAATTGAAGGTGGAATTAGGAGCTTTACAGACAAGAAAGGGCTAAGAGAGTTTATCACTACCAAACCAACAATGCAAGAAATGCTAAAGGGACTTCTGTAAAAAAAAGAAAGAGAAAGGCAAGAAGAAACATGAACACTAATGAAAAATATGACAACAAACATGAACTTGTCAATAATAACATTAAACGTAAATGGGTTAAATGCACCAATCAAAAGACATAGGGTAGCTGAATGGATAAGAAAACATGACCCATATGTTTGCTGATTCCAAGAGACCCATCTCAGAGTAAAGGATTCACAAAGACTAAGAGTGAAGGGATGAAAAAACGTTTTTCAGGCAAAGAGAAATGAGAAAAAACTGGGGTGGCAATACTTATATCTGATAAAATAGACCTCAAAGTAAAGATCTTAACAAAAGATAAGGAAGGCCACTACATAATACTAAAAGGAGAAATTCAACAAAAAGATATAACTCTGGTAAACATATATGCACCCAAATACATTAAAAAAAAACAACTGGAAGATATCAAGGGAGAGATCGACAACAATACAATTATATTAAGGGACTTTAATACACCTCTGACATCACTGGATAAATCCTCTGGACAAAACATCAGCAATTCTAAATAACTCAATAGATCAGATGGACCTAATTGACATCTTCAGAGCATTTCATCCCAAAGCCACGGAATATATGTTCTTCTCAAGTGCACATGGGACATTTTCAAAAATAGATCACATATTAGGTCACAATCAAAGTCCCTGACATTAAACAAGATTGAAATCATATCAAGCATTTTCTCAGACCACAATAGCATATTATAAATAAACTACAATAAAACTTTGTAGTTTTTTTCCAAAAATTTAAACACTTGGAAGTTGAATAGCATGTTATTAAACAACGATTGGGTTATCAATGAGATCAAAGAAGAAATTAAAAATATCCTGAAGACTAATGCCAATAAAACACAACAAAGCAAATGCTCTGGGACACAATGAAAGCAGTACTGAGAGGGAAGTTGGTAGTCCTACAGGCCTACCTCAAAAAACAAGAAAAAATGATAATGAATCACCTAACTCAACAACTCAAAGAATGAGAAAGGGAGCAACAAGAAAAGCCCACCTTGAGAAGAAAGAAGGAAATAATAAAGATTGGAAGAAAAATTAATGCCATAGAGACCAAAGGAAACAATACAAAGGATCAACAAAACCAAGAGTTGGTTCTTTGAAAGAATAAACAAGATTGATGAACCTCTAGCCAGGCTCACCAAGAAGCAAAAAGAGAGCCGCCAAATAAGCAAAATTATAAATGAGAGAAGTGAATTAACAATAGACCCCAAAGAAACATAAAGGATTATTAAAAAATATTATGAACAACTCTATTCTAAATAATTATACAACCTAGAGGAAATGAACACATTCCTAAAAAAACACAACCTTCCAAAACTCACTCAGGAATATTCTAAAAATCTCAATACACTGATAACTATGGAAGAAATTGAAGCAGTAATCAAAAAGCTTCCAGCAAACAAAAGCCCAGGGCCAGATGGCTTTACAGTGGAATTTTACCAAACATTCATGGAAGAACTAAAACCTATCCTCCTCAGACTAGTCCAGAAAATTGAAGAGGAAAGAACACTTCCAAACACCTTCTATGAAGCCAGCATCACCCTAATACCAAAACCAGATAAAGATAACACAATGAAAGAGAATTACAGGCCAATATCCCTCATGAACATAGATACCAAAATCCTCAACAAAATTCTAGTAAATTGAATCCAGCAGTACATCAGAAAGATCATACACCATGAACAAGTAGGATTTTTCCCAGGGATGTACAGATGGTACAATATTCACAAATCAATAAACGTGATACATCACATAAACAAATTGAGATAGAAATCACATAGTCATCAATTGATGCAGAAAAAGCATTTGATAAAATTCAACATCCTTTCTTGATAAAAACTCTGAACAAGGTGGGAATAGAAGGACCATACCTCAACATAATAAAAGCCATGTATGCCAAATTCACAGCCAACATCATACTCAATGGGCAAAAACTAAAACCATTTCCCCTAAGAACAGGAACAAGACAGGGATGCCCACTCTGACCACTCCTATTCAACATAGTTCTGGAAATACTACCATTGCAATCAGACAAGAAAAAGAAATAAAAGGCATCCAAATTGAAAAAGAAGTAAAACTGTCCTTATTTGCAAATGACATGATACTTTATATAGAAAACCCTAAAGTATCCACCAAAATATTATTAGACTTGGTAAATGAATTCAGCAAAGTAGCAGGATACAAAATTAACACCAAAAAATGTATGGCATTTCTAAGTACCAATAATGAACTTACAGAAAGAGAGACTAAAAAAGTGATCTCAGAGAAAAAAATGGCGGCAGAATAGACAGACATGTCTGGAGCCTTGTCACTGAACAGACAGAGAGAACAGCTGAACGACACACTGGGAGTGTTTGTTGGCAAGTTAAGGGACAGTTATCCTCCAGGAGAAGGTGGCGGCTGCTGGACGGGGCTCCCCTGACCAGGCAGCCCCAGTGCCATGAGGTTTTTGTCTCCTGTAGCCATCAGCATGAACATGGAGACTGTGCCATCTTGCAAGGGAAAGTGGATGTCTACGGCGGCCTGAAACACTAGCTGCTGCACCCACGGATCAGCCGGGGGACTCAGAACACCACTCTCCAATCGGCGCAAACACTCGGATTCAGGTCAGATATTGCCTGGGATAAAGTGAGGTCTCCAGTCCCACAGCACAGAGAGATAGATGCTCACATTGTGGGAACTGGACTGGGGGAAAGCTGCACCTAGAGAATGGATGTGGAGCAGAAAGTGATCCCTGAATGTGGAAGAGGGCCCTCAGAGCTATTAACAGAGGGAAGCTCTAGAAAGCAACCCATTTTGATCTGTGGCAGAAAGACAGCCTGGGAGTTATTAAAGTGTCCCAGCTACTCAAATAGGAGCGGGGAAGGGAGAGTGCACAAACTGCACTCTTTCCTCTTCAGACGCTGGTTTCTGATTGCTAAGCCCAATACATAGGATCACGAAATTGGAGACATCCTAAGAGACTGCAGGGGAAAGTTGTTTTTCTGGAACCTGGGGATCAGAGTGCAGAATAACCATCAGAGAATCAGCCCTGGGGAAACCCATTCCTACAAACTGGTATTGAGAACCACAGAGAAAGCAGGATCTAAGCACAGGTTAGAGAGGACCTATAGTCTCAGAGGTCAATTCCAAAACACTGCCACCCAGGGGCTGACTCACAAATTGACTCTCCATTGAGCAAAAGTAGAATGAAGGCAACTGCAATATCATCCTGACTGGGAAACAGGCGTGCCAAACGGAACAATAGAGGAAGTGAATGACCTCCACTACTGCCCATACTATTTTTTTATTTTTTATTTTTTTCATCTTTTAATTAAAAAAATTATTATTTTCTGTTTTCCTCAAATTGATTTTATCTTTTTAATTATTACATTTTTATTTTCAACCAGTATTATTACTAATACTATTTTACCTTTTTGTAAAAAAGAAGTGTCATTTTATATTCTCTTTATCTTACTTTGGGATTTGAGATCTATATTCTATTTTCATCTTTCCTTTAGCATAATTTTACTCTATCTCAATTCTATCTTTATGACAACACTCTCTTCCTAACTTTCCCCATTTTGTTGTCTTGTTTCTGTTTCCCTTTTCCAACTTTAGTTTCTCCCTATTCTTTCTTTTTACTGGTTAAAATTTCACCCCACTTATATATCTAATTTTGAATCCCCTAATCCAAGTCCATACAAACCTCTCTCTTCTCTGCCTTCACTATCCAAAAAATTATTTTTCCCTATGTCCTTTTGTTGCTGTTTGCCTAAACAGTGATTATAATGATTTTTTATACTTTTTTAAATGATTATAACTATTTTTTATACTTTTTTAAAAATATATTTTATTGATTTTTCACAGAGAGGAAGGGAGAGGGACAGAAAGTTAGAAACATCGATGAGAGAGAGACATCGATCAGCCGCCTCCTGCACACCCCCTACTGGGGATGTAGCCGCAACCAGTGTACGTGCCCTTGACCAGAATTGAACCTGGGACCTTTCAGTCCGCAGGCCGACGCTCTATCCACTGAGCCAAACCGGTTTTAGTGATTTTTTTATACTTTTTTGTGAGATTGTTTTTGCTTATTCTACTTGTTTTATTTTGCTTTTTGTTTGCTTTGTTTTTGTTTGTTTTTTTACGTCTCTTTTCCCTCACCTCCCTTGATATTTGTTGTTATTTGTAGTTTGTATTAATCTCCAAGTACTTGTTGCCAGCATTTGTTGGGATTAGTGGCTGTTCTATTGGAGTTTTCTCCTCACATATCTAATTTGTTCCCTTTTTCTTCCTTATTCTCTTTCTTTTCTCTCTGACTTTTTTTCTTTCTCTTTTCTTCTTTTTCTTCTTTTTTTTCTCTCCCTTTTTCTCCCTTCTCCCAATTTCATTTTGGCACTTCTTTCTTTTCTTTTTTCCTCATGTCTCTCTTCTTCTTTCTCTACTTACCCCTAATTTGTCTATCATTGGTGGTCACCTTATTTCTGGTTATTAACATCGTGAATACATTTCTGTTCAGTGTCTTATGTGTTGTACCTGGTCGTGTTGTATTTTGTGCCTTTCAATCAACGTAGGAGAGAGAATTACATAACCAGACACCCGAAGAAGAAAGACCATGGGCAGATGAAGAAACAGCCCGCATATGAAAGAAAAGCAGTCATCACCAGAAAAGGAAGTAAACAAAATAGAAGCAAACAACCTGACAAAGAAAGAGTTCAGAGAAATGGTCATAAGGTGGCTGAAAAGAATGGAAGAAAAATTCGACAATATGAGTAAGTATGAAGAGGAAATGAAGAAGAACCAAGAGGAAATGAAGAATAATCAAGAAGAAATGAAAAATTACATCACTGCTGTAAAGAACTCAATAGAAAGCATCAAAAGTAGACTAGAAGAAGCAGAGGACCACATAAGTGAGCTAGAAGACAAGATAGAAAAAATACCCAAGTACAGCAGCTTCTAGAAAAAAAAAAATTAAAAAGTAAGAAGAGAGCCTAAGGGAACTTTGGGATAACACGAAACAAAACAACATCCGCATAATTGGGGTTCCAGAAAGAGTGGAAACTGAGCAAGGAATAGAAAGCCTGTTTGAAGAAATAATGACAGAAAACTTCCCTGATATAGGAAAGAAAAACCCACACAAATCCAAGAAGCTCACAGAGTCCCAAGCAAAATGAACCCTAAAAAACTGACACCAAGGGATATTATTATTAAATTGGCAAACCAATGACAAAGTAAGAATCTTAAAAGCAGCCAGAGAGAGAGAGAAAGCTACCTACAAAGGAACTCCTATCAGACTAGCAACTGATTTCTCAACAGAAACTCATCAGTCCAGAAGAGAATGGAATGAAAAATACAAAGTCATGCAAAGGAAGGGTCTGAATCCAAGAATACTTTAGCCAGCAAGGCTTTCAATCAAAACTGAAGGTGAAATCAGGCACTTCACAGACAAAAAAAAAAGGACTAAGGAAATGTATTACCACCAAACCAGCAATGCAAGAAATGTTAAAGGGTCTGCTGTTAAAAAAAAAAGACATAAGAAGCGAAGAGGGAACACAGGAGTAAAGAATAAAAATGGCAACAGATAAGTATCTATCAATAGTAACTTTAAATATAAATGAATTAAATGCTCCAATCAAAAGACATAGGGGAACCGATTGGATAAGAAAACATGACCCATATATCTGCTGTCTACAAGAAACACATCTCAGAAAAAGAGATGCACATAGACCGAGGGTGAAGGGATAGAATATGGTGTTTCAGGCAAATTAAAATGAAAAAAAGCTGGGGTTGCAGTACTTATATCTGACAAATTAGATCTCAAAGTGAAGGACATAACAAGAGATAAGGAAGGACACTTCATAATACTAAAGGAAACAATCCAACAAGAAGTAATAACTCTGGTAAATGTATACCCGCCCAATAAAGAGCACCTAAATACATAAAAAACTACTGGACAATATTAAGGGAGAGATTGACAGCAATACAATCATAGTAGGAAAATTTAATACCCCACTGTCACCACTGGATAAATCCTCTAAACAAAATTGAGCAAAGAAACATCAATCCTAAATGACTCACTACACCAGATACAATTAATTGCCATCTTCAGAACATTTCACCCCAAAGCCACAGAATATACATTCTTCTCCAGTGCACATGGGTCATTTTCAAAGATAGATCATATGTTGGGTCATAAGAAAAGTCTCTTCAAATTCAAGAAGATAGAAATCATATCAAGCATTTTCTCAAATCACAGTGACATAAAACTGGAAATCAACTATAATATAAATAAAACAAAGAAGTCAAACACATGGAGACTAAATAGCATGCTATTAAACAATGACTGGGTAACCAGAGAGATCAAGGAAGAAATAAAAAACATCATGGCAACAAATGACAATGACAACACAACAATACAAAATTTATGGGGCACCGTGGAAGCAGTCTTCAGAGGGAAGTTCATAGCTCTACAAGCCTACTGCAAAAAACAGGAAACAATGGTAATAAATTACCTAACCCTACAACTCAAAGAGCTAGAAAGAGAGCAACAAGAAAAGCCCAGTATAAGCAGAAGGGAGGAAATAGTAAAGATCAGAGCAGAGATATACAACATAGAGACCAAAGAAAGAATTCAAAAGATCAAAAAAAACAAGAGTTGATTCTTTGAAAGGATAAACAAGATTGATGGACCTCTAACCCGGCTCACCAAGAAGCAGAGAGAATAGACCCAAATAATCAAAATCAGAAATGAAAGAGGAGAAATAACAACAGACCCATTTGAAATACAAAGGATTGTTAAAAAAAATACTATGAACAACTTAATTCCAATAAACTGGACAACCTGCAGGAAATGGACATATTCCTAGAAAAATATAACCTTCTGCCGAAACCAGTTTGGCTCAGTGGATAGAGCGTTGGCCTGCGGACTGAAGAGTCCCAGGTTCAATTCTGCTCAAGGGCATGTACATTGGTTGTGGGCACATCCTCAGTAGGGGGCGTGCAGGAGGTGGCTGATCGATGTCTCTCTCTCATTGATGTTTCTAGCTTTCTATCCCTCTCCCTTCCTCTCTGTGAAAGATCAATAAAATATTTTTAAAAAGAAAAATATAACCTTCCAAAACTCAATTAGGAAGAATCTAAACACCTAAATAGTCAAATAACTATGTAAAACATTGAAGTAGTCATCAAAAAGCTTCCAGCAAACAAAAGCCCAGGACGAGTTGGCTACACAAAAGAGTTTTACCAAACATTCAAGAAAGAATTAAAACCTATCCTCCTCAGACTATTCAAAAATATTCAAGAAGAAGGAACCATTCCAAATACATTCATTGAAGCCAGCATCACCCTAATACCAAAACCAGATAAAGACAACATAATGAAAGAAAATTACAGGCCAATATCTCTCATGAACATACATGTCAAACTCCTCAACAAAATTCTAGCAAATCGGATCCAGCACTACATCAGAGAGATCATTCACCATGACCAAGTTGGATTTATCCCAGGAATGCAAGGATGGTACAATATCCGCAAATCAATAAATATGATACATCACATAAACAAATTGAGAGAAAAAAATCACATAGTCATATCAATTGATGCAGAAAAAGCATTTGACAAAATCCAATACTCTTTCTTATTAAATACTCTCAGCAAGTTGGGAATAGAAGGATCATACCTCAACATCATAAAAGCCATATATGATAAACATACAGCTAACATCATACTCAATGGGCAAAAACTAAAATCATTTCCCCTAAGAACAGGAACAAGACAGGGATGCCCACTCTCACCACTCCTATTCAACATAGTACTGGAAGTATTAGCCATTGCAATTAGACAAGAAGAATAAATAAAAGGCATCCAAATTTGAAAAGAAGAAGTAAAACTGTCCTTATTTGCAGATGACATGATATTGTACATAAAAAACCCAAAGGATTCCATCCCCAAACTAATAGACTTAATAAATGAATTCAGCAATGTAGCAGGATACAATATTAATGCCAAGAAATCTACGGCATTTCTATACATTATTAGTGAACTTACAGAAAGAGAGAGTAAAAAAGCAATCACATTTACCATCACGCCAAAAAAATTGATATACCTAGGAATAAATGTAACTAAGGAGTTAAAAGACCTGTATGTGGAAAACTACAGAACACTCAAAAAAGAGATAGAGGAATACATAAACAGACTGAAGAGCATACCATGCTCAGAGATTGGGAGAATCAACATCATTAAAATGTCCATATTACCCAAAGCAATCTATAGGTTCAATGCACTACCCATTAAAATACCAATGACATATTTCACAAACTTAGAAAGAGCTCTCCAAAGATTCATCTGGAACAAAAAAAGACCCCAAATAGCCACAGCAATCCTGAGAAAGAAGAATAAAGTAGGTGGGATTTCAATACCAGATTGCAAGCTATATTACAAAGCAACTGTTCTCAAAACAGCCTGGTACTGGCATAAGAACAGACATAGACCAATGGAATAGAATAGAGAATCCAGATATCCACCCAAACCACTATGCTCAATTAATATTTGACAGAGTAGGCATGAATGTACAATGGAGTCTAGACAGCCACTTCAATAAATGTTGTTGGGAAAATTGGACAGATATATGCAAAAAAATAAAACTAGACCACCAACTTACACCATACACAAAAATAAACTCAAAATGGATACAGAACTTAAACATAAGAAGGGAAACCATAAAAATAGCAGAGGAATCCACAGGCAGCACAATCTCAGACATATGCCGAAAGAACTTCTTCACTGATACTGCTCCAAGGTCAATGGAAGCTAAAGAGAAAATAAACAAATGGAACTACATCAAAATAAAAAGCTTTTGCACAGCAAAAGAAACCATCAACAAAACAACAAGAAAGCCCACTGTATGGGAAAACATATTTGCAAATGTTATCACTGATAAAGGTTTAATCTACAACATCTACAGCCAACTTATACAAGTTAATAAAAGGAAGATAAATGATCCAATAAAAAAAAATGGGCAAGGGACCTAAATAGAACATTTTCAAAAGACGGCAGAAGGAAGGTCAAGAGTCACATGAAAACATGCTCAAAGTCACTAATTATCTGAGAGATGCAAATCAAAATGACAATGCAATACTATCTGAGCTTGTCAGAATGGCAATCATCAACAAATCAACAAATGACAAGTGTTGACAAGGATGTGGAGAAAAAGGAAACCTTGTGCACTGCTGGTGGGAATGCAGACTAGTGCAGCCACTGTGGAGAACAGTAGGGAGTTTCCTCAAAAAACTAAAAATGGAACTGTCATTTGACACAGCAATCCCACTCTTAGAAATATATCCTAAGAAACTGGAAACAACAATCAGACAGGATTTATGCACCCCTATGTTCATAGCAGCACAATTTACAATAGCTACAATTTGTAAATAGGCTAGGTTCCCATCAGCAGATGAATGGATCAGAAAACTATGATGCATCTACACAATGGAATTCTATGCTGCCATAAAAAAAGAAGGAATTCTTACCATTTGCAGCAACCTGGATGGAACTGGAGAGCATTATGCTAAGTGAAATAAACTAGTCAATGAAGAAGAAACACCACACGATCTCACTCACTTGTGGATAATAAAGAACATTATATACTGATGAACAAAAAGATAAATACAGAGGCAGTAAAACATCAAACAGACTGTCAAATTACAGCAGGAAGGTTAAGGAGAGGTGGGGCAGATAAGAGATCAACCAAAGGACTTGTATGCATGCATATAGGCATAATCAATAAACACAAGACACTGGGTGGTTAAGGTATGCCTGAAAGGGGGTGGGGGCAATGGGAAGGTATATATGCAAGTAAAACATTAATGAAAAAAAAGAAAAATAATATATAAATATAAAAAAGCAATCCCATATACCATTGCACCAAATGAATTAAGATACCTAGGGGTAAATTTAACTAAGGAGATAGAAGACCTATATGTGGAAAACTACACAACACTGAAAAAAGAGATAGAGGAAGACAAAAACAGATAGAAGAACATACCATGTTCATGAATTGGTAGAATCAACATCATCAAAATATCTATACTACCCAAAACAATCTATAAATTCAATGCAATCCCCATTAAAATACCAACAGCATACTTCACAGACCTAGAATGAACTTTCCAAAAATTCATCTGGAATCAAAATAGACCCCGAATTGCTGCAGCAATCCTATGAAAGAAGAACAAAGTAGGTGGGATTTCAATACCAGAATTCAAGCTGTATTACAAAGCCACTGTTCTCAAAACATCCTGGTACTAACACAAGAACAGACATATAGATCAATTGAATAGAATAGGGATCCCAGAAATTGACCCAAGCCACTATGCCCAATTAATATTTGACAAAGTAGGCATGAACATACAATGGAGTCAAGACAGTGTCTTCAACAAATGGTGTTGGGAAAATTGGACAAATATATGCAAAAAAAATGAAACTAGACCATCAACTTACACCATACACAAAAATAAACTCAAAATGGATACAGATTTAAACATAAGACAGGAAACCATAAAAATGCTAGAAGAATCCACAGACAGCACAATCTCCAACATATGCCAAAGGAACTTCCTCACTGATACTGCTCCTAGGGCAATGGAAACTAAAGAAAAACTAAATAAATGGGACTCCATCAAAATAAAAAGCTTTTGCACAGCAAAGGAAACCATCAAAAAAAAAAAAAAAAAAGAAAGCCCACTGTATGGGAGAACATATTTGCCAATGATATCAACAATAAGGGTTTAATCTCCAACATTTACAGAAGACTCATACAACTTCACAAAAAGACGATAAACAACCCTATCAAAAAATGAGCAACTGATATAAATAGGCACTTCTTGAAAGAAGACAGAAAGAATGCCAAGAGACATATGAAAACCTGCTCAAAGTCACTAATCATCAGAGAGATGAAAATCAAAGCAACAATATGGTACCATCTCACACCAGTCAGAATGGCTATCCTCAACAAATCAACAAGCGACAAGTGTTGTCCAGGCTGCAGAGAAAAAGGATCTCTTTTCCACTGCTGGCAGGAATGCAGACTGGTGCAGCCACTGTGGAGAACAGTATGAAGTTTCCTCAAAAAACTAAAAATGGAACTCCCATTTGACTCAGTGGTCCCACTTCTAGAAATATGTCCCAAGAAACTAGAAATACCAATCAGAAAGGATATATGCACCCCTATGTTCATAGCAGCACAATTCACCATAGCTAAGATTTGGAAACAGCCTACATGCCCATCAACAAAAGAATGTATTAAAAAACTGTGATACATCTACACAATGGAAGACTTTTTTACAAAAGTCTCCATTAATCAAAAAAGGGGGGATAGTAGGATAATATCATGTAAGGAAAAATATCCAGTAAGTAAATTACATCTAGAAAATTTTTACTTTAGCAAATTAATTTTCATTTGTAATAGTAACAGCAAGACACCCATGAAAAACACACATGTCAAAATAAGCCAAAGGAAAATCGTTTGGGCAAAATAAAAAGACCCCAAGTCCATTTTATAGAAAAGATTCCTTTATTAACTTTTGGTCGAGAATATGTTTATATACTTTCAGAAAACAACTCCAAGACCAAGTGAACTCCTACAAAAGAGAGGAATTAACAGGTCTACTCCAACCTTGAAGACAAAAGGAAAAACAGTCCAGAAATGGAAGATGCTGAAGATGCCTTGCCATGCTAGCAGTCAGCAGCTGTGCATCGCTACAGGATGGCTAGGACCAAAGCAGAGAGGGTCGGACCTGCTGCCACCATTTTCCACCATCCGTATAGCATTGCTGATGTGTACAGATAAGGAACTATTGGACATTGAAATTGGGACTCAAACATTTTTTTTGTTCTCATAGATTTATTTATAGCCTGCAGAGGCAAGATGTTTTTAAAGAAAAGAATCAGGAGGGGAAAAAATACAGATACAGAGGCAAAGAAGCAGATTGTCATACTATAGTGGGAGGCAGGGGAGGTTCGCAGAAGGGGTGCTGTAAGAGATCAACCGAAGGACTTGTACGCATGTATATAGGCATAATCAATGGATAGAAGACACTGGGCAGGGGCGGAGGGCAGGTGAGGGCATATCCTGGGGGTAGGAAAGGCAGGGGTGAGGTCAATAGGGGAAAAAAAAGGAGAGATAGGTACTACTATTTGTAATACTTTAAACAATAGAAAGAGAGAGAGAGAGAGAGATAAAGAAAGAGAGAAAGTGAGAAAGAAAGAGGAAGGAAGGAATGAAGGAAAGAAGGAAGGAAAGAAGGAAGGAAGGAAGGAAGGAAGGAAGGAAGGAAGGAAGGAAGGAAGGAAGGAAGGAA